>WOVY01001067.1:0-438086 GCA_013436015.1 Rhipicephalus annulatus | reverse complement strand
CCTGAGCACGTCACCCCTAAAAGGGGGGGAATTCGCGAACTTTCAGGGCAGGTCGCATCTCGACGAGACGTAATTGGCTAACTTATATAATTTTATTGCTCAATGCCGATTTTAGATAGGTATGCAGCATGAAAAAAATTCACTCTGAGGTTTTTTGCCGATCTTGAAAAGCCAGCCATGATAACTTACGTTTGCTTTCCGTCGTGCTTGATGTTCTGTAACTGTCGAGTACCAAAAAACTGCCCCATTTTGCACGCTTTAAAGCTGCTCTGTTAGATCACATGGGTGCGGATCCCAACAAACACAACGGTAATCAAGTATGCTGTGAAGGAACGTATACAGTTGCTCTTTCGATTTCTGTGGTAACTGACTTAAACTTACGGCAAAGAAAACCCAGTGCACCTATTGCTTTTATTAATGTGCCGATCGAATGTGTCTATTCTACCTCAAATCATAGATTATAAAATACGTAGATATTTATATTCAAGTTTTTAAAGTTCATATTGTTTAGCGTATATGTGCAAGATTTAAATATACGTACGTTTCTTCGAAAAGGTGACGTCAACACATTTTAAAGATTTAAGGACATTTCCTATTTATCACACCGTGATCATATAGTGTCTAAATCAGCCAGCAGTAAAGATATCACTCTATGTATAACACTATAAATCACACAGTCATCCGCAAACATTCTCAATGAAGATTTGACATCATTTGCAATGTTGTTAGTAAGAAGCAATAAGACAAGGGGACTCAGAACTGATCCTGATGGCTTGCAACCAAACTCTTGCTAAGTCCACCACACTTTAAGCAGTCCTGGATGTCAATAAAAACACCCTGACTCCATTTACCAGCTGCACTCACATCACATGAAAAGGCTGCATTTACTCGCTAAAGAAACTTGCTGACAAGTATAATTATTCTGAAATGTTCGCTCTTTTGTGAGCCCTGCTTTCAAAGACTCCCTATTCTGCCATCAAGCTTTTGCGAAACCTCTCCAAGAAAGAAAGAAAGAAAAGAAAGAAAGAAAGAAAGAAGAAAGAAAGAAAGAAAGAAAGAAAGAAAGAAAGAAAGAAGAAAGAAAGAAAGAAAGAAAGAAAGAAAGATTCTTCTTCCACGTGAAAGCTCCTGTGCCTTAAAACCTTAAGCGCTATGATGCCGCCGAGGCTGCCCGTGGCAGCCCGTCTAATATTTGTACGTTCGTCCCAGACAGAAGCCAGTCATGCGAAACATTTCACACGAAGGGAACGATCAAATTATAAAACTCTGCTATTGTATTGTTACATATAAAAATGGCCACAACGCAGGGCCTGCGACTACGGTTCGGGTTGAGCGCGGCTTCTTGCAGGCCTGTTCGCAGGCAGCCTTGGTCATGAACCGGTTGGCGCCGGTCAGGCACCGGTGCGACTCGAGCACGCGCCGCGTAAGCCTGAAACAGTGCCTCCGGCCCCGCACAACAGCGATGAGGGCGCCGCTGCCGCGAAGAAGGGAAACTTGAGCTGTTCGCTGGAGCAGGGCACGGTGCGTGGTGTGGTGCAGGGTGGATATCTTCGGTTTGTGCACCGCGCCGTGCACTGATTGGCCGTTGCGAACACAGCTGTACCGTTTGCAGGGCATCCACCGGCTGGGAAGTTCCAGGCCAGGCACACCCGGCCATCGAACCACCACCAGCTAGAGCGGACGTCCTGCCTGCAAACAAGCAAGAATATCTACATTCAGTTCTGCCAAATCCTGCATTGTGGAGTTGGGATTCAGAATAAAGGAATTGCCCAACCACTAGCAACCCAGAGCCAAGAATAAAACACTTTCAGGTGGTTACTATTCGTATATTTGATGGGATGGGAAGAAAAAACCATTTCTTTGAACAGGTTGCTCCTAGGGTTAATGCTGCATGTCAGACTTGGTTTTGGATAGAAAATATTTTACCACAGAGAACGCAAAGGTGATATGAAGGAAGATGCTCACAGAAATTTTGTTAGCAAGGGGCGCTCATTCGAGTGAAGACTTCCGAATATGGCAGAGGGTTCTCCCCCTCCTGCTAGTTTTTGCGGAAGTTGCTGCCATTGCTGATCAGTTCCACTCAGCTAGGTTGCGCGCTTACGAGTATATACTTGGTGGTTGCTTTGCGTGTGCGCCTTTTCGCCATCCTAGTTATGTAAAGCGTTCACGTTATTACATATGAATTCCTCATGCAACAATAGCGTATACGGAAAGACGCTGAAGATAGATGCTCTAGGGGCAGTGTGTGTGATGGAACATAGCCCAATAATTCGTGCGCGAGACCACGTCACTTCTGCGTTCGAACTGGATGACGCTTCTGGGAATAGTGGTGGTGTCGGCATATAAGCAGTTAAATGACGTTGTTAGGGCCACGGACGGACAGAAGCCTCATCTAGAGTATATTTTTCTCGCACAGGCTGGTAGATCAACCATTCAGAAAAGCGCAAGCAAGGCTTCACTTGTATGCACCATGCATCGACCATTCTTAACGACAAACATTTGTGGTATCGAAGCCGCCAGAGTGATCACTAACAAAGTACTCACTTAATTACCCTGTTATTCAATGGACAGGAACTTTACATTACATCACGATTCTCACTTCGCAGTGCGCGTTAAGCCCCCACCCCAGCATGGCGTTCCAGGTGTACTGCATACATAATTGCAGGAACATTACGGTTAAGCATGCATACAGCAAACTTTTGTTGGCGATACGTGCCTCTAGCACCAAATATATTCCGCATAACATAAGCATGCAGCATTTAAAATTCAGCTTACGTCGCCACACCTTTCTCTACTAGCGGCAATATACAATGAGGGGAACGTGCACAGAGGTTGTACTGTTCCTACGTATTAATCTCCTTTTCCCGTCGTGAAGCTATTGTCAGAACTATCCACACATGCTTCCTTAAGAAAACAGGAGCAGACCATGTCGTGTTTTCATGAGGTTGCCACGCGATCCTGCCCGCTATAGGTGGTATTATGGTTGGTCCCTTCGACCTGGACTGAGGATCGAGAAAGACATGAAGGACATCCAAACGGACGCCTTCCCCGACTTCCAAAGGCTTACAAAGGGCTTTCCCCGGGTAAGCGACGAGTGCGCAGTGCATACCTCCTGCATCCGATTAGCAACGTCTTGTCTTCGCAGGGTTCGTGTGGTGGTTCCGTCAAGACACATTTCCTTTCGCAATCGCGCCACGATGAGAACCGGTTGGTGCCGCGGTTGCAGAGCTGCGCAGGGCGGTCGTCGGCTGCGGCCAGGCAGGCGTTCAGCGACGCCCGATAGAGGAACTCACGCCGCGGCTTGCGGCAGTACGTGTAGAAGACTGCGCCACATTCGGGTTTCGCCTGCGATAAGCAACGCACCACCCACTATAACCTTCCGAAAATTCGCGCGTGTTCAAAAACAGACAGACAGACAGACAGACAGACAGACAGACAGACAGACAGACAGACAGACAGACAGACAGACAGACAGACAGACAGACAGGCAGGCAGGCAGGCAGGCAGGCAGGCAGGCAGGCAGGCAGGCAGACAGACAGACAGACAGACAGACAGACGACAGACAGACAGACAGACAGACAGACAGACAGACAGACAGACAGACAGACAGACAGACAGACAGACAGACAGACAGACAGACAGACAGACAGACAGACAGACAGACAGACAGATAGATAGATAGATAGATAGATAGATAGATAGATAGATAGATAGATAGATAGATAGATAGATAGATAGATAGATAGATAGATAGATAGATAGATAGATAGATCACTATGTCGACTGACAGGCAGAGCTAGTAGATTACCCGACCCAGAATCGGCGCGTTATATATGGCGAGCTGTTCTAATAAACAAGTGTTCTTTATATACAGTACTGCGCTTTCGATTCCGGTTCGTAAAATTGTCACTTACGGCTCTTCGGAACGGCATCGCCAAGGGATCCTTGACAGCGACCAAGTCACCATTGGCATTGCCGTATCCTGTGGCTGGCTCCTCAGTGGTCGAGTCGGTCTCCTCAGCTTCCTCATCCGTTGTGGACTTCCAGGAGGTCTTTGCTGATGCCTGACTGTATACCGTGCCGAAATCGCCTTGCCCTGGGGACTCAGTGAACGTAATCAAGCCGGGTAACAGCGGGTCAGTGGGTGCCACTCCTGGAATTACGAGTTAAAGGGACACTAAAGGCAACTATAAAAGTCGGCGTTGATTGTTGAAATAGCGGTCTAGAAACCTCGTAGTGTTACTTTTGTGCCAAACGAGGGCTTATTTAAAATAAAATCACGTTTTAGTCGCCCGCATCAGGTTGGCGCACTTCGAATTACCCGCCTCAAGAAGCTGGTCCCACTGACGTCCCTGTTGCCGTGCGCAACGTTGGCCGGCTTTACTGCGTGGTCACCGACAGAACGAAAAAGAGCGAGAGCCACAGTAACAATAATGACCATTGATCAATTTCCTACCATTGGCTCCAACATTGCAGACGTGTTTTCGCTAAAATGTCCCCCCCCCCCCCCTAGGTGGCACAAATCGCCCAGTGTAACCACGCGAAAATTCAATTTTTGAACCACTCGCACCATTTTAGATCCTAACGTCCAGCGGTTCTTTTTTCCATAAATCAAACAAAAACGAGCAAGCAGCATTCTATTGCGCCTCTTGATGCACGGAAGGTTATTAAGTAGAGCTAGATCAATGTACTAGAAATTAATTGTAGGCGGTTCATCTGATGTCATCGGTATCATTTTGAGAATGTCCTACTGGGGCACATGTATTCTTGTGCATTTACCTTAATTTCTTGGTAAGTAGGGCACCACTGTTGATTATATGGTTGCTGTAGATGTGAAACACTCAGCTCTCACTATGACGTAAATTGTTATTTATCTTTGGTGTCCTTTTAAAGGAGCCCTGAAACACTTTGTCAAGTAACCATGGAATGAATTCACTGCAAGAGCTTATTGCCTCACGAATTCAACGCCGCAAAAATTTTAAGAATGCGTCCAGTGCGAGTGGAGTTACAAAGGTGTGTCGCATGCTGCAATTGCATTCTCTTTTCTCTCGTTCAGACGAAAGCGTTGGAAGCTAAGCAGGGATGGGTGGCACGGCCACAGAACAACGTTACGCGCGCTTCGCGACCATGAGCCATATTTTTTTTTTATTTTTTTTTCGAATGCGCGGCTTTCTCAGTGTGATCGCGCGCTCACGCAGAGACAATTAGCGGCTTCCCGTGGCGATCTTTCTAACGAGTGAGCGCGCCATTTACAAATCAGTCAATGGCTGATAAATGGGTCTGTGACGTGTGATTTTTGGGCATATAACGGGAATACTCGATAGAAGAGAAAGCAATTTGTAGCTGGTTTGATAATTTATTGTGAATTCCAAGCCACGTGCTCTGCTATAATATTTGGCTCGCGTGTTGTCGGGAGCCTCTTCTACCGATCAGCAGCGTTTTTTCACCATGCTCATAAAGTGCGGCAGGGCCCCTTTAAGCGTTGGCTAAGCCGACGTGTAATGCCGACGCAGGTGGCAGATCCGTGAAACCAATATTCATCACATTTTTCCTACTGCATTCGAGGCGAGGGCAGTACTTGTTCTAAAGGCACTGGTTTGGACATTGCAAACATCGGATCACTTTCTGCAGAATATTGCTCGCGTGCTCGCGGTGAGGGCAGCTGAAATTTTAGATCCCGAGACCTATTCTAATGACGTCATAAACATGGGCAGTGCGTTGAGCTTTCTTTTGTCATCATATAAAAAAAATGCTGGAAGCTTGTACTGAGTCGCACAAAGCTTGGCATAGCAAAGCTGGTCGATTCTCACACATTTAGGTTAACGCTGATTGCGACTATGATGCAGCTAGGTTCTGGCTAGGTTTTGCTTTGTTTATAGGCTTTGCTATGTTGTAACAAGGCTCTTTAATAACTATATTTTACTCTCTCCCTTTCCTCTTTCCTTACTCAGCGTTATTTCTCTTTCCTATAACCTTGCTATATGATATTGCACAAGGCATTCAGCACGGCGTTCTGATAGATAGCCGAGTGGTTAAAAGGGCCCTGCAGCGCTTTTACGTCTGGATTCTGCAGCTCTGGCCTGTGTGGAGTACTGAATACTGAGATGAAAGCAACAAGAATTATCTAAACTTGTGCACAGCAGCAGACGTTATTAGTCTTCATACTTCCAAATCCACATTGCCTGTTTCTGAACAAAAGAAGTGAATTTTAAGGGCTTGTTTTTTTTTTTTCCTTTTACGTGAACTTCACGACACCCAATAGACAATGAAGCCAAGGAGATATAGGGAACGTTATTTGTATTGTTTTCAGTGCACAGTAGTTATGATATAGTTTGGGAGAAATGACAGTAGACTAAAAGACAATCCGCCGCTGGCAGTGACCGAACCTGCGACCTTCAATTAGCGCGTTCGATGCTTTACCGATTGAGCTACGGCAGTGATCATCCTCCCGTATACATTATAGGGTATATCTGTGAACTTAAAATTCAGGGTGTTAGCGGTAGTCGCGGCCATGAGGGAAAGTGTGGAACACTCTTGTACTTCGTAATTCACAGCAAATTCCTTAAAAATTCTCCCATCACTGCGGTACCTCAGCCACCAGAGGCACGGAGGATGGTTTATTCAATTTTCGCTCGTTCGGTTTGGGTGTAGTCGGGACTTGACTTATTTATTTATTTATTTATTTTTATTGTTCAAGTACACACACTTTTCTAAAGTCACCAAATTAACAAGTTCCTGAGGGCAAGCTTACCACAATGCGAATTTTGTTTATAAAGCAAAGTATGCTTATACAGGTTGATTTTTAATGACGCACAAGGCCATTTTACGAGAGTGACGAAGATCAAGCAAATTATTGCCCTGTTGAAAATTCCCCCAAACCTGACTGAAACACCCTATTGGCAGTAGCAGTGTTCGTTTACTCACATACGCTGCAAGCACTTTGCAAGAAAGACTCGAGATTACAAGCGAAGCGTCGTCAAGCAGTACACGTAAAGCTTCTGCGCAAACTAATCTATTATTTATTATACAGCTGCAGTATTAGAACATGCTTCAAATTTCACTTGCCTGCCACTGCGCCATCATGTAAGCGGTGACCGGCCCCACCCGCCACGGTCGATCGCCGGTCCGCAATGCTGGCAGTGGTGGCGGCGGCTGACGCGATGAGCAATATGGACAGCAGGGCGGCGCCGACCATGAGGATTTTCTCGCCCCCGATCCAGTCACCCCATCGGCCCTAAGGAGGCAACGTGTCCGTCCCCGTGGCAACTTCACGACGTGTGCACTCGGCTTTGACTCCGGTCAACTTCGGAGATAGGGCACCTTGGCTACTCCCTCGCACTGCACGACACGGCCTAATACCCGAGCAGTCCGAGCATGATAGAGTATTAATAGAGACCTTGGAGTTAGCCATGTTTTGCTTGAGCTGCAAGAAGTGGTCCATAGGTAAGACCGATAGGAGCTATAAAAAAAAGCTAAACAATATCGTTTCGCATGCTCGTCGCCAGTAATGGCTCCTCTTTACATGACAGATGGTCATGTACGTCACCCATTTGCTAACCTATATGGTTGGGAATCATGGCTGAAATGAAGGGAATAAGAAGCGCGCGTCAAAACAAAGCAGAATCATTGCAATAAAATGGAAAGGTGGGCTAATTGGTAATTCATGATTGCTGCGTGCTGTGTGCCTCCTCTTTGCTTTGTGTCTGTGTTTACCCCCGCGTTCCCAGTTCGCTGAACAAAGCAGAATCATAGAGAAGATAAGGGTTCCCGTTGATAAGTGAACTTTTATTAAGCTGGAGGAGATGAATCGGGGGGGGGGGGGTGTTTTGAGTGTTATGTTTGGCTTGGTTTGTTCCGACCGCGTCTGCTGTGTCTGTTCACTCCAAGAGCGGGGCACTCGCCATTTCGTGACCCCGCACTGACTGCCCAACGTGGAGCTCTCAGAACATCAGACGTGAGTTTTCGCGGTTCAGAACGGCTATTGTTTGAGTCGGGGAAGAGTAGGCCTAGGGTGCCTAGAGAGACACGCATTGCTAGCATTGGCGCGCGGTGTGCTTTGTTGAAAGCGAGGAGATCGGTTTTTGTGGCATGCTTGAATTTGTCGGCCCGTTCAGTTTTTTTCTGCTCGCAAGTGTTTTTTTTTGTTCGCGTTGGTTTTCAAGAACGTTTTTCAATTGGAACTAGAACCATGTGGTCGGCATCTTGGGGTGAGTAAAGCTTAGAGCACTTGCCTCACGGCCCTTGGACGCAAGGGTGTGAACGATTGAGGCACTTGTGCTAATTCTGTACATGTCCACCATGGTTTTTATTAACACAAACTTTCGTCATTCATTAATACCACACACTTCTCACAGCAAGGTAATGATTTTATTATTTCTATCTCTTTACCCGCCTTTGCGTAAGAAATTTTAAGGCGCTTATACAGCAGCTAATCACAATCATTGTCCACATCTCTTGTCCCATGAACTGGTGTTCTTTGGCAATCAAATGACCTCTGCGCCACAAAGCACCAAACATTATCACCAGCAAAGCTTAGAGCAAGTGGTTTGTAGGCCAAGCCCGAAGCGAGTTAGTACGGAAGCCTCGTGGGTGGTCCGATTTTCCATGAATAGCATCTTCTCTCTCTTTGGACTTAGGGAGTCGGGCGTCGTTGCTGTCTTGTCTTGCGGCTAGATGCCAGGGCGTCGTGACGCTATCCGGGACGCCGATCGCTCGGTAAGCTGCTGTGTGCGGCGAGCGATAGGGCCACCTTACAGAATGTATGTCTCCTTGCGGCTGCCTCTTCGCGCCTAGGTTAGGTGCTGGGTGGATGCCGGTTGTTGCCAAGCGACTCAATAAGCCTAAGGCTCTGCGCAGCCGCCTGTCGCACGTGGCACAACTAGGTGGATCGTGGCGTCAAGGTGTTGCACTCTGCGTCCCTCACTTTCTTTATATTTTGCGATGCACGAGTGAGCAAAAATTACTTTTGTTTTATTTTGATGGCGTCTCGGCCGCCGCCGATGTATTAGCTAGCAGTACTGACCATCATACCACGTGGGCGAGGAGCCCGAAGCTCCCTTCCCTTTGGCCTACTGCATTGTTCTTTCGAGTGTTTGGAATGTACGCGGCGAAAGTGATGTAGCCCACGGCTGGTTGTCTTCTGCACATTGTCAGCGCCACCGGCCAGGAATGCGGTCGCGAGGTCGGGCGATGGAGATGCCTGGGACCTGCGCAACTGCCTCCAGTTCGGCGCCCTCGTGAGTGCTGGTCGCAAACGGCAGACGTGTCGGCGCGAATGACGGTTCGTTGCGCCGACGGCAACGTCGCTGGTGCGGGACCGGTACTGAGGTTAGGTCGTAGAGCCGGACAGTGCAGCAGTGTCGATCGGCGGCGGTGTCGTCGTGCACGGACATTATGTAAGGACATGGGTTGTCATTTTTGTTAGAGCTTGTGTAGCTGATTCTTTCGCGTTCTTTTTTTTTGGGGGGGGGGGGGAGAATAAGGCATGAGTTAAGGTTAGGAAGGGGGGATGTAGGGGTGCTCACACTGCCTGTAAAGTTGTTTGCAGCGCGTGGCTTACGTGTCTCGCACAGAAACCATATTTTTGTGTAACAACTAGTGAACGGTAGGGGGCATTGTGTTCGCGAGCGTTGATCACCACCACCATCATCATGATTAGAAAACGTTAGCGCCGGCGGCGACGCCTGGCGGCAAGCCTTAGTGGCAAGCCTTGGTGGCAAGCCTTGGTGGCAAGCCTTGGTGGCAAGCCTTGGTGGCGGCGCGCGAGAAATAAGTTGGTCTCTTCGGCTGACGGCGTTTGGCGCGAACGGTTGTCTCTCGCAGTAGGACCCCGGTGCACGGCACCGCGGGCCGTCTGCCGTGGGTCCTTGTGGTGAGTCAGGCGTTAGCGACACCACCTTGTTTTTCATGTTGTGGAGGCTTGTTAAATATTGTGTAAGGATGTCTTAGCGTGGTGATCACGATTGATGTTATAGTAATTCAGCTTACGATATAGTCGTTCAAAAAGTAGTTAAATAAATAAATGCGTTATTGTTTGATTTGTTCCGACAGCGTCTGCTGTGTCCGTTCACTCCATGAGCATGGCGCTCACTCCCCAAATCGAGACCCCCCAATATGCATCTATTCCTTATTTGCAGCTATTTAATGTTCCAAAGATATTGTTTCCCGATGGAGGCAATTTTTCTTGCTGAATAATTATTTCGTGTTTTTCTTGCAGTTTACTCCCAGAAGTATAATCCGATTGCTCTTTTATGCAGTAGGTTTACTTTTTTGTGCTTTTCATCCTGCCGTTACCAAGCAACGCGTGATGGTAATAAGAACTAAGTAGTACCTCATAGACGCCGTCAGTATCTATAACGTCACGACGATTGTAGCAAAAATTTCAAGGTGGCGTCGCCACACATTCTCTTTTTGCGCATTTTCTAGCTTCCATAGCGTATCCTAGAGGCGAGCGCGGTGGTTTTGAAACTGCGAAGGACTAATTTGCTTATGCGAGAAAAATCATTTCTTTTTATTGTTCCATTGAATGTGGATCTGTGTGCCTCCGGTAAAACGCTCCGCTTAGAAGCAAATCAAGTTGATTCCAATACGTCTGTAAATAAGCACAACTTTGATTTAGATGGATCCTTTTGAAATCGTAAATAAAAAAATAACGCATCTCCCACTAAAGAGAACCAGCAATGGTGTTCACTTGTGTTTGCACTTGTTTTCATTTGTATGTTTCCGACTACTATGTGGTTATGTAAATGAAAAGGAAGAGAAATGTGCCGCCCGTAACTGTCCGTCATTACGATGACACCTCAACAGGTCGGCACGGGAAAGGGGTAGTGGGAGCAAAAGAGAAAGGTAACAAGAAAAAGTAAAAGAAGCATGTTTTATTTGTGTGTGGAGTTGTGTATATGTTGTGTACCGCTTATGTTACCCCCCTCCCATTTGTGTGTATTACCGTGTGTGTACCACAAATTGAACACCCAGTGCTGCTAGGAGAGTGCAGTGGAGCGAGCATGCGCAGCATTACATACAAGCGCACTACTGTGGCAGAAAGTTAAACGGGAGAGGAGAAACGAAGTGGAGACAGCGCTCGGACACCTCCCCCCACCTCCTCGCGCTCACGCGAGGTGAGATGAGGGGGCAAAGTTGGCAGATGCGCAGTGTGGGGGTGGACGGTCGCCGACGGACACAGCAGCGAGCACAACCTGCCTTGCATCTAAAGAATTTACGCGACTCTCACGTACAGGATGGACGCGGTGTCGCTGCTGCTCGCACTGCTGGTGATCGTGCTGCTGCTGGTGCAGCTCGTGCAGCTGCTCGAGTCGCTGTCCGTGTTGTAGTACCCGAACGGTGATCGCCGGCATGAATGACAGGGGCCCGACGGTGGGGTGATATACGGGAACACCGACGCCGAAGTGGCCGGCCACTGAGTCGTTTCGGTAGTATTCAGCCCCTGAAACCAATCGGCACGTTTGTGCCTCATTAACTTGCGGTGGTTTTCCAGTGATATACTTTGGCAAATGTCGCGCACTTACGTTACGACTTCATTACGCCAAGTTAGCAATGTGTAATGCCATTAAATCTACTAATTAACAGCTGAAAATTTTAAAGTGTAAATTAAACTACATTCAAAGTCAGAACCAGCAGGGGGTATGGAAGGGGGCTGCAGCACTACCCCCAAAAATTTCTTCCGGCCCTTTTGACCCCCCTCAAAAGCAAGCATAGTCAAAACTCAACGCATATGTCCCCAGCTTCTGTGCCCTCTTAAGGAACTAACTTGCCCCGGTAAAAAAAATTCTGGCGACGCACTTGACTATACATAGATTACAGGGGGCCCAAAAATAATAACATCGAAATATTACTCCTCAAAAGTAATAAAATTATTATAACAATAGAATCGTTGGTGCACACCTTAGACTGCGAGTCATTGTCGACTTCTCTTACCTGGAGTTTTGAGGACCAACCATGATGTCTTGTTCTGCAAGATTGAGAGTTCGGATGCTACACGGCTTTTCCGTGCTCCGCTTTTGTTCCCACACTCTAGTTTTGGCACTAAGATTAATTCACCCTGGCTTGTTTCTTATAGTGAAGCTGTAAAAATGTTGAGGTAAAAAAAAAATGTCAGTATATCCACGGAGAGAATGATGGATAGTGGGGCGAAGCATTCGTCCGTCCATTCGTTCTTGCTTCTGTCCGTCCATGCGTCCGTCTGTGTGACCACCCATGCGTCCATCCGCCCGTCCGTGCGTGCGTCTGTTCGTGCATCCGACCCTGCGTTCGTCCATGCATCCGCCCCTGCGTCTGTTCATGCGTTCATCCATGCATCTGTCTGTGTGTCCGTTCGTCCATCTATTCAACACTCCAAGCACCACCATCTCGCACCTTTTCATCATATATTCACCATATAGAAGCACCGCCATCCAGCGGACATTTCAAAGACTAAACGAGAGGTGGCAAACGCACACTTTCTTACGGCTTGCGCTTCGGGTCTACTTCCCACCTTTACCACCTCGAGTTCATGGAATATATAAGTTCACTGTATTCATGGCACTGCGGCCCAACGCTCGGTAAACCTTTCTGAAACCACGAGTATAACGTAGCAACCTTTTCCTGCCAGATGGTGCTCAGTGTACATGCCAATGGCTGCTAATGGGAAATGAGAGCCAGGAGAATTCGGCTTTTACTTTCTTACGGCTTGCGCTTCGTACGTATCTACTTCCCACCTTTAACCACCTTGAGTTCATGGTATATACTAGTTCAATGTATTCATGGCACTGTGGCTCAACGCTCGCTAAACCTTTCTAAAACTAAGCAGGTTACACCCAGCGAGTATAACGTAGCAACCCTTCCTTGTCAGATAGTACTCCATGTACATGCCAATGGCTGCTAAAGGAGATCGCAGCACGCGCGTTAACTAAAAGCCGAATGCTCCTGGCTTTCATTCCCCCTTAGCAGCCATTGGCATGTACATTGAGCACTATCTTCTATATTTCAACAACGCACAGAAGAAATCTCTCACCGGCACCACCTTGGTGGTCAAAATGTTATACTTGTTACTAAATACAACGGCTACGAGGGACGAATGGTGCCGCTATAAAAAGCTTCGCCCATAAAAAATTCCCCCTCTTCCCCGAAGAAAATTGTGAGGAAATGCAAATTCAGTGCACAGCGTCCATAATGGCATTTCGCACGTGGGAACTTAGCGTTAGAAGAATAATGCATGTTTTCTTTTTTTCATACACCGTGCAGCCAATAACGCCGTTCGCTGCACGTGGCGTTTTTCAGTCGCGAAAAACGCGGTATGCGTTTCCAGCTCTTCTAACTTGTGCGCACGGTTAAAAATGCTATTAAGTGAAAAAATTCGCAGATCCCACATACAGTGGGAATCGATGATATGCGAAACACGAATGAGAAATGTTGTTATGTCACTTTAAAATAAGCACAACGTTACGACGTGGAGGTAAATGATGTCATACATGACTTCCGTGTCATGTCATGTTTGGATGTGTCGTTTACCTTCGTCATCTATTCACGTCAAATGATACCAAATTTAATATATGTGGACCTAGAAAAACGGCCGCCAGCACGCTATGTGAGTGGTATATTGTCATGTTTTTACGTGACACGCGTGTCAGGAGTATTATGCATTGCACCAGTCATATATTTCGTCATCCATTGACGTTACGTAACACCAAATTTGGTATATGTGAGCTATAGCCAAACGGCCGCGAGCGCATCATGAAGAGCTCAATATACTCCAATGTAGCGTTGACGCGCGCGCACGCTAGGCACAGTGACGCTACGTTAGCAAAACGCTAGCACCCTATAAGCTGCATGACAGCAGGCGCGACAAGATTCCGAAGGTGCGGCCCGAAGACAACCGCCGCGAAATGCAACATGCTGCATTTCGCGCCGATGCGTTACCCAGACAACACTGCGACATCATCTTTTCGTGACGGAGGGACACCAGACGTGCTGAAATGCGCATGCGTCAAAGCATCGCGGCTCGCGTCTTCGAGTATATCGCAGGACCGGCGCCAGGCGTGTCAACGCCGGCGTGACGCGGCTAAATGAACGCCGGCGAGCACGCGCACCGCGTCACGCCAAAATGTATTGGAGCCTTGACTGTGGCATGTAGTCATGTTCTCACATGAAACGCATCTCATGATTATCATGTTTGCACCAGCAACATACCTTCGCCATCCATTGGCGTCACGTAATACCAAATTCGGCATATGTGAAGCTAGCAAAACCACCGCGATCGCATCATGAGCGTGGCATGTGGTCGCGTTATCACATGACACGCATGTCATGATAATCATGTTTGGATGTGTCATTTACTTATGTCGTCCGTTCGCGTCTCGTAATACCGAGTTTGGTACATGTGAAGCTAGCAAAACGGCCGCGAGCGCGTAATGAGCGTAGCATGTTGTTATGTTGTTCCATGACACGCATCTCAAGTTTATCATGTTTGCACCAGTATCATACCTTAGTCATCCATTCACGTCCCGAAATACCAAATTTTGTATAGGTGAAGCTAGCGGAACGGCCGCCAGCGCATCATGAGCGTGGCATGTAGTCATGTTGTTACATGACATGGATCTCATGATTATCATGTTTGCACCAGTCACATACCTTAGTCATCCATTCACGTACTGTAATACCAAATTCGGTATATGTGACGCTAGCGAAACGGCCGGGAGCGCATCATGAGTGTGGCATGTGGTCATGTTGTTACATGACACGCATGTCATGATTTTCATGTTAGGGTGTGTCTTTTGTGCTCGCCATGCAAGCATGCCATACCAGTATTGCAACATGCCATGTGAACGAAACCACCGCAAGAGCTGCCGGGCCATGAAATGTAAATCATGACTTTTAAGACATACATGTCATAATTTTCATGTTATGACTCATCAAATATGTTCTTCATAGTCATGGTATGCCATACCAAGTTTGGTTTCGATACCGTTATCTAAATGGCCAGGAGAGCTAAATGTTGTAGGCGGATAGATAGATAGATAGATAGATAGATAGATAGATAGATAGATAGATAGATAGATAGATAGATAGATAGATAGATAGATAGATAGATAGATAGATAGATAGACTCAAAGTCGCCGTAGTTCGCTAAGAAATGCTTCGTATTTAAAAGGGGGTAACGATTTCGAGTAGTTCGTACTTGAATAGGAGGGCTTAAAGCCGTTTTTTGGACTACAACTGTATGAAGTATTTTTCGTTTAGAACAAGTGGTTAACGACTATGAATACTTGGTACTCTGCTATGAGAGAGCATAATGCCTTCCCGTGGGCCACAAACTTGATGGGGCCGTGTCAATCGTGACGAACGTCTTGAAAAGAGGGGGGGGGGGAGATAGAGAAACGTGGGTAACAATTTAGAGTGCAGGGTATACACTCTACTATGGGAGAGCTTAACGCCGTCCCGTAGGCCTCAATGCCCATGCTGCGTGATATATAGTGCCAATCCATCGTGACGAACATGTTGAAAAGAGGGGGGGGGGGAGATAGAAAAAAGTGGCTAACGATTTAGAGTACAGGGTACTCTACTATGGGAGAGCTTAACGCCGTCCAGTAGTCCCCAAGCCGCGAGATATAATGCTATGCCGCATGTTTTGGCGGCGGTGTTGTGCACAGATATTGAACGCTGACGACTCTAACCAAGTGCAACCCATAAATATATCCCGGTCATACGCATGCTCTTGTATCAGTTTTCTGAATGAATAACGTCTTTTCATTCAGAGACGTATCTTGAAATCAGCCGCTTTTGATACGGCAACTCGATCTTTTATTGAAATTAGTCGTTGTTTGACGCCACAATTTATAGTTGCTTGAATACGATTACATGACCTTTGCTGTTGCCTGGGCCAAATAAAGTGTTGCGCTGCTAAGCACATGAGTGAAGGTCCCAATGCGGGCGCAGAAAATAGAAGCAGTTACGAAGGAGCACGCGAAATGCAAGAGAAAAATAAAAAACAAGAAAAAAAGAAAGGAAAAGAAAGCGAAAAGAAAGAGATAAAGAAAGGAAGGACGAAGGAAACAGCAGTTGTACGATCTGCACGTACACGACAAGCGTCTTTCCTTACTTTTTCCGATTGGATTGGATAAACCTTTATTTGGTCTTCCAAAACACAGCCGAAGCTCTCAAAATTCTGAGAAAGAGCCAAACTCCGCTTCCTTAGACCTGCGTGGTATGGGGGCCGGGGCACGAGGGGCTCGAGGGAAATGAAGCGGCTCACGCCGCGGCCCGCGGTCACGTCAACCGGGCCCTTCTCAGCGCCTCGCTTGACCCGCGGCTACCCAGCGCTGCAGAAGAAGTGGAGACCGTACCACCAACATACAACGCCATCCTACAACACTATCGTCTAGCTCGCAGGGTGTACCCGCCACCTCACTCCAAGCTGACTAAAGAAGAGGCAACAGCATTTCGGAGACTTCAAGCTAACACCTATACACGCGGTACCCTACTGCATAGAATCTACCCAACGCTATACGCCTACGACTGCCCAATATGCGACGTGCCAGACACACTGCCCCACCTACTACACGACTGCCCGTGGCGCCACGAGGATGCCAATACAGAGCCCGCAAAGACTGCACGTATCGACCCCGTAGCCGAGACGTGGGAGGTCAAGATTGCCGCACGTGACCTAGACGACCAACGAGGACTTGTGGCCAGGGCCCGGGAGGCGATTGCGGCCAGAATATTCCTGAAATTAGGGACCCACCCACCAAGGGTGACCCCTAACTCACAAACTCGAAAACACTGTTTTGAAAAATAAATGTTTATTTCATCATCATCATCCAAAACAAAGATCACTGTAAGAGGCCTCTCATTTTTTTTCACTCCTTTTCACTGTCACCCGTTGAGTGCATGGACGGCTCACACGCTATTTATTGTAGGGTCGTGGCGACTTACATCCCACCATAAGCTCCACCGAACTGAATACGCGGCTAATCGGTAATGTGAGCGTACCTAAGACAAGCTCGGAGGCAACGCAATTGTGGCCTATGGCGGAGGCGCTAATTACTCTGCTATTGTGCTACTGTGTGGGTTGCGTCACAATTTCGAAGAGATTCACGTGGCAGTAATGAAGCTTCGGCGCTTTTTTGTCTGCTTAGATAAGGTAGAGCCAGATAGGGATAGTGCTGTGGCTGTGTAAGTAAAGAGAAAGAAGTGCCAGCTAAAAAAAATAAAAAATTGGCAGATCCCACGCACAGTGAGAATCGATGCTATGCGAAGCACTAATGAGAAATGTTGATTTGTCACTTTAAAAACAGTAGAGCGTTACGAGGTGGACGTAAATGATGCCGTACATGACTTCCGTGTCATGATTATCACGTTTGGATGTGCCGTTTACCTTCGTCATGTGTTCTCGTTACGTGATGCCAAATTTAGTATATCTGGAGCTAGCGAAAGGGCTGTGAGCACGCTATGAGCGTGGTATTTTGTCATGTTCTTACATGACGCGTGTGTCAGGGTCATCATGTTTGCACCAGTCATATAATTCGTCATTCACTGACGTCGCGCAAAATGAATTTTGTATATGCGGAGCCAGCAAAACGGCCGCGAGCGCATCATGAAGGGCCCAGTATTCTCCAATATAGCGTTGACACGCGCGCACGCTGGGCATAGTGACGCTACGTTAGCAAAACGCGAGCCCTCTATAGTGTGACACCAGGCGCGACCAGCGCGACCAGCGTCCGTCGGCACGGCCCGATGGCAACCGGCGCAAAATGCGACATGTTGCATTTCGCGACGGTGCGTTACCCAGATGTAGTTACCTAAAATTAACTAGAGGGGACTCTGGTGCTGTGATCGTTCAGCGACCATGGGAATGATGAGTAGTACACACATTTGCCTAGTCTTCGTACTTGCCGGCGGCGAATCGTGCTAGCGGCTTCGTTTATTGCTGGTTATGGTTTCGTTTTAAAGGAAAGACCGAATCCTTTTGAACTTTGTGACCCGATTCGATATGATTAGCCTGAAAGAATAAGGTTGTGAAGCGCAAGCGCTGGACATTCGCTATTTTTTTTGTAAAAAACAGCTCCAAGTCACACGAACACACACGAAGCCAGAAGCAGGCCAGAAGTACGAAATTAGACAAATGTGTGCACTACACTTAATTCCCATGCTCGCTGAAGCTCTCTGCGTTGCAGCTCCCATACACACTAGCGCCAGAGTTCCCTCTAGTGTATATTAGGAAACTCTATGACCCCGACAATACTGCGTCTCCCTCTTTTTTTGGAAAGGAGGGACGCCGGACGTGCTGAAATGCGCATGCGGCAAAGCAGCGCAGCTCGCGCTTGCGAGTATATGGCATGACCGGCGCCTGGCGTGTCAACGCCGCCGTGACGCGACGAAATGAACGCTGGCGAGCACGCGCACAGCGTCACATCGAAATGTATTGGCGCCTTGACTGGGGCATGTAGTAATGTTCTCACATGACACGCATCTCATGATTATCATGTTGGCACCAGCCACATACCTTCGCCAATCATTGGCGTCACGTAACACCAAATTTGGCATATGTGAAGCTAGCAAAACCGCTGCGACCGCATTATCACTGTTTCATGTAGCCATGTTGTCACATGACACGCATGTCGTGATTATCATGTTTGGATGTGTTATTTACCTATGTCGTCCACTCGCGCCGTGTAATACCGAGTTTGGTATGAGTGAAGCTAGCGAAACGGCCGCGAGCGCATCATGAGCGTAGCCTGTAGTCATGTTGTTACATGACACGCATCTTATGTTTATTATGTTCACACCAGTATCACACCTTCGTGATCTTCACATCCTGTAATACGAAATTCGGTATAAGTGAAGCTAGCGAAACGGGCGCCAGCGCATCATGAGTGTGGCATGTAGTCATGTTGTTACATGACACGCATGTCATAATTTTCATGTTAGGGTCTGTCGCTTGTGTTCACCATGCAATCATCCCGTACCATACTTGTTTTGCAACATGTCATTTCATGGTCGCAGCTCTTGCGGTGATTACACCGCAAGAGCTGCGACGATGAAATGTAAATCTTGACATTCATGACACACATGCCATGGTTTTGATGTTATGACTAGTCAAATATGTTCTTCCTAAAGTCTGGTATATATCGATACCATTATCGAAACAACCAGGAGAGCTAAAAGTCGTAGGCGGCTAGATAGATGTATACGCTCAAAGTTGCCGACGTTCGCTAAGAAATGCTTCGCATTTAAAACAATCAACATTCTCGGCATTGGCGTTTCACAGCGGCGTCTCGAGCACACATTTCCGGATGTCTTTGAGGGGCGCCAATCCACACTGTAAGCAAAAACTATCCGAGTTTGGGGTTTTTGCGGCTCATGACCTCTGAAAACTCTCTCGGGTTTAAAATTACCACCTCGTGTAGGAGTAAAAAGATGGTACATGACATAGTTTTACCACCACCTCTCAGGCAAGTAGTAAAAGGATGTCAAAATCCAGTTTTACCACGTAAGGAGTTTTCTATCACGTGATTTTTAACCTGCGTTTCAGAGTTTATTACCACGTGACTGCAAGGTGCAGCTGCTTCGGTGGCTTTTGCCCCATGCCCCCCATTGTGACGCTCTCAGTGAATCATGAAGGTACGCGAGGACCACAGATCTTTTTTTTTTTGGTATCGCCGTGCTTCAGGACTGACCTCGAGTCAACGCACTTTCACTGAAACTGGGGGCAGCATAAGCACAACAAGCGAAAACAGCATGCTGTGAGCGAAAAAGAAAAAAAGATGGGGGGAGGGGATCTCAAAAGAATAAAAAAAAGAAAGAAAACTGGCTGTGGAAAGTGGTCCTGCATATTTTCGCAAATTGTTGACTTTTGCTCGGCTGTGGCCTTGGAGACAGACGGTGCAAGAAGCTCAGTATCTGTGTGTCTCGTTGGGCTGATGGATCTCACGTGTTTCCTACATCATCGAGCGATTGTGCGCTTCCGAGCGCCTCCGAACTTGCACGTCGCGGATATCTCGCTTCCGAGCCGAATCGTCAAGATCTGCCAGTGGTAACAAAATAAATCTGGTGTCATCGTCCGTGCTTGCTTACTGGAGAAGCAATAAGCAAAATACTTCCCTCTGTCGTCGGCACCGAGCCGCGGCCGCCAGTGACCAGTGGGAGTGTGTCGCCGTGGCAGGTGAAAGAAGCATCGCATATATCTTGTTCCACAGTAGGCGATGTCTGCATGAGTAAAGTGCTGCCCGAATCGCCCATCTCATGCACCAACTGTTCTTAACCATGTAGCGCGAAGCCGATACGAGGCAGACGGAACCAACAAGCGGCTGCCGGTGAGCACTAAGAAAACCCGGACGGTGATCTTTCGTTGAAAGTATGCATACACCACCCCGTCCTCGTAAGATAGCGGTCACGTGTTCATTTGTGTCTGAAATGACGACGAAATTCGCACAGGATATGTGTTCTGTGATCGCCAGCTGTGTTTCATCGGATAGCCGTGCTCCTCGAAAAGGCCTAGTACGCCGTCGGTAAGAAGCTTGTGTGCAGGCGTGCACCGATACGCCCGTTGTGATGAATACGTGCTGCTACTGCGTTCGTGCACCGTCGCTCAATGAAAATCATTGAGCTACCATGGTTTGTGCGTACTTAGGTATATTTTATGGACTTGTGCATCCGCAGTGCTAACACGCGTGGGGACATGAGCCCAGTGTGCCAAGTTTTTATTGGATACTCAAAAAGGTGAGGTCGGGTAGATTTACTATAAAAGGTCGGTGTGACATTTAGTGCCCTGCAGCCCACCTTAAGTTTACGCTTGCACCTTCAACCGTTGTTGTTAATCAATGCAAAAAAAAAAAGAGCTCTCCTACCGGTACTACAGGGCTGGTCAAAAAGGCGTGCCTATATATACCGGATTGTCAAAGTGTAGTTGAGCAACGCGTGCAGTCTGTTCGAGTGGTGTATTATTCTGCATTTGTTGTGTGTGCGTGTTTGGCTTTATGTGAATCTATGTGTCACCAATTCTGCCATTTATTAAATTCAATCAAATCTGCTAGTTAATAAATTTGTCGACTCTGGGCGAATGCAGTCGTCAATTTTTATTTTTTTACCACCGAAAATAACTCCCAGAAATGACCTCAAAAACCTTGTGAAGGCAGTAAAAATTTATCTCTCTTTATTCGCTCAAAACCTCACTGGGGTAAATAATTGCTACTCTCCCTACGTTCAAAAACTCAGTTAGCACGAGAGTAAATTTTTACCTCGATAGTAGGTGATAAAAAACCCAGGAAAGGTAGTGCGCTAGAGGACAAATGGTTTACCCAGTTTTTGAGGAGGTTATTTCAGGTCATTTTCGTTTAGTGCGCAGCGAACGGTTGAGAGTGTGGCGCGAGCGGATGGGAAAGTTGGGCGTAGGAAGGAGAGAGACCGAATGACGAGAGACATGGTTGGGGCTCCGATTGCTAGGGATGCGCACGCCCACAACTGTTGCTATGGGAGAGGGCAGTGGACTGATCCCGACGAACGCCTGACATAGCCCGACTAATAAATGCATTCGCATTTAAAATCCCTCAAACCGCACAAAGCCATCCAGACCGTTGCCTAGCAGCAACCAAACCACAGCTGCGCACCATCTGGTTTTAACTTAGTCTAGCTGTTACAGTATCACGCAGCAGCCTTCGGCAAGTTATGGCTGCCGACGGAGACACTCCGCGCAGTAGCCGCCCAGAAAATGCCCGGCGTGGCGCGAGCGGAGTAAGGGTGACGAAATGCACGCACTTCTACCGGGGTGCCACATCAAGGTTTTCACTCGAGTTTCTGGCGCTGGGGTTCGGACATTCTTGCATGGTCTGTCACCAGCTGTTTAACTCTATTGTCTGTCTACACCAAAGAAATACCTGGCATCAGCCATGAAGGCCCCGTTAATGTCGCTAAGATCGGCCAGCTTCGCTGCTTATAAAGATTTACACGGGTAGTGTATATTTCTTTCTGTATTTTTTTCATTTTCGGAAGTTGTTTAAGTTATAGGAAAAGCGGACATCTTTTATTTTAGTAAAAGGTAATTAAGAAGTATTGAGTAATTTTTAATTACTAAGCTGAAGTAATCAACTCAATCACTGAATTATAAGCCCGAAAGTGATTCATTACAGCAAAATTACTGCAGGGCACTGACCAACCTTAAATCAGGAATGTTTTATCTGAGTAACGGTGTTGATGCCAATACCCATTATATCACTGTTTATAAGTAGACCCCACTTTCACCTTGAACAGGCCAGACGCGCAGCCCACTGAAGTTTCTCGCGTGGGGGGGGAAGTGGTTCTTAAAATTGGAAAAGAAAAGAAAAGTGAACCCCGCAACTGTCTGCAGCTAAGTGCGACACCTCAGCAGTGGTTCACATGGGAAGGGGAATGGGGGATAATAGACTTGAGCGAAGAGAGGAAAGAGAAAGGAGAGAGCGAGCAAAGGAAGGGGGGGACGCACAGATCGTCGTAAGCCACAGCGAGCGAGGACAAACCGAGGGGATAGAAGAGATAGGAAAGATGGAGCACGGTCACTGGAGTCCGAGGACGGGGCGCACCTGCGAGAGCTCCTTTCGGCGTCGGTGGATGGCGTAGAACAAGTCCAGTAAGTCAGAGCTGCACTGTCGTCGGAGGTGGAAGGTCGTCGGCGGCAGGAGATGACGTAGGGCGAGTCCAGTCGGCCAGAGCCACGCTGACGCGGGAGATCGCAAGCGCGCGGAGCGCGCGAGCGCACGACCGATCGGCCCGAAATCCAGCAAGCGAGTGGTCGCGTGGCTCGCGCCATCACACCGTATGCTGTTTAGAAACTTTGCTAAATAGTACTCGCATTGTTTTCCCGCATATAGTGATTGATATGGTTTAACGTCCCCAAACCACCATATGATTATGAGAGACGCCGTAGTGAAGGGCTCCGGAAATTTTGACCACCTGGGGTTATTTGACGTGCACCCAAATCAGAGCACACGAGACTGCAACATTTCCGCCTCCATCGGAAATGCAGCCGCCGCAGCCGGGATTCGATACCGTGACCTGCGGGTCAGCTGCCGAGTACCTTTGCCACTAGACCACCGCGGTGGGGCTTCCCGCACATAGTGATTACTAGGGATCATTTCATGTAAGTTGCTGCTTTCAGGCTCTTTTTTTGTTTCTTTTGTTAAGTACCCCATGCGGTCTCTACTGGCTGAAACACTACCGCGGAACGAAAACTCGTATTTCAGGATCGGCATCCAGGTTTTCATTGTGGCTAGGTCGGTATCGATATGTTTTTGCAACCCTGATGCATATTCCCAGTCAGAAATCACCTATACCTGGAATATGAGAAATGCGGTCTTTCAAATGGCAATGTTAGGCGACATTTTGCTGGGACACAGTGATATGACTTAACCGGGCTGCTGCCAAATATGACCGAATCAACACAGGTTTGATGCCGTAAAACATTACATGTATGCTAGCCGGAACCACGGAACGCCTCCGAATTATCCGATATTGCGAATCAGCTGGTGCCGAATTAATTAGCTTTTTTTGTATAGCGAAGAGGCAGAGATTGCAGTATTGCATCAATTCTCATCGTTGTTCTCTCGTAAGCTATTTGTACCTCGCTAACCTTCTGCCTCGCGTCCTCGAAAGGAAGCTTCGTATAATAGTAAATAAATCTCAACTTACGGTCTGTCTTCCATGCCCCTGGTGCAAGGTTCCAAGCACCTCGAGCAGTGTCGTTTCCTGTTCCTGGTCATCTGACAGAGCAGGGATCACCGACGTCGCGTTGGCGGCCGGCAGTGTCGGCCTCAACTGCCCTTTCGACTGGCAGACTCGATGCGCCATCGCGCGTCGCCGCTGGTGTCGTTTGCACAGCGTGTCCTTGTCCCGCAACGTCCGCGGTTGGCTGGAGTTGATGCTGTACGTGAGGTGCTCCACGGACACGTCTTCAGCGGGGCACGGAGCTCGAGCAGAGTTTGGCACGTCGTCAGTGGCGTACGCGTTGCCGGCGGTCGTCGTGCAGCGGAAATCTTTGTCGCGGTGTGCTCTGGTGTTCGCGGTGCCCTCAGAAACCCATCGCCTCATCGTCGTGAGCCGCAAGATTCTCCAACAAGCTGTCGACTTGTGCAGCACGCGGCTAACGGGATAACGTGCCGCCTTGCGCGTGGATTCGTGGTGGTGATGATCATAATGACCTTGTGGGCCCTGCAGCCATACGTATGCGCCTATTGTTGTGTCGTGCTGTTTCGTTCAATTTCGGTTTGTGTTTCAAATGTTATGTGGCGCCGTTTGTGACAGTGTTTTGTATCAAATGCATATATCTGTAAATAAAGGAGTTGGCTACTGGACCCGGTGCGAGACAGGCAGACGTGCTTCTTCTCTCGGGCTGCGCGCCGAAGTTAGAGTGAGTTTGGGGAGTGTCCAAAGTGCCGGCTCCCGCGTTGACCTTTTGCCGTGAACATCCGCGCCGCGCCGCTGCTGCGCCCGACCCGTGGGCTTTCCGCGCTCGGAAGCACGCGGAAAGCGAGGGGAATCTGCTACGCGCAGTAGTTTTTGCACTGTATATGCACGCAGGGCACATGAAGTATGCTCAACTTCAATAATGAGGTGTGGAATGAAGCTCGCCGATTGTTAAGAGTTGTGTTAGTGCCTGGGGCAGCAAGAGAACGCCAAAAATGATCTTTGAAATGGCTTCAACGTGGTTATGTTCTGGTGTTTGAGATCGAGTACGGTAATTTGGTAGCTGTGCGCGCGCGAAAACGCATAACATGAAAGTAAAGAACGAAAAGAATCTGAATCGCATTGGCAAGAGAGTAATAACACCATGCATGCAAGAAATACGAGTATTGAATAAAGTAAATTACTTTTTCATTCAGCTGAAATACTGGCGTGCAGTGACCGCTTGGCCCACCGTTACGGGCTTTTTAGTAACGGTCGCCGGTGATTAGCAGCCATGCACACATGTTCTATCAGAAAACTTGTTGGCCTTTACTACTACTTTTTAAGAACAGAGAACAGCCAGAAGAGAACATGGCCCTACCACAGATTTTTTTTTACTTATTTCGTTTTGGACCTCATGCAAAGCAACAAAGTTTGCCATGAGCCAAGCTTGTTTTCAATTCAGAGATTCGAAAAAAAAAAGCAAGTGCCAGAATAACACTTACTATTCCATGTTCATACAATGAATACGTAATATGGAAAACTGTCTTCAATATATCCAGACAACGTAAAATAAGGGTGCAAACACCAGCACTCTCGCTGCGCAAATTAACTTACTGTAACAAAATACGTCGAGCAACTACATATGTAAAAATGTTCCGTCACTTTAGAAAATTGTTTAAACACGTATTTCCTACATGCTTTAGCCTTACAAATATGTTCAATGACATAACATATATTTTAAACAGGTATAGCAACTATGTTTCGGTGTGATCTGGGCTCACTTATGAGTCGGGATGGTCCTTATCTAAAGGAATCACATCAGCACAAAATTTTCGAATGAGGTAAACCATGAAAAGAATATTCCCTTGTTATTATTCATCCGTTTTCATAACTCCAATTATTTATTTATTCATATCAATGTATATTTGCGAAGCCCGGAACAACGAGTATACGAAACAAATCCCTAAAGTTTCACGTCAACATTCGCCAAGTGTAACGCTTTTCTAACAAACGGGGAAAGCCGCGTCAGTAATTATTGCCCCACGTATGCTTGTTTTATGGCGTTCGTTTGAAGCATGTAGTTCATTTATTCGATTTGTCTTGTTTCTCTGCGCACCTAATATTTTTTTTCTTTTGCACAACTTTACGAATGCGCTCAGTTCTTCAAAATATATGGGTAAGTTGCCAACCAGATAGGTGATGACCAAGTTTACATCATCCGGTGGGGATAGATCCTACCACACACTATATTTTAAGACAATGGCTTTAGATTCTTCATGAAACGCGCAAATTGACCATCGGCCTTGGTGTCCCTCCTCGGCGACGACACCACGTACGAGCATAGAGGCAACACCACCTAGACTATAGTCTAGGTGGTGTTGATAGGGGAGACCCACGCCGAGAGAGGCGCTGCGGAGCGTGGTGCTGTCAGTCAATGTGGGGAGAAAACTGGTTACTCGAGTGTTGGCCTCTCTGCTGTCCCATTCAACCTGCTTGAAAACGCTTTGCTTTGCTCCCACGCTGCACGCGTTCTGCGAGTGTTTTTGAGAGTCTCGCGTTGCGCGCGGTTATCTGTCCGCATTTAATAGGGTGCCGCAATTGAGGATTTTTATTTTCGTGGCAGCAATTTGGTAAAAGGGCAGCGAAGCAAGTTGTAGCAGACGACGCCGTCCTCGTCAGAGCGAAGTGCGTTTCGAAAGTGAAAGACGACGTTGTTTACGACGTTAGAGGTGAACAAAACTTCCTGTACGTTCATAATTATATTGTTACGGGGATCGCAAACACACGGAAGAGAGAAATGAGCGTATTTCCTATATTTACATGTAAAAGTGACGCTTCAGAGCTGCCAGTCTCTCGCGCGGCGAGTCCACTTCTTTTTCATCGATTTGTTGTCCACGACGGTAGAGCCATGCCCACTGCCTCGTAACATCACCCCCGGCGAACAAAGCGCCGTCACGGCGCCCCTAAGTCAATCAGGACTGGCAGTATAGTAGGGCTTTAGGCGCGACACATGAACAACATCAGTAGATGGTGTGGCAGAGGATGAGTGCGGTTGAACGGGAGTGATGAGGTAGTCGACGTCGGTGACCTTGCGGAGAACTTTGTAGGGTCCTGTGTATCGTGGGAGGAGCTTCTCGCACAAACCTTCACGTCGATACGGCGTCCAGAGTAGGACAAGAGAGTCATCAGGGTAGTCAACGTCGCGGTGCGAGTCATCGTAGCGGACTTTTTGTGCGGCCTGAGAAGCACTGAGCCTAGTGTGCGCGATTTGGCGAGCGACGCGGGCTCGAGAAGCAGCGTCCTGCGCATACACCGTTGGTTGGATAGTAGCAGAAGGAAGGAGTGTGTCGAATGGCAACGCAGGGTTGCAGCCGTACAAAAGAAAGAATGGAGAGTAGCCGGCGGTGTCATGTCTTGACGAATTATATGCAAATGTAACGTAGGGGAGCATTGCGTCCCAGTCACGGTGGTCAGCAGAGACGTACATAGACAACATGTCTGTAAGAGTTCGGTTGAGACGCTCCGTGAGACCGTTAGTCTGGGGATGGTAGGCAGTAGTAAGGTGATGTTCGGTAGAGCAGCTCCGGAGGATTTCGTCGATAACTTTTGCGAGGAAGCAGCGGCCCCGATCCGTCAAAAGCTGGCGCGGAGCTCCATGCCGCAGAATGACGTCATTTAGGAGAAAGTCTGCGACGTCTGTAGCGCAGCTAGTTGGCAAGGCACGAGTTATCGCGTATCTGGTCGCATAGTCGGTTGCGACAGCGATCCACTTGTTGCCTGACACGGACGTCGGGAAAGGTCCGAGCAAGTCGAGGCCGATGCGGAAGAATGGTTCCGGGGGAATGTCGATAGGTTGGAGCAGGCCAGCCGGACGGAGAGCAGGACGTTTCCGACGCTGGCAGCGCTCGCAAGCAGCGACATAACGGCGCACAAATTTATACATGCCAGGCCAAAAGAACCGTTGCCGCACGCGGTGATAGGTGCGTGAAAAACCCAGGTGTCCCGCCGTCGGTGCGTCATGCAGATGTTGAAGAATAGTGGCACGCAGGTGTCGGGGAATAACTAACAAATATTCCGGGCCATCAGACTTCATGTTGCGACGATACAGAATGTCGTTGCGAAGGACATATTGACGGAGCGAAGGGTCGGAATGTCCTGAAGATACTCGCTGAATGACCTTCTTGAGGGTTGCGTCCCGGCGCTGCTCTGTGCCGATGTCGTGCAAATCAGATATGGCGAGCACACAAGAATAGCCTTCATGGACAGCGAGTCTAGCAGGGTCCACTGGATAACGCGAGAGACAATCAGCATCTTGGTGCAACCTGCCAGACTTATAAATTACGTCGAAGTTATACTCCTGGAGACGTAGAGCCCAGCGACCTAGGCGACCAGTTGGGTCCTTGAGCGACGACAGCCAACACAGAGCGTGGTGGTCCGTAATAACTGAAAACTCCCGGCCATACAAGTAGGGGCGAAATTTCGCTACAGCCCAGACCAACGCAAGACACTCGCGCTCTGTTATCGAATAGTTTCGCTCAGATGTGGAGAGAAGGCGGCTGGCATACGCAATAACACGCGTTTGGCCTCCCTGGTGTTGAGCGAGGACGGCGCCGATTCCGTGAGCACTGGCGTCTGTGCGTACTTCAGTCGTCGCAGACGGGTCAAAGTGAGCCAGTATTGGTGGTGAAATGAGCAGGTCGATCAGCGTGGAAAACGCAGCTGCTTGGTCTTGGCCCCACGAGAAGGGCACGTTCTTTTTGAGAAGATCAGTTAGTGGTCGTGCAATTGTAGCGAAATCGCGTATAAAGCGGCGGAAGTACGAGCATAAGCCCACAAAACTCCGAACATCTTTGGTTGAAGAAGGCAGAGGGAAATTCTTGACAGCGCTAACCTTGTCAGGGTCAGGTTGGACGCCAGCAGCACTTACAAGATGACCAAGGATCGTGATTTGTTGTCGGCCGAAATTGCACTTTTTCGAGTTCAGCTGGAGTCCTGCTCGACGAAAAACGGCTAAAATGGTCGACAAACGAGTTAAGTGAGTTTCAAATGTTGGGGAAAAAACAATCACATCGTCGAGGTAGCAAAGACAGATGGACCATTTATAACCACGAAGAAGAGAGTCCATCATGCGTTCGAACGTTGCCGGGGCGTTGCACAGCCCAAAAGGCATAACCTTGAACTGATAAAGGCCGTCCGGTGTGACGAAGGCAGTCTTTTCTCGGTCTAAGTCGTCGACAGAAATTTGCCAGTAGCCCGAACGCAGATCAATAGATGAGAAGTATCGCGCGCCATGAAGGCAATCAAGGGCGTCGTCAATTCGTGGCAGCGGATATACGTCTTTGCGGGTTATCTTGTTCAAGGCACGGTAGTCAACGCAAAATCTCCAGCTGCCATCCTTCTTTTTCACTAAAACAACAGGTGACGCCCATGGACTTGAAGAGGCCTCTATGACTCCTTTGGAGAGCATTTTCTCGACTTCTCGTTGTATGACCTGGCGTTCGGACTGGGAAACACGATACGGTCGCCGTCTAACAGGATTAGCATCGCCGGTATGTATTTGATGACGCACGAAGGACGTTTGACCTAAAGGGCGGTCATCGAAGTCGAAAATATCTCGGTAGGTAGTCAGAACGTGGTGGAGTTGCGCCAACTGACAGGGCAGAAGATCAGGGGCGATCATCATCGTGATTTCGTCGCTAGGTGCGTTTGCTCGGCTGGCTGCAGTAGGGGACGAGCAGTCTTCAGGGTCCAATGCCACGATGCTACATGCATCAAGTGGGGAAACGTGGGCTAACGAAATGCCTTGCGGGAGAACTTGGGTCGAACTACTGAAGTTAAGGAGCGGAAGCTGAACGTAGTTGTCCACAATAGTCACGATTGTATGCGGCACAGCAACACTTCGAGCCAAGAGCACATCCACCAATGGAGACACTATGTAGTCACCGTCAGGAAGAGCTGGTGATATCGTTAAGGCAACACACGTGGTGGCTTGCGGTGACAGCCGAACATAATCAACAGCGCACAAGCGGTGTGACGGTGAGGACGGCACAGGTCCAAGTCGAGGCAGTTCAAGTTGAAGAACGCCGGTTGCACAGTCGATGAGAGCAGCATGGGTGGACAAGAAATCTAAACCAAGAATTAGGTCATTTGGGCACTGCTCAATAACTGCAAAGAGAACAGATGTGGGGTGATCGGCGATAGTGATGCGTGCTGTGCACATTCCTGTGATGGCAAGACTTCTTCCGTCGGCGACACGAATAATGCCAAGAGCAGCCGGTGTGAGCACTTTCTTCAGGCGGCGACGAAGTCGGGCACTCATCACAGAAATATGCGCCCCAGTGTCAACAAGTGCAGAAACAGTCAGGCCGTCAACGTCGACGTCGATCAAATTTCGTCGTGTCGGCAGTACAAGGAGAGGATTTGAGGTCGGTATCGAGGATGCAGCTTCACCTCCAAGAGCTGCACCGCTTAGTTTCCCTGGTGAGAATTGAGCGGGGAGGTCGGGCGTCGTCGTAGAGGAGAAGGGGACGACGGGCGACGTCCTGGCGGCGAACGAGACTGGTGACGTCGAGGCGACGGTGAGCGGCTGTGCTGCGTATCAGGGGCATCGCAGGCGTAGGAATCGACGGGCAGAGGCCGGCGGTAGTTGTCGGCGATCGGCTCAGGAGGCTGGAAACGACGGTAGCTATCGGTGCGGCGAGCAGTGTTATACTGGTTTCGGGACGAAGACCAATGGTTGTGGCAATACCGTGCGACGTGACCTATGCGGCGGCAGTTAAAGCAGATCGGCCGATCATCCGCAGTTCTCCATTCGGCCGGATTGCGAGAGCGTGGATAAGACCTTTCTTGGGGTGGTGACCTGGGGCGAGGCGGCGACCTTGAACGGAAGCCAATTGGTCGAGACTGAGCAACGGCGCAGACATCGAAGCCCAAATTGCTCAGTTCTTCCCGCACAATCGACTGTACCAAGCAAACCTGAGGTACTTGCAAATCGACGTGGCCGTTGGCGGGAAGAGTAGGTGTAATTGCTTCGATTTCCCGCCGGACAATTCGCGTAATTTCAGACGCTGGTGAAGACTGCCGATGAGAGGACAGTCCATCTTCGCAGGAGGACGTCGCTGCGGTGTTCGGCAGTCGAGTAAATGATCTTGAAATCCGCCTGCTTTTGGCCAGTTCAAAACGCCGGCATTCCTCAATAATTTCGTCGACGGTCGCACAGTTCCGGCACATTAGCAGGTTGAACGCGTCGTCCGCTATGCCCTTGAGGACGTGGCCAACCTTGTCAGACTCCGACATGTCGTTGTCAACTTTACGACAGAGAGCCAGCACGTCCTGTATATATGAAATATACGGCTCTGTGGACGTCTGAGCACGTATAGACAACTCCTTCTTTGCAGCCGCCTTTCGACCGATGGGCTTCCCAAATAAGTCGCGAAGCTTTTCCTTGAAGGTGTCCCAACTGCCGATCTCCTCCTCATGGTTCTCGTACCAGACTTTGGCCGTGCCTTTCAGGTAAAACAGCACATTGGCCAGCATAAGAGTCGGATCATACCGGTTGAGAGCACTGGTGCGTTCGTAGTCGGCTATCCAGTCGTCGACATCAACTTCGTCCGTACCGCAGAACGTTCCAGGATGCTTCGGATGCGTCAGCACGTACGTGGGTGGGGGTGGGGCCAGTGGAGGCGTTGCCGTGGATGGTGCGGGCGTCGCCGAGGCCGATGGAGAGGTGGCCGTGGGATCAGTCCCGTGTTCCATCACGGAAACTCCGATTTGACGACCACTGCGGAGCTCCGTTGTATGGCGCTTCGTTACCCAGCACTCCCACCAATTTGTTACGGGGATCGCAAACACACGGAAGAGAGAAATGAGCGTATTTCCTATATTTACATGTAAAAGTGACGCTTCAGAGCTGCCAGTCTCTCGCGCGGCGAGTCCACTTCTTTTTCATCGATTTGTTGTCCACGACGGTAGAGCCATGCCCACTGCCTCGTAACAATATACCTGTTTTATTTGGTTTACTCTGTGTACTATGCACTATGTTTGTTACTGGATGCATGGGTAAGGCCGCTTCTCGTGCTTTAGGTTAAGCGGTTCTTGCGCTGTGACTGCAATTAGTTGGGATACCTTACTTTACTAGCACCCACCCAAGTTATCGTGCGGTATATACACAGCACTTCAAAAATAAATGGTCTATTTGGGGCTTCTTTCTGGCCCACAACAATAATTGACATCTATCTCGCGTGTCTTTCCTTGCATTATCACCGTTCTCATCGCGGGTGCTTTGAGTTCACGAACAGCGTGCGTACAATCATGATGAGCGCCCAGCTTTCAGAGAAACTTTTTTGTGTGTGTCTAATCGGCAGGGGAAGAGCGCATTGCTATAAAAACATTTTATCTTGGTCACGTATCAAAAATGCACCATGTTGTTCGGGCTACCCCTGCACACTCAGTAACAACTAGTTCGCTGTATCTGCCAACGGATGTGCAACAACGGCTAATGCATTTTTTTTCTTTTTTTTCATAGTTTTCTAAGCTTTTGGCAACCACACACTTCCGTCGGCGCTGCGTAGATTTAAAAATATATAACAACACATTACCAATACCACATGTGCACACAGCTTCAACTACTACGTCCCCAACAATATCGAATAATAGTAGCAGCATAAAATATTTCTTCGCTATTTTTTTAACCGTGCTCTAAAGACGGGCGTTGAAAATTTATACTTTTAAGATGGGGACGTGCATCTCCCAGTAACTCGATAGATTAGAGGAACGGTGACGCAGGAATTAACACCCGTAATTTTGAATGCATTGTGCGCGTGCTAATTTTTATGAAAAAAATTGTTTACATACTTTTTTCGGCGCACTGCTTTGATCCATTTCTGTCGTCTGCTTGTTTCGTACCATGTCGGTAAAATTTCACTGGTGGAGTCGACCTCTTCGTGTTTGCATGGTTATTGTGACAGTTGACGACGCAGCAATGTCACCCCCTTTTCTGTGGGGGTGACATCGCGGAACGAGGGACGTTTCACGTGCAGCGCGTGCTTCGGAAATGCGTGGAAGCCAAAGGGAGCGGAAAGGTCGGAAGACTCTATTGTTGTGCGCTTTTTCTGGCAGGGGAAAGGCAAGCGCTGCGTCGCCGGGCAAACTTGAGCGGGTCTCCCCGTCAAGGGGGAGGCCGTTTATAGTCACTGCAGCGTGCCCCCATACCTATTATGTCAACGTTTAGGACTGACTTTGAGCCCACCACCCATGTACTTAAGAAAAAGAAGTGGACATGGGCCGGGCATGTAGCGCGTAGACAGGATAACCGCTGGTCATTAAGGGTAACGTGTCGAACACCCCTTCGGTATATTGCCAATAGATGCGGGTGTTCACTTTGCGCCCCCCCCCCTTTCTTGGGAGACTAGGGAGGCAGCCACCCCACCCCTCCGCAAGCACGCTAGTGCGTACGAGTGATGGAAAACTTGATCACGTGAAGTTTGTGACGCCATCATGCCGCCTCAGTATGGCATCGTCACATTACAATGTCTCCGTGATCGTCCAACCAATTGCGGATGCAGTGCAAAACAAATTGAGGTACAGAAGCTTGAATTAAATTACTTAAGACCCTACAGGTAGCGCGAAACCACGTTCGACGCTGAAAATTCTCGGGGGGGAGGGGGGGGGGGTAAATATAATTTATCGACTGAAGAAAAGCAACGTGTGTTTCCTATCGAGCTGTCTAAGGCGACGGTACAATTCAGGACCTTGCGAGTTATTGTTAATGGTGGTGGGAAATGTAAACACGTCCGGTTATTGAGCTCGTCACCAGTTAGTCATGTTAGTCGTACAATGGGGCCAATCATAAACAAATTGAACGAGACGCTAGACTTGCGCCAATTACTGGGCTATTTTTCTAGTGCCGCGCTCACACCGATTGACACATACCACTTCGTACGAGCTATTCAAGCCTTTCAACTATCCCAGAAAATAAGATGGGGCAGGAGGAAGACTTACAAAACCAATCGAACGCACACAATAAAAGAGGTCTCAAACGCATTAGGATGAGCTAGCCACTTACTGCGCGCACACACCTGCTGTGTTCTACTGGTTATTTATACAATTTATAGCTTATAATATTCTGTAGCATGTCTACATTCGTCCTTCCACACATAACTAAATTAAGCCCCCTTCGCTCACAATAAAGTGCGTCCAGAAAACGTTCCTCAGATGGCCGAGCATGTGTTAGAGATAAATAAAGCAGATTTCCCTTTCGCACCACACAAACACGTTCTTAGCGTGGTGAGTCAATGCAGTATTACATTGCAGGGCATAGTATTCAACATCGCCAAAATTATCATGTTGGCTAACAGCCGCAAAATATCAGGCGCGTAGCAGACGCCCGCCGCTTTGCCGCGGCTTCCAACGCGGAAAAAGCCCACGATGGATGAATGGATGGATGTATCCGGTTGTGCCCTTATGAATCAGGTGGTGGCTCACGCGACCTAGCCATAAAAGTAAGTACTATCACTATGTGTTTAAGGATTGAATTTCACTCGCGCCTTGATTGTAGCCACCAATCAGTTAGCCTCCTTCTTGTAATTTCTAACGCCTTAAAGTCTATTTTATCTTTACTGTCCCTAAACTCCAATGTTTTGAAAAATTCCTCACCATTATTTTGAACTATAGGGTGGAGCCTTTCACAGAACATTATCGAATGTTGAGCCGTTTCCTTCTCCTCTCCACACAAACTACACAACGTGTCTGTGCCTTCGTATTTGGCTCGGCACGTCTTGGTCCGCAAACTTCTGTTCTGGCCTCGAACAGCAGAGAACTACCCCGAGAATTATCATGGATCATTTGTTTTGCAATTTCCTGCTTGAAAGTTCGGTAGGTCTCCAGTGATGAGTTCTTAAACATTCCAATCATCCATATGTCCCTCTATGTTTCCTTCACCTTCTTCTTAACCGATGTTTCCTTTTCGCATGTTATTAAGTGTGAATACACTTTATAAGCGACCCCAAACCATCCACAGCCGTCGGCGGCGTCTGCAGTCTTCTCTCTATATCTTTAAAAGAAAGAGGACTTGACGGGCCGCAGCGCAACGCTCTACCGAATAAGCCACGGACGCGACGCTGATATCGGTGTCAGTAACACGCCTTATATCTTTAACGCCGCTGCGCGCGTCCCCCTCCCCCTTCGCTCGCATACTTCTCAAGCATTTTTCCGAGCATAAGGTCTGAAGTGGCAAACGTTCCTCGTATATTTGGACGATGTAATTGTATTGTATTGATGTAGTTGATGTAATTGTACTGGCGAATGCCAACGGATTTTAACTTTATTCCCCTCATAGCATTACCCCGTGCATTCGCACTTAACCATGTTCACCCTCGGGGAAATGCTTGGGAGTTTTTCTGTGGTTGTAAATACTTGGTCGACAATTTTCTAGTTCGCTTCCTCCATTCAAGTATCAACATTCTTCATGTACAAGTAGCTGAAACCTTTTCTAACCTAACGCTCCTCTCTCATTTTTCCTCAATCGCTCCGGCCCCGCCGCGGTGGTCTAGTGGCTAAGGTACTCGGCTGCTGACCCGCAGGTCGCGGGTTCAAATCCCGGCTGCGGCGGCTGCATTCCCGATGGAGGCGGAAATGTTGTAGGCCCGTGTACTCAGATTTGGGTGCACGTTAAAGAACCCCAGGTGGTCGAAATTTCCGGAGCCCTCCACTACGGCGTCTCTCATAATCATATGGTGGTTTTGGGACGTTAAACCCCACAAATCTAATCAAATCTAATCTCAATCGCTCCTCAAACTCTATCTTGCTGCTAGCTTCCCTGCACTCAAACGATGATGATGATATGTGGGGTTTAACCATAGAGAAAGAAGAAGACAAGAGCGGACACTCCGCGAAACCTGGCCTCAGGAAGTGCGTCACGACTACGTAACGAACTAGTGCTCTCACCAAACGTCAGAGGGCGCAAGCGCAAAAAAAAACTGTTATAATCAATGCAACAGAATTGTTTTTACAAAATAATAATTATACGCCCAAATTTGGTATGTTCTTTACACATAAAAACAATTTATTCAACACACCTTACGCGATTATTTTTCTTCAGCCGTACTGTCATAAACACCATCTACCCAGCGACAAGCCCATGCATGACTGACAGCGAGAAGCTTTCGTCGCTTTCGTCAACGTCGGCTGCGTCGGCGTTTTCGTGCGTGAGATAACAGGTGAGGCACGTTTTCAAGCGAAGCTTGTTGAATGACATGTTGTTGGTCTTGTTGGGTCATTTTTTCAGAAAACGGTTACACTTGCGCGAATAAGACACCATGCAACAAACATAGAAAGATGCACACACACACGTTGCGCTTCGAGTGTGCGAGTTTGTTTCTTACGTGGCGTCTCATTCACGCAGTTGTAACCTTTTTCTGAAGCTTGTAAGGAAGGGGAGGTTCGCTAAAAAGAAAGTTTGTGGCTCTATGCGGCGGCTAGACGGGAACATAGTGCAACGTATGCAGTATAGCAAAGGCAGCACGGCGTCAAGCCGAGGCGACGCGTGCTGCGTCTGCCACGGACGCGAGCGTCTGTGCGCTGAGCGTAGCTGGGCAGCTAGGTCATAAGCTCGGTGCAAAATATTGAGAAGCATTCGCTGGGCCTCGCATGCTTCACGACGCGTTTCCCGAAGGCTCGGAACACGAATAATTCTTGGTGTGCTGGAGGCAAATCTGGACTAGCCAAGTGGCCATCATCTTCGTTTTTTCGCTAGCCTTGTGCCACTAGTGCAAGCTGCTCACAAATTTTTTTGACGTTTCCAATATAGTTTTACCGCATAAATTTCAACTACGATTTTTCTTCCCAAGGTACTGCTGATACTGCGTACGTACGAAGGTGTTCTAAAGTTCCCAGGCCGCGATACCATTGCATTACAAGGGATAGCGGCCTGGAAACTTCTGAAGATCTTTGTACGTTGTCTTGACGTATATATTTGCAAGTCAGAGTTTTATGGGTCAGAGATGTATCACTGGTTTTGTATTGTGCATCGATTAGCTAATCATTCAAAGGGGTTTGTTGGTACACTTATGACGTGCACATATGTTTTTCGTAATTTGACAGCGAAGCATCCACTTACTAACATTTTCAGACCGCGCTGAAGCCATGCCGTCCGGCGGTCCAAGCTACGGCAGCTACTGCTGTGTACCGTGGTGCTTCAACAATGGTAGAACCCACAAGAAGCCTGGGACGAGTTTCTTCCGTATACCACGGGACGGCAGGTGTGTTAAAGCTTTTGTATGGTTTGCATGTCTTTAGGCTTACTGTTCGTACTTGCTCAGTGAGGGTAACAATAAAAAATCACTATTCAAGCACTTCCCCTTTCAGCTGATAGTTCATTGCCAATGCAGGATGAAAGCATGGATGCAGTATGCTGGACGCTATGATCTCCTTAGTAAGCCGGCCAGCCTATTGTACGCAACGTACAGGGTTTGTAGCGACCATTTTACTGCTCAAAGTTTCATGGACCCTGGGCACACAAGGCTTACAAGAATGGCTGTTCCCAGTGTGCAACCAGCTGCACCATGTAAGTGATTGACTGAAACTCAAATATGTGCAATAGCAGCCACTTGTATTGAATCAGTGGCGACAGTTAACCGTGAAGATCTTTGTAGCCGATGGAGAAGCCTCACTTGGAAAGTCTTAAATTTTGTGAATTGTGGGCTATTACCTTCCTAACAGCAGCTTTACATTTCTGTCGTTTTTTGATGCTCTTGACCTGCGCAACTTGTTTTCAAAGACTTTAAAGGGCTATTTCACGTTATCTTCAAGTCTGAGTGCACATGTACGTATACCTTTCATCAGTGAAAGCTGCCACTGTTGATAATTCCAAAAATCACAAATTACTTGTTTCCTAGTTGGTGCCTTCTCTTTTCTTCCACGTTCGACCAATTTATGCGTTTGAAAGAGCTGTTTAAGTTTCCCCATGCTACAAGCATTGTAACTTGTACCAACTGCACATATATGCAGGTTCTCTGAGCGTCGCTTCAAGTAGTGACTGTGACATGGCTGCAGAAGCTGCACTGCAAGGTGCGGATGAGCTTCAGTTTGTGTTATTTTAAGCCTCTAACTGATACATTGTCGTAATTTCATTTCTTCAGGACCTGCGGTAGAGGCTTCAAAAGCGGCTTCTACACATTGAGGTGCCCTGATGAGCAGGGTGCGTTCAGTGTCGCGATTTCTTTTTTTTACCGAAATTGACTGTTGACCAAACCTCTGCAGGTGGCAGCTCCCTTGTAGCTGGTGAAAGAATTTCCGCTGACTTCGTCTTGCCGGAGAAAACCTTAACCAGTCATTCAGCTGTCACAAAAAAAACTTATGTGACCGGTAAGTTGTATGTTCACTTCAACACCAGAGTGGATTGATATAGAGACTTCCACAGGCCGCTCGCAAGATTGTTCCGACAGCACTGTCCGAGGCACTGAACAAGCTTCACAAAACCCTCCAGAAGACGTCTCCGCCAACAGCTCCACGCCTGAGTGCCCTAGAGAAAATGGTGACTATGCTTTTATTGCAGCTGTTTTTAATGTGCTATTTTATGTTTAGGACATTCTGAGGAAACTATCCTCAAAAGGACACTACGTGTGCACTTACAAAGTGTAAGGGTAGGCTCTCAGTGATTTTTATTTTTTTGTGCATTGTCAACATTGTGAATGGTTTGTTTTTAGGTAGTGGAATCGAAAACTTTGCACCACAGAAAGTTGTGCACCTTGGGTCTGAAAGAGCGAGGAAAGTGCTCGTATGGGATTAGTTGTTCTTCGCTTTTACATCCATTTTTTTGTTTATTGCAGTGCGTTCCTGTGTGCCAGCGACAATGTCTCCATCAATGAAGTACAAGCAAACCATTAAACATCTGCAAGCCAAAGTAGCAGCACAGCGGAAAACTATCAAAAGACTGCGGAGACAGCCTCACCAAGTACCGTCATCGACTTCAAAGGCCCTTGGAGTTATCCGACCGCACGTCACCGAGGAGATTTTTAAACTTCTTTCTGCACATGTTCGCTTGAGGCCCAAACGCAAGGGCAAGCGGTTTCCCGTGTGGTTCAAGAAATTTGCTCTTCACTTAAACTTCCGAGGTCCGCGAGCATACCGATTTCTGGCTCCATATTTTTCTTTGCCCTCCCGGCGTTCATTAAGGAGGTGGCTAGCTGATGTAAAGATGACTCCAGGCATAATTCCAGGAATCATTTCTTCCATTGCAACAAATACTCAAGCTTGGAATGAACGGGACCGAGTGTGCGGTTTAGTTTTCGACGAAATAGCACTAAAAAGAATTTGTACTATGATGCTGCAAGAGACGTTGTCCAGGGTTTTACAGATGATGGCACTCATCTCACTTCAACCATCGCTGATCGAGCACTGGTTTTTCTTCTTGTTGGCGTTTCGAGAAAGTGGGTTCAACCGGTTGCTTTTACTATAGGGCACACATCAACACCATCATCTGTTATGCATAACTTGCTGGTGTCACTCATTTTGGAGCTTAGGAGCATTAATATTGCAGTGAAAGCAGTCATTTGTGACCAGGGTAGTTCAAATGTAAGTCTCGCTAACCAACTAAGAGTGACTGTAGCAAAGCCTTTTTTGAAGTTAATGGTGAGCGGGTATATTACATTTTTAATGTTCCGCATTTAATTAAAACAACGCGCAATAATGTCCAAGCACACAAGTTATACATTGGGGATGACATCGTTAACTGGTCGCACATTGTAAGCCTTTACCAATCCTCACATGAGTTGCGGTTGCGATTGGCTTCAAAGTTGACTGAACGGCACGTTCATCAGAAACCTTTTTCTAATATGAAGGTCAGCAGAGCAACTCAGGTCCTCAGTGCATCAGTTTCGATTGCTATCACGGCATTGGTGTATGCGAAGGTGCTGCCTGCCTCGGCCATCACTACAGCTCAATTTTGTGATCGTATGGACAGGATTTTCGATGCCTTGAACAGCTCGAGTAAAAAAAGAACTTCGCAAAAGCTGCGGCATGCAATCATGAAAAATGATTCAGAGCTGATTGACTTCCTCCGAGGCCAGCTTCCCTGGATTGCATCATGGCAGTTTGTTGGCAGACGTCAACCACAAACCATCGTAGGCTGGCAAATTACAATTCAGGCAATTTGTCATTTATGGGACGACCTCTCCAAAAATTACAATTTTGAATACCTGTTAACACGCAGGCTTCAACAGGATCCTCTGGAGAACATATTTGGCCACATTTGGCAAAAACAGGGTTGCAACACCAACCCCAATGTAGCGCAATTTATTTGTGGCCTGAAACACATCTGCATAAGAAAACTCTTCAAGCTGTCAGAATACGGAAATGTCGAGGATGATGAATGTGACCTCTTCCAGGAGCAGCTCTCGCCATTCTCCCTCACCAGTGCGTCTCTTGTGGATAATGAGGAGTGTGCACAGCCACAGCCTGACGACTTTCCCGCTCTAGACGATCTCTCTGAACTTGTGACAAACATTCACTCCCATATTATCGATGACTCCGCTGCATATTATGTAGCTGGTTTTCTCATCAAACACTTCCTTCGGAATGCATCTGACGGTTGCAGTTGTCCACAGTTACTGAAAGACGACAGTGAGACGCTTAAGGGTACCCACCAGTATTTCACAATGCTCAAAGCATACCACGTCCCCAGCAAACTTTTTGGGAATCTCACAGTGCCATCAGAAGCAGCTTTTGCATACGTACAACAACTTGAATCTCACTTTCTTGCCATAATTGAGGCCACTGCACATCACCTGAAAGTGTGCGAAGTTTTATATCACCATCTGTCAAGTGTTGGCGATTTTCATTTCTGCTCTGCTGGGTGTCGCGCAAAGTTTCTGAAAATGTTTTGCCGGGTTAGTTTATGTTGGCATGTGCGTTTTGTGAACCGAAACTTAGATAGGGTTAGGTTCCAGTCTTCAATCTCAGGCATACAGCTTGACAAGTTCAAAGGTTAGCAATCAGCGGCGGGTTTACACTAAAGTATTCGAGTTGAGCCGAATCCTGCAATAGCTTTGTTATGTTATTACTTCGTTACAGCAGACTTCATTATGGTCTTATATGCTTATATTCAGCTCAACTGGACTAGCCACTCCTTCGTTGCATACATTGTTTAGGTTACCCGCTATGAGGAGTAGGGACACTGTGTATTCGCTCGAAGTGATTTGCATAACCTTAAAAAGAATGTTGGGTATCCTGCCTGTATTTTTGTAGCAAATGCGGGCGAACTGTACACTTTACTGTGGCTCGCTCTGTCACTGTGTATGCTTTATCTCTCCAGCTCAAGTAATATATCGATAACAAAACCGCTTGTTGAAATGTCTTCGAGCGGGTAAGGAACACAGTATGAAGTGGGCACGGTTCACGTTATCACGCTTTTCGTATTTTAGCTTCTCATCAACCTCCTCATCTCGCCCATCAAAATTTTCAAAAGAATACTCAAACTTGTAGCGTTTGATGGGGCTGCGGACGCTGCCATTTTATGTTTATATAGCTTTTGAGTGATAACGTACGATGTAGAGCCTTTGTGAAAAATAATGAGCCAAAGTGGTTTCCTTCTGCTATTTCTTAGCCCTGTAATACCGCTCTCGTAGCACCAATTAAGGTCCACAATTCTGGATAAGTGATGACTACAATCTATTTTAGCTCGCAAGCATCACAGCAACACCCAGACGCAAATCACTTGGGATCTTAAGTTTTTGATGAAGGCGACGCATAACAAAAGCCACAAAACCTCCCAGTGTTGTAGCATAAAGTTTGTCTTTCACGTAGTGAGCAAGCTGCAAAGCCCTACCTTTCTGAGGACAAGCAGGCATCAAGTCTGCTTTTTAGATGCGGAGCATCTAATACTCGAGGCTTGTAGTGCGGCGCCGTCCGCAAGCTTCCTCCTCCTTCTTCCACCATCTGTGCATCCCTTCCTCCTCTACACACCGCGCGCGCTTCACTCCTCCACCATCTGTGCACCCTTCCTCCTCTACACACCGCGTGCGCTTCTCCTCTTCACGAACATTCGCTAGCTGTATAATATAGCGCGCATGCGCCGTCACGCTTTGAGAACATCGGCAGCTGACGCGCGCGCATGCGCCGTCGCGCTTCGAAAACATCGGCAGCTGACGCGCGCGCATGTGCCGTTGCGCTTCTCCCCCTTCTCGAACATTCGACAGCTGACAGTGCATGCGCCGTCGCGCTGTATATATACTCAAGGTCGGCGCTCGCTCGCTCAGTTGCCGCTCGTCGGTTGGTTTGTACGGCGCGTCGACGTTCAAGGTCGCGGTGAAATGAATTCCAACGAATCCACAAAAACAATGATCGACGTCCCTTCGACCAGCGCCGCCCTTTCGCATACGTGTGTACGTGTTCACTCATTTAACACCCCCTCCTACAACCACGTTAACCAATTTAGCCATCGACCCAAGTAAGTCGCAATTTAACACCCCATTTCACAACCACGTTAACCAATTTAGCCATCGACCCAGGTAAGTCGCACTTTAACACCCCGTTAACCAATTATATGCTCCGCATCCTCCTCAGTGTTCCCCCGAAGGAAGCTGCGGGCAATTTTTTTTCATTTGGACTAGCTGTTCTTAAGCACAGCCAGCACACTGCACCTTTGCCTTTCTGCTATATTGTGTCGTGTGGTTTCTGTGTGCTCTTTTTTATATGCATTATTTCGGTTAACCCCACGCGTGATTCGCGACTTCATTGCTGTGTATATGTCACTTCTTCCTTCTTCATCAGCATTGTGCGCTGTGTTTTTGCCATAGATCCTTACTTACCCACTGGCCCGGTGTGTCATACTTCACCAGCTTCTCGGCTTCTGCCAACTCTAGCGATGTGTGCGTTGTCTGTGTTCTCTCTGTATTTGTTACAATTTATTTGTAAGGCGAGATGCATTTGTTGTCTACCTTTGTCATATTGTGCTTTTTATATTCTCAGACTCTACCTTGCCTTTGAATAAAACATTACGGATACTCTGTCTCTTTGACTGATATATACATTGATCACTCGTTCCAAAAGAAAAGCACAAGCGCGATGAATAAAACCGTAGTGAATTATCATTACCTGCATCTCTTTTTATTATAACTTAATCGAAATAAAAATTTCGCCACGACCGATTCGCACGAACCACTGAACAAAACAAAACAGGGAATCGCTAAATCAAAACGACCTACAAAAACTATCCATTTGGGTGATGAATAGTGGTCTGAAATCATGAACTTTCGTCATAGCGAAACGTCGGTTATGCAAAGTAATTCAAAATTTGCGCCAGTGAAACCGAAACAGGAAGCGCACGCCACTTGCTCTCACCAACCACTAGGTGTGCTAGGGTCGATTGGGCCGCTGGGGTCTACGGGAGTGTCCACTCTTAACCTTTATTTCTCTATGGTTTAACGTCCCAAAACCACCATATGATTATGAGAGACGCCGTAGTGGAGGGCTCCGGAAATTTCGACCACCTGGGGTTCTTTACGTGCACCCAAATATGAGCACACGGGCCTACAACATTAGGTGTAGTACGGTGTGAATTACGGTGTGAATTACATTTACACGGTGTGCATTACATTTACACTGTGTGAAATTACAATTACATTTAAACGGTGTGAAACACGGTGTGCATTACATTTAACGCCGAGTGCTTTTGTCGGTAGCTGCGGAAACAATTTGCTGTGCGAGGATGCAGAAGAAACAAACGTATACGCCTGGTAACCCATGTCTTCTAGATAAGAAACAAGTACAATGGTTCGGAATGCACTGCTCGCTGGACTTCCATCCATCAATATTCCTACAGCCCAGTTTCCTGCTTGCGCATGCAGTGCCTATTATTCACGTTATCAGTGAGCAGACAGTTGTCAAGTTATCTATCACGGTACAATTCGCATGTCTTCATTCGCATGCGTAGTGGTAATTTATCGGAGAAAAAGAAAAAAACATAACACAGGGAGTGTCCACAGATTTTCTTGTTCTTATTTCCATTTTGTGCAGGGTAATAAATTTGAATTTTTGTGACAATCGAATCAAACTAAAATATCTTCATTTTGGCGTGGCTATAGACATCATTTATTCATGTTAAAGCAAAAAAAAAATCACTAGCATTGTGCATGCTAAAGAACCTGCGTATGTGTGAAACAAATAAACCACGCTGCAGATATCACATGTATACGCTTGTACGCTGTTGGTTGCTCGAACTCATTGGCGAAAAATGTCACGAACGGCGAATAAAAATTCGAAAAAAAAACGTTTCCTTGTAAAACCGAGGGAGCACCGCTAGGGGGCCGTATATACCAGACGCGTCTCGCATGGGCTTCTGCTTTTCGTGCTTTTTAACCCAAAACAAGGCCAGCGACTAACCCAAGAGTCTCACAGCCTCAGCCGCCAAGACACGAGGAATCGGCGGACACCAGCTTCTTTTGGGTGAGTGCATTCTGTCTCAAGATATAAGACTTAATTCCCGACAAGCGCGCGTCCAGTTTATTAAGCCTAACGCCAAGTTCGTTCCTGAGCAAAGCCGCGCGGCGCGTGCACAACGCGCTCAGGCGTTCCTCACGGCACGGCACGAGCGCTCGCGCTCACCGTGGCGAAAAGCTTAGAATGAGCAGAGACGCAGCCGCAGCAAGCGAAATGCAAAGAAATCAGCAAGACGAAGAAAATACAATGCAAATTGACCCATTGGAGGCAAACAAACAACAGAAAATTCGTGGACCTATGACGCTGGCAGTGGCAGAACAATTGCAACGGAAAGCGCTTGGATCACGAGAAATAAGAAAGACAAGAAGGCTGTCGCCAATCCCAGGTCACCGGCCAACCAACCCACAGAGCAGCCACCTATCAATGAGCAGACGCTAAAGTCATCACCAACGCAGCAACTACGCAGGCCCAAGATGCCACCTCTGCCGCTCGATGACTTCAAGACCGTCTACCGCCCGCAAGCAGGTCTTGACCTCGCCAAATGGAACACCGTCGCTGTCACGCATGCCATCGGCAGAGTGAGTGGACTATCCCAGCAAGACTTTAACAACAAGGTACGCGTACAAGTCCAGAGAATGGAAAACCTAATCATCGCAAGCACCGCCGCCAAAGAAGACGCCAAGAAGCTGGTAAGCATCCAGAAAATACAGCTTGGAGAAAATTTTTACACTGTGAACGGCAACATCAGAACACCGGACGATGTCTCCAGAGGCGTCATCAGTGGCTTGATACCCGGTACGAGCACCGCAGAACTCATGGCTGGAATTCGCGCACCAGGCAAGATACACAGTTCTTCACGCCCGAATGCTAGGTCAATCGACTGCGGCAGTCGTCTTCTTTGAAGGACCGCACGTTCCCTACTACATAATTTTCCAGAGCGTAGACTTCCGCTGCAGACCGTATCGTAAGTCAGTGCAGTATTGCCGAGCTTGTGGCAATACGGGTCACCGCCAGGACGTCTGTCCGAAACCTATCCCAGGATTTCTGCTATAAATGTGGCAAGGCCGGACAAACGCAGGGAACATGAATGTGCACCCATCTGCAAGATCTGCGGGGAAGGACACAAAACAGCAAGTAAAGAATGCAAAAGAGACTAAAGCCAAGTCCACCACCCTTCAACGTAAGACAACAGCGCCTCAACAGGCTTCAAGAAATAGACAACAAGTGGAACGCCAGCGGAGAAGAGTTCCCTGAGGTTAGCATATCGGCCGCTACCTCTAACAGTAACAATGAGGGCCCGCGTCTCTACGCGCAGCAGTTCCAAGTCAAAATTGCGTTCGAGTTCGCGCTCCCACTCTCGCACGCGTTCCGTCTCTGCGCGCAGTAGATCCAAATCAATACTGCGTTCCAGTTCGCGCTCCCGCTCTCGCACGCGCTCGCGTTCCCTTAAACGTGCGAGCTACGCTGCCATGGCAAGTGGATCTAATGACCGCAGCATGCTTAACCTCCTCGAAGTCGGACACCTCATGCATACAGGGTCTCGAAGATAGACTGAAAAACCAGCAAGAAAAGCTCCAGAATCAGCACAGCCAACTGCAAAGCCAACAAAGTCTCATAAATGAACTGCTTCAGAGTCAAAAACGACAACAAGAGCTCATTGACAAACTACTTGAAAAGTGCACGCATCAGCAAGGACATTCGGACAATGCAGAAAAACAATATCAAGAACAAGCAAACTCAAGCACAGAGCCGGCAACGACGCTGACCAAGGTAGGCGTCCAAGCCCTAGTGAACGCAAGGTGCACGATATTCGAAGAATCTTTCATGAATAACATGCACACCACGATGGAAAAGATTGTCCAGTCTGCAATAGAAAAAACAGCCTCAATGTTTGAACACAAGATCACTACGCTTAATGCCAAAATTGATGGGATTGCTGCGCAAGTCAACAATTTCATCGCGCACATGAAGAAAACTTACGTAACCAGTGGCACAGTTCGACAGCTTGAACAACCCACGCCAAATGACTCGGAAGAAGGCACGAGCGAACATTCGCAATGCCTCTCGCTCAGTCTCGCCGAGTCGCGATGGCAGGCGTGACATCGAATCGATTGAAGATGGCAGTCCCTAACCATAAGTATAAGAACCAGCATTCAACTTTACGCATATGGCAATGGAACTGTCGGTCATACCGCCCTCGACACGCAGCCTACAAGAATTCATCAAGCTTAACCAACCAGACATCATTGCACTTCAGGAAACCAACACACAGAACGTACGAATGCAAGGCTACACGACCTGCGCACAAACCCAACGAACTGCCATGCTTGTCAAGAAAGCACTTTCAACGCAAAAACACGAAATCGAGGACACTCAAATAGAGCATACCCTAATAGAGATTCTGCCGGAACGAAAGACGCAGCAAAGTCTTTTCATAACCAATATATACAGCCCCCCACGAGACCAACTACCAGACTTCGATCACTTCATACGAGAAATCAGGAAGCGCACGAAATGGCCACCAGATCATAATAATGGGAGACTATAACGCCTCTCACACGGCATGGGGCTATCATATCACGACGAAGGAAGGGTTCTAGGGTACACGATACTGCTCAACATCACAGACTAACCCTGTGGAACTACCCTCTTCAGAAGACAAGAATCGGGAACAGCGTCTCCAGGATACAAATCCAGATCTTACATTTACGGCGAACGTCACTAGGGCAGAGTGGAGTGTGCTACCGAAACTTTAGGTAGTGATCATCACATCATCCAACTCTCCGTAGCGCACACTCGTAAACAGACCAAGACTGGAATAGCGCGGTTAACGGAATGGGCAATCCTTTAGGAATGACCTCGACGTTGAAACCACCATAATCGACATTGAAGACTGGTTTAAGAATGTGCTCAAGATAGCCGAACGCTACACTAAGGACATACAGCTTGACGTCGATACACCCGCCGTCGACGCACATCTCCTCCACCTTTGGGAGGCTAGAAGAGGACTTCTAAAACGGTGGAAGCGCAAAAACTAAACAGAAAGTTACGGAAACGCATTTCTCTCCTCACCGAGCAAGCTCAAGATTATGCGAACCGATTGGCCAGGCAGAACTGGCATGCTTTCTGTGACAAGCTGCAGGGGACTCTGAGCACCAAGAAAAACCTGGAATCTGCTACGCACACTTCTAGCCACGCAACCCTCAAAGCAGCACAGAAGCAGCACCTTCAGAGGCTTATTCGAAACTACTCGGTACAGAAGAACACCTCCTAAAAGAATTAAAAAGAAGCTTCTGTGGCGACTGCACCCACTAGGGGCTTCGATTCACACCAAAGAATACGCTGGCGCACCAAACACTGAACTCGACCGGCCCTTCAGCCTGGCTGAAGCTGCACACAGCCCTAACGAAGTTGACAAGAAATACCAGCCCCGGAATAGACAGGAATTGTCAACAAGCACTTACGCAACCTACCGCACCAGGCCACCTCGGCTCTTCTCCAGTATTACAACGACTGCTGGGATAAAGGAGAGCTACCTGCGATATGAAAGCACTCGGAAATTCACCATGATCCGTCAAGCCTAACAAACCAGTCGGCATCGAGAACCTACGCCCGATTTCTCTCACCTCGTGCGTGGGAAAGCTGTTCGAACACATGGTGCACGACCGCTTAACCCAATACCTGGAAGATAGTGGACACCTACCGGACACCATGTTTGGCTTCAGGCAGCATCTTTCGACGCACGACGTGCTCTTACTACTCAAAGAAGACCTCCTTGATCACCTCACCCATCGAAGAAGTACTTCCATACTCGGAGTTGACGTCAAGGCGGCCTTCGATAACGTCAGCAACGACGCGATCCTCAACAACCTCGAAGGCGTTGGCTGCGGCATTAGAAACCTACACGTATGTCAGAAACTTCCTGACAGACCGTACAGCAACTGTGGGCATATGCAACATCCGCAGCAAAAGCTTCCAACTACCGAAAAAAGGAACGCCGCAGGGTTCGGTCATCTCGCCGTTACTTTTCAATGTGGCCTATGATCAATCTGCCAAAAATTCTCGACAAAATACCTGATTTACGGCACGCAGATCTACGCTGATGACATCACGCTCTGGACCAGGGCTTCGAACACTGGGAGACAAGAGACCTGCCTACAAACCGCCGTAGATGCCATCGAACGGTATCTCAGAGACTGCGGTCTCTGCTGTGCCCCCGAGAAATCCGAGCACCTCGTCCTCAAAGCGAGAACAAGAGGCAGACCCCCTCTATACGACGAGCCCGACCCTAGCGTAACGCTGAAAGGGACCTTAATTCCAAAAGTCGAGACCCTGCGAGTGCTTGGAGTTCACATCTACAAGGATGGATCGGGAGCTGCCACCATACCGAGACTCCAACGGACACTATCACAACTCACGCACCTCGTCAAGAGGATCGCGAATCACGAAACGGACTCAAAGAGCACGACACGCTACGTATAATGCAAGCTCTGTTCACCAGCCGCATTACGTACGACACGCCGTACCTAATTTGAAAACCGCTGAAATTGAAAAACTTAATATCATTGATAAGAAAGGCCACTAAAGTAGCCCTGGGACTTCCGCCAGTGGCCTCTACCACACGTCTCCTAAGATGGGCGTCCACAACACGTGGCAAGAGCTCATTGAAGCGCATAGGAATAGTCAGCTGGAGAGGCTCAAGCTGACGCCCACGGGGAGGTCGGTGCTCCGGCACCTCAACTACAGCGACACGTTCATCGCCGATGCAGACCGGAAAAAGCGCATCCCGCTGTACATTAGAGAGTCGCTGTCCATCGCACCTATTCCACGCAACATGCATCTACTTTCCACAAAAGTAGACGCAAGGCTAGAGCTAACGCTATTCGACGAAAGTTCAAGCAAGACCCGGACACCCGCTACACTGACGCGGCCAAGTATCCGCATAGAAACGCGTACGCTGTCAGCGTCGTCAGATTCTCAAGGCCGAGAAATTAGCGTCAGGCCACGGTCAACGCACTCAATTCAGACGTCGCAGAAGAATCGGCAATCGCTCTAGCAACCACAACATGTACAGACGCCGCGGTGATTTTCACCGACTCACAAGCCGCCTGCAGGAATTTTGCTAAGGGCCGTATCTCAGCCAATGCCATCAATATTTTGAAACGGCGAAGCACTCCACTCCCATACACTTGTGTATTATGGGTGCCAGGACACGAGGGTCTGCAGGGAAATGAAGCGGCCCACGCCGCTGCCCGCGAGCACGTCAGCCGGGCTGCCCCTGCCCACAGGACATTCGACCCGTCGTTGAAGAGACGGAAGTTGTTCAAAACACCTACTCGTCGTTACTCCAGCATTACAGGCTGGAGCGACGAGTATACCCTCCACCACACCCAAAACTGACAAAAGAGGAAAGCGTAATATTGAGACGCCTGCAAAGCAGCACATACACACATGGGGCCCTAATGCACCGTCTCTACCCAACGAGATATAGCTCTATTGTGCCCGCTTTGCAACGTACCGGACACCCTGGCGCACTTGCTTCTTGCATGCCAGTGTATTGCCAGACGTAATCTGCAACAACACACGACTGATAACGAAGCAGGACGGACGAACGAAGACCTAACCGAAACGTGGGAGGCGAAGCTCGCCCTCGAGGACCTGGAAGAGCAACAACAACTCGTCGCCAGGGCCAAGAGGGCAGTAGAAGCCAGAGGGTTCCTGAACTAAGGAGCCCTCCCACCTCAGGGTGACATCGGGCATTGCTCGGAACACTGTTTCGAAAATAAACGTTTACTTCTCTCTCTCTCTCTCTCCGCAGAGTGAATGATGACGAGAGGGGCGTAGTGTCCGTCCGTTCATTCATGCGTCCGATTGCGTTCGAGAATGCAGACGGCGCGTGGGTAACACCAACGTGACGTGAGCCAAGGAAGCCGAACTCAAGCATTTTAAACGCACCCACCACTCTCCTTCGTCCATGCCACACCAACAATCCACCAAGTACGGCGACTATCGAGAGACTGAGAGAGGCACTCGTTCCCCGCGCACTTAGGCAAAGCGCACGCAACAGCCAATTGGAGAGTAGCGGTACAACGCCATCTAGATACTCCTCACTCAACTACAATTTGTATGTACTTTCATGAGACCGCCCCGTCTATTATACTGTTCGAGAGATACTGCTTTCTTTTTTTTTAAATCTCTTCAAGTCTCAATTACGCGTGACGCGTGATAAAATTAGCCTAAGAGGAGCTTTACTCCAAAAAATCAACATAAATTCACCTCGGCCTTGAAACGAGCAAGAAGTTCAGCATCCTCGACGGTGATGGATGCAGGTTGGTATCCTTGGGGTGTTTTTGTCATACTCAATGAAGCCCATGTGAGGGACTGTTGATCGAGAGAGGCGTCGCGGAGCGTACAAGCACGGCCCACAGCACCTGCTTTTGCCGCTTCAGTAGCCCCATTCCCGCGGTACTTGATTGTCTCACTGTATGATACGTATGCCTCGTTAAACAGGACGATTTTGCCTTTTGCCTGCAGAAGAGGGTAAGACTTACTTCAAATGTTCGTTAAAAGAGACTAGCTTTATAGCTCATATTTTAGACTTGCCGACGTAAGTGGTAGTTAAGATCATTGTCGTACTGCACTCCTGACCTGTCCAGATGTCCCTTCTCCTGCACCTTCGTCTAGTCCATGGCTTCTACTGCTATAGACATACTACAAGCATGGTGGGCGCTAGTCAGCACTGTTCGCTGACGTCAACTTCAGAGTTAGCGGTTGTATTTCTGCCAGGACAGGGCTAGATAAGCACCTGTGATCGAACAACCAAGTGTTGACAATATGAATGGAGGTGTTAGTGCATATACCGAAAGTAGAAAAAAAGGTGGACGTGTGAACATTTAGTGACTGTGTGAACTGCAAATAAAATGCACATTGGCATGATATTTCAACTGGTTTCGATGTGGTATTGCGTGTGTGTTTCTTTGCGAATTGTTCACTATGAGGACCGTTCAGTAGTGTTCTGTCATTTGTTTTTCACTGCAGAACTTTTTGATACGAAGTAGTCGAGGCAAGTTGAACCTCAACCTCTCCACAGCAAGATAGTTAGAATAGGACACGATGGAATAGGACAGAACAGAACAGAACAAGGCGCTTGCTTTGTGTAATGATTATACGTATTTGCGAAAAATTTTTAGAATAAATATATTAGAAGCAATACACAAATTCCTTGCAATTTAACGGACGGTGACACCATATAGGCTGTCTACGGCTGCCCGTGTTAGCCAACCAGTGTACAATAAATATTTAATATCCCTTAATAACTTACTTGACCAGCCGTCTAACTTTGGCAGAAACAGTCTCATATATGACGGCAGTTTGTTGCAGAATGTACTGGTTTTCACTCCAGCGCCATCGAAACAGTCGCAAAGTAGCAGACGAACAGGGTATAGGAAGCGGAACTAACGGTGAGCGGTCGAACGAGAATGGGGACACGCGCTTTTATAGGAACCAGGCTATCTCGACAGGTGAGGAGTAGGTGTGTGGTTAAGAGACCGTATTTTACAGACAACATTTTATTGCAATAGTGAAAGGAGTTCTTGGCACCTTCAGCCCGACATCGGCTACTTTCCCGTACTTACGAGACGAACGAAAGAAAAAAATGAGACAAATAAAAAGTGTCCTAAATTGTGATACACGATATAAAACCAGAGGTATGACAAAAGAAACAATACGTGAAACACGGAGTTTAAACAATTCCGCGTAAGTTCTAAACAGATGTTCGAATACATAAATATCAAAACATTTTGCAAGTCATGTGATGCAAAAGACAGAATTAACTTAATCACAGAATGCGAAGCACTAGCTGACAGCATCGTACATGTTTGGTGAAAACATTACAACCATTTATGTTAATGAAACGACTATGCTGACTTGCGCATACTTAATGTCTTTTTAGACGATTTTCATACCTCTTTAGGTGGCATACTGTGTTGCATAAAACAGCTCTTCAGGCTATGGACCCACTATCTAAGGGTGGATGAGCTTGTGTGAAATATAAAATTCACACTAAGTGTTAAGGCGTTTACGTCTATGATCGTCTGCATGTAGAGATGAGTCATATAAAAATTATAGGAAAACAAATCGAGATATAGGCACTTGTATGTTCCCGCCGTGAATGAAAAACTTGCACATTGTTAGAGCTTTGCCGTCAAGAGTGGAACGCGATAGTTTATTCGGCCCATGTTCGTGTCGCCCTCTCCATCGCTTCACTTCCCTGTTAGCATCACAACCATGCTGATAGCTAAACGGCCACGTGAGTAGCAGAGACAGTATTTAAACTCTACTTAAATTTTTTTACAGCAGGTACAGTTATTTTTAGCCAGTAAGAAATAATTCCTAATTTTTTAGTTCTTTTTATACTCCCATAAGGCAACGCACGCAGCTGCGCATTTTGTTGAAGATGTGGCTAATCATGGCGATCAAATATACCATAACGCTTTATAATAGGCGCACCTCTGAAGCGCCCATATAAATATCGATTTACACGACGAAACTTTTGGTACAATCCGATGCTTCTGCCATGAAACATGACGCTTGCGTAAGTTTTTTTTTTAGGCAGCTTCAAGCATTGCAGTGGCTGCGGTTTCATGAATAGTTGTTACGCCAGATAGGTGTGAGAAAATTGACGTAATATAGTCCGCATAAAAGACACACGTTATATTGAAAGGAAATCTAAACTTATTATTGTAAAGTATCTCAATGAAATATGTTTCTCAGGGAAAGCTTGAAGTAATTCTTTTTATTTTAGCGCAAAAATCAGGCCTTTTCTCTACCCTCTTCAATCAGTGTGTACTGTGCCGGACAAATGTTATGGGTGCACAATGTGGCTTTTCTCACTGTATTACACAATTCTTAGAGACCGGCTAATATAATGTGGAACACATAATGAAATGTACTTACTTTCATCGCATTTTTCCTAAGTTCTTCAAAGGACTTAACTACCAACACGGGCGCTTCGATACCTTTCGCTGGGGTGGCCACGCTGCCTCCCCATCCAAGGATACTCATTTTCTTCTTCCTGGGCCTCAAAATCCATGCTTCTTCGTGCCCTCTTCTCCAGTTTTTGATACTTGCCTCCTCCGTATGCACAGAGTCGAATCTCTGCCTACGCAGAATGTCGACCATGTAGTCAATCGAGTGTTCCAGAGCTTTGCTTCCGGACGGCCTAGCCCCAAATCTGTCCACGAATCTGGCCAGTTCATTGTACGTAACATTCTGCTCGGCTCCATGCACAACCACATGTATGATCTTTCTTACGATGGGTCTGTAGCTCCGTATCTCGTGAACCAAGCCCCGAGAAAGCATAGTGCTCTCGCAGCACCTATGTTGGTTTTGGGATTGCGCTGCCGTGGCAGTGTAGAGTGTGAGCACAGCACGAATGAATAAGTGCGTACAGCCCACTGTGCCCATGGGAAATGGTTACTCGGCTGTAAAAAAAGCGTGAAGAGGAGATGTACAAGCATATTTAAAGACTGATAGAAATTAAAGCATAATTACGCGTGCAATTCAGAATAACAGAGTTGTAAGTATACGCTAACAAGCAAGGAGGAAGATCATGCAGGAAGATCGTCGCTCATGTCGAGACCCACAAGAACCAAAGCTAGCATTAGTTATAAAATTATTGGTTTAAGCGTGTTTTTCGCAAGGCTAAAGTTTCTAGCATAACGGCGATTCGGCCTATATATATATATATAGTTGGAACATATTCATCTTGAAAATTTTCGAGCAAGCCCACAGGAACAAAGAGAACACTAACAGGCGCATCAAAACAGCTGGTTTATGTTTCGAAAAACATTAACTTTATACCCCTACAATCTGGGCTTTTCGTTCACCAAAAAAAATCCAGTGCGCACATATCACAATAACTATAAAAATTTCATTGTCTTATGTCTGTTATTCAACGAACTCGTTATCGCCTATTGTGATATGTACGCAGTGCATTTGTTATTTGGTGGCCAGAGAGCGCAGATCTGAATTGTTATAAAGTGAATGTTTTTCCAAAAACACACCAGTTTGATTGCGCCTTTTGTGTTCTCTTCTGTGTCTCTGTGTGCTTGTGCAAAAGTTTTCAAGAGGGTTTTTAGCTTACATACTGCAGGTCCGACGTTGACCCAGCAAGGTAAGATCAGCCCGAGTCACGGGACATGATGCAACGTGATTGCGCTGTTTCCGGTATTAAGATTTAGTGATGTATAATTGTATAAGTATGACAGTCTCTATTTAACTGCCTGTCGAATTAAAATAACATATTTTCGAATACACCAAGCAAGCTGAAGCGCGAACCCCCCTTCTCCCCCCCAAAAACACCACTGATTGAATTGTGATAAAAAAGTGCGTGCAAAAGCATCCCTTTAACCATTGTGTTTATAGCATTGCACCAAATGAAGAAAAAATGAAACGCGAGACTCGCAGTGCTTTTTTGTCAATAGGTACTTTGAATAAAAGATAATTTACAAGGGTAAGGAAAATTGCCTGGTTCATGGAAATTTGTTTAGGAGGGTGTCACGACGTTCTCTAGCGTGTGTTATAGAGATACTTAGTACCATTAGACTACCATTGTTCAAAGTACAATATTGATCGCAGACGCTAGCAATGTTTCAAAGGTGTATTCACTGTATCTCCTACGCACATATGTTTGTAATACCGACAGGGAAATCTGGGTACGACATTGATAATACACTCTAAAAAAAATATCGAGTAAAAGGGTGTCTTTTTTCCCACAACAGTATTCGTCATCAGGCTTTCGCGCGCTTCCTTTCTTAAAAACTCGGCGCTGGCCACTTTCCTATCGAGAATGCAACGTAACCCTGATAATGGGCATGTCGATCGTGACCGGAATGTACCGGGCGCGGGGCGATAGCGCAAGAATGGAACGCAATATACATGACGATTATTGTTTGGGACAAAAAGACACCCTATTTACTCGCTATTTTTTTAGGGTGCAATTGTAGAATAAATACTTATATGGTGTCCTCACGCGTACACAGTGTCGTTCACTTAAAAAATGACCTCACAGATTGTTGTATTACTGAGTTTTGTTGTTCCTTTTTTACTGCTTTCTGTAGTTCTTCCCGATTGATTTGTGGGGTTTAACGTCCCAAAACCACTATTTGATTATGAGAGATGCCGTAGTGGAGGGCTCCGGAAATTTTCGACCACCTGGGGATCTTTAACGTGCATCCAAATCTGAGTACACGGGCCTACAACATTTCCGCCTCCATCGGAAATGCAGCCGCCGCAGCCGGGAATCGAACCCGCGACTTGCGGGTCAGCAGCCAAGTACCTTAGCCACTAGACCACTGCGGCGGGGCTGTAGTTTCTCCCTTATTATCATCTTGCACTTGTAAACAAGAATCAAGTCTATTTCTGCAAAATTCACCTTTCGTTGATTTGAGGGATGTTCTAAGTGGTACAGCATTGTTTACTATCTTCAGTGGTGTATTTGAAAGAGTACCGTAAACAAAGAAAGAAGACTGTCAATGGTGCCTGTGGCAGATTCACGATGACTAAGTTTCTGCTAACATAAAAGCGGATAAGTGATAGCGCGAAACTATCCTTCACACGTGCGTGCGTTTTTCGGGAGGTCACATATTTTATATATTTGAGTGGTATAGCATAGACAATAGGCATCGACACTCTTGCTTTTTGCGATCACGACGATGAAGTGTCTGAAGAGGCACTTTTATGAGGTCTTGCAGCCGCACAGCGAAGTGACGTCTACTGCTGTACAGATGCTACTTCATCTGTAAGTGGGAACACCCTCACAATGGGGACCCAGCTTTGTTTGTATATTTGCACGTACGGATAGCTGTGCCGAGCTTGTTGCTGTGGCAGGTGTTTCGTGACCATCGCAAATTGCAGCTGATGTTAACGCCATGTGGCATGAAAAGCGCTGCTATGATTTCGGAAGCATATCGACTGATGAAATTATTTGCAAGGTGTGTCGCCATAGGTTTGAAAAGAGCGGCAGGTAGCCTACGGTTGTTGACATTGCGAAATTTTGGACGACTAGTCTTCGCTCACCACGGAATCGCTATTATTAACCTTATTGCAGGTAGCCTCTCTCTTTAGTCTTTCATTTTCTGTATTCTTATTTGGCCACGCAACTTACTACAAACTAGTTTAAGCAGTGCAAAGTTTTAAGAAACTGTATCTGCGTGCTGTTAGGTAAGCTGCCGTGCTTTGATTACACTCAATATGCATACCATCATGCAAACTGTGTATGTTAGAAATCAAAGTCGAAGAAAAGATCTCTGAAGTAAGATGTTCACATGGAGACCCATATTTGTTGTGATGACGAAAATTTCTGCCGAAGCACTGGCTCATACCTGAGATATTATAAATAAATCGCGTTAACTAGCTTCTTTCGCAGAAACTCAAGCTTCAGTGCCGATTGTCAGCATCGTTGGCTGTGAGTCAAAAATTGTCTTTTATGCATTACCGAATAGCTTAGAAAGATTCAATAAATAAATAATAATAACTTCTGGGTCCTAGTGAGGATTAAACCCAGTCAGTTTGCGTGGAATGAGATGTTCTGCTACACAGCTATGCACCTGCGCAGTTAAAATAACTCCCTTTGTTTGTAAAGGCAGCGAAAATAACGTAATGCTTTACAAACACACGCATCCTTTCTATAGGCTCCACAACACATATAACATCGCAGTATTAGACCTTATGCTCAATCGCTGCCATCGGTCGGCCGTCATGTGCATTGCTGCCATGTTAAAGGCTCAGCGCGGCGCAGTAGGCAGAGTCCGCGCAGGTCCACGTGTGTTTATGTATTTGCATACGTAGACGTATCGACGTGAGGCGTGTATTGGCTGATAATCGAAATGCCCAGGTATTGCTGCGCGTTTTGCAAGAGGAACTCAAAATTTCGAAGGAAAAAGTAAGCCGTAAATTTTCTCCCCTGTCATTTTTTCAAGCTATGGACGTTCCCAGCTTGCGCTCTGGCTACTGCTCCCAAAACGCGTCTTTGCGTTCTCCTTTTTGAGCAAGTGAGGCGGGCAATAGCATTTGTATTTGTGTTCCTACAAACTGCTGCACGCCAAAGCAAGTCAGTTTTTGTAACGTTTTTGCTAGCAGCAGTTTACCAAGGGAAGGCGGCTCCTACATTTTACGCGGAAGCTACCTTCGCGCAACGAACTTATCGCAGCTAATAGCACGTGCCTTCGTTTTTTTCATTGTCTTTTTGTTATTATGTCAGATAAGCGGCACACGCTGAACTAGGTGCAAAGACGCGTCATCAGTTTCTTCTAAGAAGGGAGCAACGGTGCTAAAGCATCTTTTTTTTATGTTGTTTCGTTTTCTCTTTTGGAGTGTGACGAGCTGCCGTTAGTGTATGACTTGCACATGACTGCGGGCGTTTTTGAGGTATTAGATGTGTTCGGTAAATAAAAGAAATGCAGGTGCGTGCAATCAGCCGCAATAAAGCTTGTTGCGAGAAGGTGGCTTCTGCGTAAAGTATACGAGTCGCCTTCACTTGGTAAATGGCTGCTAGTGAGGATGTTGCAAAAACTACATTAATATGGCTTGCATCGATTTCTGGGAACACTAATAAACAACGCTATTGCACGTCTTATTTTCCTTGAAAGGCGAATGCAAGGACGTCTCCGGTAGCAGTAGCTGGAGCAAATTTTGAAAACGTTGACAGCTTGAAAAAAAGAAGAGGCAAAATTCACGGCTTACCTGTTTTGTCTAAGCATTTCGAGTGTCTCACGTTGAAACATCTTACTTACACGTATATACGTAAGCACATGCGGACTAAGTGCAATACGCCCCGTTCAGCCTTTCACTTGGTAGTACGCACATGACGGCAGATGGCAGCAAGGTTGCATAAGGTCTCTATTGTGTGGTACAACCGTTCATTTGCTTCGGGCGTCACGACACGTGACTATCATGGTGACTTCGCTATTTAAAGTTAGCCACCCATTAGAAAAGGCACCCACATTACTCACGTATCTCGTCAAGATTGCATAGTAGATGCATAGAAAGTTCGAAAAGATTTAACGTGCATAATTTCATGTGGTTTAAAACATGCTTAGAATATTCAGCCCTAGGTCAATCTTCACTGGCACGAGCAACATTCAACTTTGATTGATAGGGGGGGGGGTAATCTCCCGAAACCACCGTATGATTATGAGAGACGCCAATTGTAGAGGGCTCCGGAAAATTCGATCTTCTAAAGTTCTTTAACATGCACCCAAATTTGAGCAGACGGGTCCTACAGCACTTTTGCGACCATAAAAAATGCAGCCGCCGCAGCCGGGATTCTATCCCACGAGCTGCGGGATAGTAGCCGAGTAGCTTAGCCACTAGAGCATCAGGGCGGGGCAACTTTCACCTTAATGCGTTACGCTGTAGTAACCCACACTTCTAACTTTTCGAGCAACTTCATGCAATAAAAACTGAGCTCTAAGCGATTCAAGTGCACATTAAAGCAGGATGTCGCTATATCGTTAAATTGTTGAAGGTCAAGCTGAAACGTCCTTCCAACTTTTTTGTTTGAAGTCTGGCTACAAGTGTTGCTCTCTCAATACACTTCTGGACATTGGAAGGCTAGAGCGTATTTGCCCTTGCGTAAAAATTTTCAATGAATATCCTCGAATATCGTACCAGTGTCCCGTCACAAAAATTTTCAACCTTTTGTTCCAAAGTTTCGTTGCTTGAGATGCCTTTATATGCCAATGAACAAACTTGAGAGTTCAGTGTTCTTCCTCGTGCAAGTATTCGCAATTTTTTTTCATCCAAAATTTTGTGTGCTTCAAGGAAACAGGACCTCTTGAGTGCACTCCCACGGACACTGACAATTTTGATTTTACAATGTTCTTTAAACTACACTGATGCCATACGGAACACACGCATCTAGGGTTTCGCCACCACCGAATCGTCACACCAAGAAAGCCGCAGACCAAAGTGGGGTCGTTCTGTCAAGCATGTTATTGCTTAATTTTGCAATCACATTCATCCGGAACTACTTGTCCGCAATTGCGAGCTCTACTACAGCGTGCATTGACGATCGCATACAAATATCTACGACGCCAGGGGCTCACTCTTTCAATCTACAAATGCGCAGTGCTTGCATTCACGCGCAAGCATATGTCACAATACCCGATATTTATTAATGGGACAGTGATACCTGCTGTAACGCACCACAAGTTTCTTGAGATTGTCGTTCACAGAGATTTATCGTGGACGAGACATGTCGCAGTACTTAATCTAAATTGAAGAGCTTTGCTCTTGTTCTTCGCCACGTGGCAGGAGCAAGATGGGGCCGATCAGAATAATCGTCACTTCAATTGTACAATGCTCTGTTTTCGATACAGCATGCTGGTGCTCTCTAATATGAGACCTAGTTGTGTACAGACGCTAGAGAGTGTTTCAAGCTCAATGCTTAAGATGCTTGGGTCTACCGCGCTATACTTCAACAAATAGGACAATCGTAGGGGCTCGGGCTTGTCCAGTCAGTAGTGTATACATGCTCTGCGAGCCACTTGAAGTTCACCTTCGATCGCTGAGCCAACACAGATAGCACCCACTATCAGTAATACCCGCCACTCACCCAGAGTGCAGTTTCTCAACAGTGATATCGTGGCATAAGAATATTCTACGATCAAGATTTTCCCCACCGAATGTTCCTTGCAGTACCTCCATGGGTCCTGCTTAAATCACCTGCTTGTCTTACAATATCTGGAATTATGAAGAAGTCGCTCATTTCTTCTGTTGGCCTCAGAGAACTTGACCATACATCACATTTATACAACGTATGGTGATTCTCTGCACGTGTACACCGTCGCGTTCCACCGTCGGGTCCAACACCTCCGCCGCAGCAATTATCATCCCATACATGGATATCGCTCGACGATTCAAAGTGTACCATAAAACCACATCAACTGCGGCAGAGCTTGTCGCTATCCGGGAGGCAAAAAGATTTATTTCCGGAGAGCGACCTCGAGCCTGGACAATTTTTTGTGATGCAAAACACGCTTTGCAAACCAATCATTGCATCAAGAAGCAAGGTATGTATTATATCTTGGCAATAGAAATCGCAGAACTCATTCAGGTTGCTTCAACAATTGGCCATCTTATCACTTTCCGGTGGATTCTCGCGCATTGCAGCGTGATGGGAAACGAAGAGGCAGACGCTGAAGCTAAAAATGCCTTAAGCAGTGCCCCTGAAGTACGCATTGTGTTTTCACGAGCTGACACGAACGCCCCAGCTGCTTCGCTGCGTGATACGCAGCTATACATTTCAGCACTGGCACCGAACCAGAACGGCGACACGGGCGACTTCACAAATGGGACCCGAAATGAGGTTCCGCATGCCCCCTAAATTTAAATGGCAACTAACAAGTATGATCCACCGCATTCGTCTTGGTGTGGCGTACACCAGACCTTACGCACATATCATCGGTCGCAGTGACACCGGTCCTCATTGTGAACACTGTGATGTGCCAAAACACTTGAGCACATATTTTGTGTCTACCCAGCATACGCACGTGAATGACAAACACTGATCTCTTCTAGTGAACGATATCGCAGTGGGTCATTAACTGATGAGACCGTGTTGAGCCCTTGGCCAGACACCAACAGTGCAATTGTGGTCATAAGAGCGATTATAACCATTTTGGAAGCAACTGGACTATATGCGCTGCTAGGAATTTGTCTCAGCTAGAAACAATTCTACATACTCACCTCTCGACTTCACCATCATCATCCATTCAGTCTTTTCTTCACCCCTCTCCCCCTCGTCTCCCGTGTAGAGTAGCAGGCTAGAGCAAGCAATCGCTCATGCCAACCTCTCTGCCTTCCTGTAAATAAACCTATCTCTCTCTCTTGCAATAACGTTTTTTTTTCGCATTCACCACAAAGCTTCATCACATACGGAATCGAACAAAATGTTGGAGCAAGTGGGGTGACACAGTGGTGAAAATTTCGCCTCCGAGTAGAAGACCTTACGCATTACGCATGCTCTTATATGCACATTACATTCTCAAAGTGACGGAATATTTGCGGCGTAGGTGAATAGAAAAACTGGAATGAAGACTTTACCTGACTCCAAAGGGCTTTTTTAAAAAACTAGTTTATATTGAACACATCGGCCGAACATGCATGTTTTCATGTATGCGCACAAAAACAGGGCACAGTATATGCGAACAGGTAAAAAAAGAAACTTTTGCAATCCTACCTCAAAATAAGCAATCACTCTAATACATAGATATTTAGAAGACGCTGATGCCTATTTTGTTAAGATGTGCACCATCTCGCCAGACGTGACATTCTGCAAGTACATTTCTAGAACTATCACATCTCGAATATTTGTTTACCACAGATAGCTAATTATATTGAGGTACGGTGTGACAGTTATAATGAGTGAAGCATCAATTGCTGATTGTGCCACGTCATTGTAAATGCTTAACGTATTACGACACCTGTGTGACTGAATAGTCATTGCGTTTTCTTCATCGAGGTAGTCGCATGCTCAGGTCGGCGAAAACGTACGAAGCAGCTGCCCACAGTGCTGTGCAGAGATCAAGTTCATGGCGGTCGAGCACGCTCATTGTGTCTCCTTCGGTGTGGTGGAACAAGAAATACTTTTCGTTCGCTGTGCTCAGTGACGCACCGGGGACACCTTCTTTGATCCAAGCCTTAAGATCTGGCGCCGAAGCTCCTAACGTAAGGCGCGTCGCGTTGAATGCGAGTGAATAGGCGGAGTACTTCGGCCACGATGCAACGAGCCTGCTCGTTATAGCCCGAAAAAGAGAGGCCCAGGGGACGAAACGTTCCGGAGTCCGATTCCATGACGAGATTCATGAGCTGTTGCTCGCTCGAAAAGTGCCGGCGATAATACTCAAGGGCGCCTGCAGTGTGCAACTCTTCTCCCGTCCATAGGACGCATCGCAACGTTCGACGAGGCTTTAGACCAAGACGTCGCAACACAGCTAGAGCCCTCCACGAAATGAAGGCGCCCGCACCGTCATCCATGGCACCTTGACCAACGTCCCAGGAATCCAAGTGTCCTGAAAGAAGTACCACCTGAAAAGCACAAAGTTTACCTTTATCTTACGATATTTGGCGCGTGCCATTTTGTGAGACAGAACATGAATAAATAATGTGGCAGTAAGGGTCAGTGAGCTATACGAAACTCGTATACATCATCGTGTCTGAATAATAAGTAAATAATACGTCATGCAACCGGTGTCTAATGCGCACACTTTGAATGTGGTCGACAGGAGTAATTCATCGAAGTCCATTCCTAAGTCTTGCACATAAGGTACGTTTAACGCTGTCATAAATTATGCGATTCATCAAGCCAACTAGCATCTGTTGGTTACAAAGTCAATTGTACGAAAACATTCAGGCATATATTTTACAAAATCTTTTGCAGGCAGGAAAGTATTTTAACACGTAAAAAGCATTTGAACTGCCCTGTTAGCCTTCTCTGTAGACGCGAGCTCAGCTGCGTAAACGCTCATTCTCTTTTATTTCGTCCCAAACAACCTTAAGTACTTCGGCTTGTGTCCTCAGGAGCACATCTTCTGGTGCTCTTGTAATACAGCTAAATGCAAGCTACGCATGGCTTTTACGCGTTGCGCATACTGTTCTGTTTCTTTGCTATCTTTTTTTTTCGTACTGCATCTCTAGTGGGTTGTCGTTTGGTTTGCTTGTAAGGTAGTAGTGAACATGTACGCGGAGGTCAGTGACATTTTTATGGCGTCCTTTTGGTGAAGTGTGTGTGCATGTGACAAGAAAGTTCCAGGACAGTTGTTATGGTCCTCTCAAGAGACGCTCGCCTTCACGCACACGCATATATTGCCCTCATAAAGCATCTAAATGATTCAAACTTCCTGGTAATTTTTGTTAATGTTCATTTTCTTGTATGATGAATGTCAACAGTACCACTTAGGACAGCACATGCCGACCACTTGCCCGCCCGGAAGTTCAATATACTGCAATATTTGACGAGTAACGAATAATTCAATCACCTACAAGAATATCCGGCATGTGGAGTTTCTACTGAGGAAATGAAATAACGTGTCACAGGCAAGTATGTGTCTTCAAACAAACTGAGCAAAGTTTTAGACTGATACACTCTGCTTGGGCCATTTACACAGCTTGTTACGGTTTTGGAGAACTTTTTTTTTCCACTCTTAGTGTGTTTTCAAGCAATACACGTGTATTATTACGATAACATTATTGTTAATATGTCGAGTTTCACCTCTAAAAAACTATGATATGATTACGTGGGACGGTTTGGGAAAGAGCTGCGTCAATTTTGACAACCTCATTTTCCTTAACGCGTGTGTTATGACGAAGAAATTGAGTTTGAACATCATTAAATATGCACATGGGCAGCCTGATTCGATAATGCCTTCTTCGCTCACTTGTGTGCAATTTTGAAACAATAACAAACCAGTTATGTCGTAACAGGTTCCGGTTTGTGCAGAACCCATCTTCACTGACTCGCAACAGGAAAGTGTGATGGGCAGTATTGAGTCCATTCAGCAGCGTTTGGCCATTTCTAATGACATATATGAGCAGTTCTTATGCCGAAATAAATGCATAAAATATTCACAGCGAACATCAACCAGAAAAAGACCATTGAACAAGGCACTGGACGTGTGAATTTAGCGGCACAAACGATTGAGCAACCAACCGGTGTACATTACCTCTTCAGGCTTGCTGTCACCACGAAGTTCCGCAATCGTGTTTCGAGAAAGAGCAGGCGGCAGCGACTTGGCTCCCATTACCAACTTCACCACTGGCTCGCTTCCTAAGAGAAAGAAAAAGTGGGTCAAGTGCGTATTCATTACAGCACGCTTATGTAAACACAGCGAAAGGTACACACCACGCCATCATCATCACGCACGTCACCGTGCACCAGCCATTAACAACAAGGAACCGTTCATGAACATGAGCTGTAATGTTGCAATATTTCAATCCCTATTTTTCCTCGAGCTACCGAAAATTGGAACAACGTGCTTCGCCGTGCTGCCATAAAAAAGTCGTACAGAATATCTGGCCACTTTTCAACATATATCACACCACACACATGCATTTATTGCTCTAATATGTTATATGTGAACAAGGTTTTTAAGGTAATAAAATGAAATGAAGCATAATTGCTAGTGATTTTGCGCGCCTAAAAGCAACACCATTTTCGAAGATCTCGTCTGGAGCCTACACACGTTCGCTGATTTCGAAAATGCCAAATTTTTTTGTATAGCAATGTTAGCTGTCGCTAATTCTGAAGCTGATACTGAGCAGCAAAAAAGATAAGAAACATGGGTGAGAAAGAAGGAGATAACGAGCATGTAACTCCTGCGAAGTGTCAACACTCGAATGTTCTTCGATAAGTCAAATTAAAAGTGAAACCGAAATATACACATGCTATTCCGTCTGGATTAAGAGTAGTTTGTGTGCCTTCTGCGTAGACCAGTGGTTGAATCAACGCTGAAATCATATGCTGATGAACATCAACATCTGTACGCTGATGTATATGAGTTCTTTATATCAAATTCGCTTGCATGCTTTTGGCTTTAGGTGTCAGCATATATTAACCAATAATTTCTCTCGATAATCTGTCCTTCTTTGTATGATTCCTTGAGAGTGGGCCTTATCCGCTGGCAACGAGTGCAGTATTGTTTGGAATAGTGGTGAAAAGCGATCGTATCATATACATTGATTGTTTGGTATTGAAGTCCTGAAAAAAACACAAGCAGAAATGGGTACATATAAATTGGCAAGCAGTCTAACCATGACTTCAATGAAATTAGAACCCATACTACTTGAAGCAACAGCAGGCTACGACATTGGAACCTTTCTGATGTATTAGAATCATCGCAGCCGCGCAATTGGGAATAATCCTCAAATGTGGGCACCGGATAAAAATTCATGACTGCTTCCACTGTGCCAAGCGGCTTTTTTTATGCCGTGTATTCTTTGTACATTTCTGCCAAATGATGAGGAGAGAGCAACCTCTTCATTTAAATTGTTTACTTCACCCTGCATGCTGCAGCGGCGTGCGTTTGTTCAGGTATAGCTAATACGTACTATACATCAGTTGCAGGCAAAAGGTCACGAAATGGCAACGCAGGAAGATTCGGTGTAGAATTCCGATGATCAGTTGCACAGAGGACAAAATGTTTCGAACATGCACGCTCTGGCGAGAATCTTTAGAGAACTAGTTTGTGAGAGCTTCGAGACGGGAAAGATAGGTGAATGTAATAAATAATTGAGCCTTGACAAGATGATTAGACGCTGCAGAAACTATAAACATTCTGTGTGGAAACCAGTCGACACAGATTTAACTTATCACTTGAACCATATATGGTAAGGCTAACAGGATATCGTCATCCGTAACGTTAAAGGGTATTGGGCTACAGAGGTAAATGATTTGGTAAACCACTTTCCAAATGACACTGGAGCACATGACACAATACATGTCAATTTCGCTGCTATTGTCTCTATCTGGTGTCTTATCTAGCGCAAAAAAAGAACGAAACCAGACCAACAATGCAATTTCAAGGTGTCGACTATCATTGTAGACTATCACCTGTATTCTTGAATAGCACAGAACGGAAGTGCTACTGCATAGGCTACGGCAGTAGTCTGCAAAGGATAATGCAGTTCCATTTTAGGTTTTTTTTTCCTTGGCAATGAAGTGGTGCAATTGGGTGACCCCACGAAAATATGAAAAAAATCTAGATTGTCCTGAGATTCGGAGCTGGTAAATACTTTTTAGAATTACATTGACCACTGAGCAAACCATTGTCTCAGCCATAAATAAATTAGATTTTAATGTTTGCTTGAAGCAAATAAAGCAAAAAAAATCACGTTGATGTTGGTGACGTCATAAAAACTGTTCTTTATATGCAGCTAAAGTAATTCAAACCATAACTGTAGATAACAAAGAAACGAAGTCACTCATGCGAAAAATGTCTAAATAGCACTTTTGAGGCCACAAGAAAACTTCCATTTCATCTTAGTAACATATAATACGTGGGCCTCAAGAGAGCTCGTTAAAAAACTGCGTGAAAAGGAGTCGTCAAAGGCTCGAACGTCTTTAACAATAGACGAGTTGCCAAAAAAGTTGTTTCAGCGCCATTTGTGCAAATGTAAAACAAAGAGCGAATGTTTGCGATTGTGCATAAGCAGTTTCGTTGCGATTGGCCGGCATGCCTAGCACCTGGATCACACAAAATGCTCACTTTGAAATGAAACATCTATCTTCCGTTCATACTTCTCACTCGCACGAGCGGCGTGTTCTTGCTTGCTTTTATTTGCTTTCATGGACAATAGCGGCTCAGCCCAGCGTTTCTTCAACACTTCTGGACTTTTTATAGTGTTGCTCGCATTTATGCAGCTCGTCAATAAGAACACGCGTAGTATTCACCACTCGAACTAATACAGCGTGTTCACCTCGTTCCTGAAGTCGGGCCAAAAGTTCGGCGTCTTCAACTGTGATAGCAGCTGTAGGTATCCGGGTTGTGTTCATGTCATACGTCATGTAACCAGTATGCGGACTATTGATCGACATGGGCGTTAAGGAGCGCACGAGGGCCGCCACGGCGCCTGCCCTCGCTGCTGCCGACGCTCCCTCCACTCGGTACTTAATCGTCTTCGAGTAGGTGACAAACTCCTGGTTGAACACCACAATCTTGCCGTTCGCCTGAAATCAGAGTAAAACAAAAGCGTGAACATAATTAAAAAAACGAGTTATTTTTTGTGCGCTAGCGTCAAGAGAAAGCGCTTATGGTTGCTTCTAAAGACTAATTATAATTTAAGTGCACCTGTTTGTTCCAGACGTGATGCCAAAATGGATATGAAAATCAGGCAAATTTTGTTTTTTGGGTTTCAGATCAAGACTACTGTGCCGATTGAAACAGTTCATTTGTGGTATGATCATTTCCTTACCAGCTTGAGTGATTCAGGGCGTATATGACGGTGGCCAATTTTGTTCACGTGGGACACATCTTCACCTCTCTCGTGACTTTATTAGGTTCCCAAAGCTCACGCGTTATCCTTCACTTCACTCTTGCGCAAACATTCAGCGACATCTCTTAACAACGCCCCACAAACACTTCCGGTTGCATAATACAAAAAAACCTGGATTGAAAATATATGGATTTGAGATCAAGAGGTGAACGATTAGGTTACTGCTGTTGCTGCTGCATGCCACAGAAAGCGACAGTCTTATTTTATGAACTATCATATATCGCTTTCTGTCGTATCGAATTCTATAGTGTGTGGAACAAACGAAACCGAAAGTGGAAGTGATGAACGACACTTTTCACGATGGGTTAAACTTAAAGGCTACGTGCCGCGTGAATTATTTGCCGCACCTGCTCGACAGGGTATCCCCATATGCTGGCGCTGCAGTGCTGTCAACGAGAACAGTCGATGAGTGCGGTTGTTTTAAAAACAGGAAAGAAAGCCATGAAAACCACTGAGTTATCATTTCAATAAGTCATCATCTCCTTTCTACACTTCCCCCACTCCCAGAAATATTTGTTTTTTTTTATTCGATGTGCTTTTTCCTGCGTAGTTTTCAGTGCACTCTTTCTTACGAAAAGAGAAGAAATGGCGTGCCTCACGCAGCAACTTCATTAGCTTAACTTACATTGTATAAGTTCTAAAAAAATTCAACCAGCTCCGTTTCTCAAACACCAATGAAACGTGCAGCTAAAGGCGTTCTCTATAACTTGAAAGACTTGCAGATCTTTTGTATCACTGCGATTTATGGAACTCTCTTTGTTAGGTCTTGAGATGGCAGTATAGGTAACAAACACTCCTTCTTAAGCTTTCAGGTATTAGTATAGCCACAACCTTTTGCAACCACATAGCATGATGCAACAGTGACGTGACTATGGTGCTGCAAAATACATTTCGTGAGCTATTTCCTTGTTTCACTTTAGTGGAAGTGATGCGTACGGAAAATAAGTAATTCCTGGGGCACATACCCGTTTACGACGTTCACAATCGTTACCACTGGTACTTGACAAGAAAGTGCGCTCTAATAACAGTATCGCAGTTCAAGCAAACAAGCCCAAAAATTCCAAAGTAAAGGTAGCCCAGTTGAGGTCGTATTGTAGCTTTGTCTTTTGCGTTGTTTTTTTTTGCCTTTTATTGAAAAGCTCTCTATTAGGCTAATTTCAGCAGATCAGTTATGCGAAGCCCGTGATTGAAGTATAAGTTTCGCGATTCCAGCGAAGGATTACAACCCATGTGACCCGTTCGTAACAGCCAGATACAAAGCGTAAATTAATTTGCTATGGTATTCATTTTGCTCAAACAGTAAAGCAACTTCACAGGCTAAGACATTAGTTTAGGGCTCATTTATAGACTAGGACGCAACTTTTGTGGACTCAGAAAGTTTTCCTTATCAGACATTCACTTCTATTGTCTCTGTAGGTTCTTGGCGTAGACGGTTGAATGAAAGTTGTGCATTCTCGACGAGGTCACTATATGAGAACTGCAAAATTTATTGTATTATAGGACCCGTAAGCCACTGCTGCTTTAAAGGTGAAATGGCCGTTTCCTTCGCACCTTCACCAAACTTGCTACAGATGCAAGCTCCTCCTCGTAACTTATTTCTTCATAAAACACGTGGAAAATGCAGTACTTAGCATTGCGCCTATCAGTATTTTTTGGATATTTTTTCGGCAGTGGTGGTGGCAGGATATTTATAGCGTTGGAATTGGAAAACAATACTGCGTCCTCCATCTGGCAAAATACAACTGGAGCAGTCGACTGAAGCCGAATAATTAGCCCATGTTTACGCACATACAGTTCCCGACGTACAAGTATTTCCTTTTCTCTATTATTAGGCCAATTTGATTAGATTATATATACACAAAATCACGGTTAGGATGACTGAACATGAAAAAAAGCCTAGTGAATGCATCTTCCTAAGCGAGACAGTACGCGCGCAATGTACATATCGTATGTGTAGTACGTTTTAGCATGCGTTAGACGTTAGGTTGTTGGATAACAGTCAGTGGAACCTTTCGTTATTGGGGTTGTTACCAAAGTATTATTCCTTTACCCTAATTATTATGCTATTTTTTCTGTCTTGGGCTCACACATCTTTGAACTAATGTATTCTTTTGGAACCTATATATATTAATGCGTGAGGTTTAACGTATTAAAACGCCTCTCTGGACACAACTTTGCTTCATGCAAACTTTCCAAACTACCAGCACCTTGCTCAAGCGCTCATGCTGGGTGTTTTTAAAGTGGTCAGGTATATATGGTGTAGCTTGTATCCTGCTCAGTGTGAGCTCTTATGTGGCATTGGCAAATATCCCTGCCACCTAGTCGAGCTATTAGTTGGCACCACGATACGCGTTAGAAAAACAAGCGACTTTATGCAGCAATAATCAAGCTCTCTTATTCTTTGGGATCCATCGCTTGCGATCATAGACTGCTTATAGGTATGGTGTGACCTCGAACCCTTGCTGTTCAGTTACATGTGTTGCGAACGTCTACAAATATATTTCCAACTGTTCGCATATATTTATATATATATATATATATATATATTTAGTGGTTGCATAATTGCTCACTGGAGAGAACACATGAAAATCAACGTTACCTGCAGGCACAAACGCGGTGGAGCATAAATGTTCTAGGCTGCAAGGAGCCAGAATATATATATATATATATATATATATATACATATATATATATATATATATATATATATATATATATATATATATATATATATATATATATATATATATATATATATGAGGGAAAGAAGTGTATACCTAAGGGCTCGTTTTTCCGTGTGTTGACACAATTTAATGAGATCTAACAGACAATAATGCCAAGGAATGTATAGGGAAAGTTATTAGAACAAATGGAATGTAAATAAGAAGAAAGACAAGTTGGTGAAAAATAACACCGTGAGCAGGAATATATATATATATATATATATATATATATATATATATATATATATATATATATATATATATATATATATATAAGAAACAAATTTCAATATTGTATAAATGCAGTGTGAAAGTAAAGCCCTCAACGGAAAATATTTGCAATGAGTAATGGTCACATCTGTACTCTAGATGACTGTACTTACCTTCTTCGAATTGTTTTCCAGCTCCTCAAAGCACCCAACAACCAACACCGGCGCCGTGATGCCACCTTCCGGCGTACCCACACTGTTTCCCAAGCCCAGGATGTCCATTCGCTTCAGCCTCGGTTTCACCATCCACGCTTCCTCGTGACCCCTCTGCCAGTTGACCACGTTCGCGTTTTCCGTATGCACGAAGTCTAGTCCCTGGCCGCGAAGCATGTCAAACATGTAGTCGATTGAGTCTTCCAAGCTCTTACTGCCCGATGGCCTCGGGCCGAACGTGTCGACGAACTTGGCCAGTTCATTGTACGTCACATTTTGTTCGTCGCCGTGAACTACGGTGTCTATTATCTTGTCTACGACTGGCTGGTAACTCCGTATCTCCTGTACCAGTTTACGAGGGAGCAGAGTGTTGCTGTCACACGTATATTGGTCTTGGCATCGCGTTATCACAGCTGCATAAAGCACGATAATGGCGCAGATGAACGAGTAAGACCAGATCATTGCGTCCGCTGGCGGTAACTCTTCACCTAAATAAAAAAAACGAAAGAACTGCATTAATATATTGACTAATATTGATACACTTAGAATGGCTTACTCTTTAAAGAGGGCTGAAATGCTCTACTTACTGTGTGTATCACTGCTAATTTTAAAAAAATGGTTTGGTGTTCTCGTACAAATAGCAGAAAATTATATTCCGCGTAGGCAGTAGACAGGCTAACAGACGAAACGAACTATTCAGCTGCCGTATGTGTGTGTGATAACTCTTATCGCAATCCTGCTCTACTGAAACATAGGGACCCTGTCACTCTAAGCAGTTCCTATTTTTTCTGAGTTAGCAAGCGTCACAACTTTTGCGACTGCTATATTTTGGTACAACATAGTCTATTTTGTGGTTTGATAACAAGAAACTCTTGGTTTATTTTAAAATGACTGTAATGAGGCTATATAGGGCCATTATGACAAAAAATACATAGATAGAAATTGCCGTCTTTATGTGAGTTTGTCTTTGTACTACTTATATTTGTGGTGTCTAATCTGCTAACTCTTGTAACCAGCTTTATAACAGTGATGTATGCAACGATGTCTTGTCTTTCTGTTTGACCGCACGGGCGCAAGTGCCCTTTGAAATAATATTGCTTTAAGTAAAGTTCAAACAAGCCAATGTGTTCTGCTAAAAACAAATCCACACAATATATACGTCATGCCTATCTTGACAATCCAGTGATATAAGTTCATGACTACCGAACTATAGTACCCTTCTTTCTACAGCGAAATAAAGTGCAGCTTTAGTTTTCTAAAACAGAGACATATAAAGATCAGGAAAACCTTATTAAGTAGTCTGGTCCACTCTTGAGAGGCTGGCACACATGCTTTGTTGCCATTAAGTGCCCTAACATCCTGTCAACTGGCACCAGAATTATTATTGACACATTAGTTCATTCAAACGTCTTCACCAATACTTCTGTGCTTATGTTACTGACTGCATCTGGGGACAACAAACACGTGAGAGTGCAACACATTCAGAATCTTTACTTTGTAACGAGATAATACTAAGTTATAGCACAGTTTCCAAAGGCACAATATTGGGCGAAAAACAAGCAAAATCACTTCCTAAAATCAGCGTATATGGAGCCATACACTCCGAGAACGTGAACAAAAGAACCTAAGTAACGTACAGCATAGTAGTAAGCTTACATTTTGTGAGCCTAGCCTATGCAATTTGGGTTACAGAGAGTGTGAAAAAGCTTCACAAAATTTTTTATCCCATTTTCTTACGATAGACCCTCCAAGGTGTATAAAACTGAAAGCTTTAAAGTAAACAGTGTGTCAGTAATTTTCCAATAAGTGATAAGCTTGGCTGGTTGCTATAGGTGCATAATATTAAATAGCGCGAAAAAGAGAGACAAAAAAGGGGACGAGCTGCACAGGAAAAACAAGCGCCCACTGTTAAGTGAAACATTCGTTGCGCATATGTCATCAGTCACGTTTAAATAACAAATGTGCATACAACGTGTACATGATAAAACCAGAGCCAGATGCTGTTTCAAGATACAAAAAACAGCAAAGTTGAAAAGCAGATAAGAAAAGTTGTGACAAAAATAACTAACATTCAAGTGATTTATTTCTGCGGTCACACATTACCTAAATAAAAGTTTTGACAGATACATCTATGCTTATGTAAGCTACAACGTCTCGAGACAATAAACACGTGACGTTACAACATCTCTACGACCTCCAGGATCTTTATATAAATGAAAAAAAGTTCCGTTGATTTATTTCTGGCGAACGAGTGAGTTTATTGTTGAAATCACTTTCGCGATAGTTTGAAATGTTAAGGCGACGAGACTGATTTGTTATTGGTGAAAAACCTCTCAAAGCGATTGTCAGTTTGCAGGAAGCTGTGACTTCGATAAAAATAGCACAGCCGCTAGGACCATGATTAACCAAAATGGCAACGGCTACGTTCCGCAGAAAAGTAAAATCACCTGAGATGTCGTCTGAATAATTAATGTACTAAAACCGAGGTGAATGTCGCTGTTGTATACGTTTCGTGCGCGTTCACAGATCCATCAATAGCGAAATGAAAGCAGCGAAGGCGACTAGAAAACACAGGTATCACCTACTTTACAGCTTGCATTGTTGATGCCTTAAGTTCCGAAGTGGACATGCCATCGAACAGGTAAATGTGGGACTCGAACACCGACAGGCGAGAGTCACACAGACGCACTTCTGACTCGGTACTCGTCTAAGAATGAACTGCATCGTTTTTCTTAAGAGCAAACGGTTAGCGCTGCCTTTTGCTGTTTTTTGTGCACATTATCTATCTTTCTACATCTTATTGCACGCGAAACTGCTCCCCAGGCCTCGAGCAGCCTCAGTGAAACACCTCATTCATGTCACGCCTCAACTTTTTCTGCCAAGGATCTTCCAAGGCCAATCTCTCGCCTCGCCAGGGGGTGCTGCCTGACATCAAAAAACCTAACGAAAATTAAGAAAACAATATATATAAGTAAAAGAATGGTCGTTGCTCGCACAGAACTTCAGATCTGCGATGAGATGGGTCTTTCGAACGCCTGCGCAATTACTGGCGGCGAGCACTTGCTCAAACTGGTCACTAGAGTGCGTCGTCTCAACAACCCGAAAGATGTGAGTGGCTGTTGAAAGGTTTCATGAAAGAGAGAGTACACAAAAATAAAGCTGGGCCTTTTTAAACAACGGATTTTTTAAAGTGTACCGAATACTCGAGTGGACACACAGTCATGCTATCATCTATCTATCTATCTATCTATCTATCTATCTATCTATCTATCTATCTATCTATCTATCTATCTATCTATCTATCTATCTATCTATCTATCTATCTATCTATCTATCTATCTATCTATCTATCTATCCAGCCACCTACGACTTTCAGCTCTCCTGGCCGTTTCAATAATGGTATCAATACCAAAGTTGGTATGGAATATCATGATGGTATGGCGTACATGAGTGGCTACTCGTAACGTGGAAATCTTGACATGTATGTAATGTAAGTCATGATTACATGCCACGCTCTTTTGCACTCGTGACCGTTCCACTAGCTTTAATTATACCAAGTTTGGTATTACGGGACGCTAACAGATAACGAAGGTATATGACTGGTGCAAACATGATAACCATCATATGCGTGTTGCGTAAGAAAATGACTACAGACCACGCTCATGATGCACTCGTGGCCGTTTCACTAGCTTAATGCTTACGAAATTTGGTATTGCGGGACGCGAAAGGACAATGAACGTATATGACTGGTGCAAACACGGTAATTTTCACATGCGTGTCATGTAAGAATATGATTACGTACCACGCTCATGATGCGTTCGCGGTCATTTCGCTTGCTTCAATTACACCAAATTTAGTATTGCGCGGCGTGAATGGACGAACACAAATGGCAGGTGCAAACATGTAACTCAGGGCATGAAAGTGATATACGGGCCCCGCCACGGTGGGCTAGTGGCTAAGGTACACGGCTGCTGACCTGCAGGTCGCGGGCTCAAATCCCGGCTGCGGCGGCTGTATTTCCGATGGAGGCGGAAATGTCGTAAGCCCGCGTGCTCAGATTTGGGTGCACTTTAAAGAACCCCTGGTGGTCGAAATTTCCGGAGCCCTCCACTACGGCGTCTCTCATAATCATATGGTGGTTTGAGACGTTAAACCCCACCGCTATTTCGGGTATGTGGCACTGGTGGTTACGTACTACGAGGGACGCACAAGCCACGCCATAAGGAGCTTCGCCCCTAAAATTGAGAGATGAACGGAGAATGAAGCAGAAGAAGAATGAAATTCATCTGCGTTCCCCAGGTTGTGGTCCTTGCATGGCAGCTCCACTGTTTACCAACATTTCCCAGGTGGAAGACTTGCTTTTATTTTTGGCAATCACTTTCTGTCAAAATGCAGCCACCGTGAACGGTTGTAAAGCCACGTCATGGAGCTAAAAATGCGACCCCTCACCAGCCAAACTGCCACGATGGGTGAAAAAAAAGTTATGATGTGTATGGAACGCAAGGCGTGGGTTCAGGTAGATGCTATGGTCGCGCTCACGTGATCCCCGTCATTACATCTTTACCCAATAATTACTCCTATTGGGCCGGCGCTGATTGAACGTCTATCTCGATATATCGGCATCTCCTGGCACTGCGTCTTTCAGCGTCACCTTGAATAGGGTGTCGTTCGAAATGTCGCATATCCAAACTTTACCACTTCAGTTTGTCATCTCTTCCAGCGCCGATGCTACACGATGAAGAACGACGGTGGGAGATGAAACGACACAAAACGTTGGTAAGCCGCGAAAAACGGGCGGTCACGCGGTTACACTGCTTCTTTGAAAAGTACAATGTGACTTTGGTGGACTCTCTGCAGATCACCTTGTGTAATATAGCTGTGGCTGAGTACGTGCAATCCACTAAATTTATTTAATGCAGCGGTTATACGAAGGTGATCGCCACCGTCATAGTCATGCTCACCGGCTCTGGTGCGAGATTCATGTTCACAAACGTCTCAAGTTGAATACGACCATAACAGCGTGTTTCCAAGATATATCTCTTTTATGAATTCCACTCGTGAAGTGGATTGATAATGAGCCACTTAGGTGGCTGAGCGATTCAAAGTGCGGACAAGTCCCAAGGAGCTCTGAAAATTTTTGAGTCTTCAATATGGTTATAGCTTATAAAATTAATAAGCACCCACACCACTGTGGCTGCCTTTCGTTATAACTGCCCGTGGCATATTGCAACGTGACCCTTTCTGCTACTCATCATTGAACTAACAAACACAACTAAGTAGTTTAAGCCTTGCAGTCAAACTTCAAATGCCCCCCTCCGAGCCCCCCCCCCCCCAAAAAAAAAAAGAAGCGCCTAACGCACCTTTCCGTCGCTATTTCCTTTATCCGTGAGACCACGGGAGTACATTGAAGTCAGTAAAGTTACGCACATCTACACATCTCAGCACACTAAACACCCGGCTTGTTTCATTTCCTATGAAGGGCACACTATAGGAGGAAGTGATAGCTTGTGTTATTCGCACGAAACTGTGAGAGGACCAAGAGAACGCAGCTGTGTTTTGCTGCGCAAGTAGAAAGGAAAAAAAGCACCGATTCAGTCCAGAGTCGAAGCAGTAAACATACCTTCAAATTGGCGTGCTGTAACAAGTACAGTCGTCAGCAAGCTTGACACGAACGCTCTCACGCATAACCTCGACTTGTTTGGCTGATGCTGGCCACGAAGCGCTGGGCTCTGGTGCCGAGATAACTCCTCGGCATGCCTGGATAGTATGTCGGCATGCGTGAGTTACATCTCGGTAACATAATCCCAAGCTACATGGAACTAGCATCAATGAAATTGTTTCAGGTTAATAATGCGGCGATGGGGCTATAGTTCATGCTTTATGCTTTCTAATAGAGTGTGAAGAATCAAGGAGGAAAAATGTTTCAGGACACACTGTGGAGTGTTCATGATAAGCTTCCTAACAACTTCACTTTGCAGCACTATGGGGCACGAGTACACGCACTTTGTTATTGATTTGGTGGAGAAGATCTTAAGGCAAGAATGTGCCCACATGCGAAACTCATGTTGAGCTACATCTCGATAAAGGTTTCCGACCTAAAGTTATATAACTTGTTCTCAGCCAATCAAGGGATTACGCGGGTGACGACACACACACAAGCCCTGCCTTTACCGAATATACCCGTTCCGCGTATTGATATAACTCCCAGTGGCACGCGACACAACTCTTGTACAAAAAAAAAGGTTAATGATGAGTCCTGTCCCGCTGTCAAAATGAGAGGGCTTATAAATCATACTACTGTCATAAAATTTCTGACAACAGATTGAGCGCATATTGTTCCACATCAGCATCGGCTCGCGCTGCTTTTCCAGTGTCTGAGCTGCACTGCCATACTTCCATGTGCCACGCTTGCACGCTATTTCAGGCAGAAGTTCTTCATAAGCTCTTGATGAGTTTGTACTCCGAAGATAATGAACCATTAGTGGCCCAGCCACTATGAATTAATAACTGTTTGTAGTATAATGTAATTTATTAGCTTGCAGTTTTCATGTTGTCTTTATTTCGCTGGTAAAGAAACGGAAGTTTTTATTTGATAACATATTCCTTAGGATCATCACGGTGGCCTAGTGGTTAAGGCACTCGGCTGCTGACCCGGAGTTCACGGGATTGAATCCCGGCTGTGGTGGCCGCATTTTCGATGTACGCGAAAATGCTTGAGCCCCGTGTGCTTCGAATTGGCAGCTATCTAAAGAGGTCTAGCTGTTGAAAATTATTGAAATACTCCTCCACGGCGTCTCTCATATTCATATGGTAGTTTTGGAACATTAAATTGCAACAGTTCTTTATATTATTATTATCGAGAATAAACAAAATGGCGAATGTTATATTAAGCCACACAAAGCTTGAAGCAGCGAAACTGGACGATTCTCAAGACTAATCTCATTGCTTAAAAATATCTTAAGGCCACAGCTAGGTAAAAAAGTTATTTCTAAGTTCCTTCTAGGTCCTTGCTTCGCTTCCCAAGCAATGACCTAGAAGCTCTCCCAGGCCTAGTTTGTTTCAACCTTGAATCTCAAAGCAGACAGGTTCGAGTACAAGCACAGACAATCACAGACGTGGCACGGAAGTCCAAACTACACGGACAGAAGTTTGCGAGAAGACTATACAGGCGTCAGATGGGGCAAAAAATTTTGTGAACACATGCAATAGTTTCTGGTATAATTAGAGCAAAAGAAATAGAAAACCAGCGCGACTTTGTCGAAGAATATTCGACTGCCACAAAAAGGGTGAGTTCAAAACCTACTTCCTCTTAAAAAAATTTTTTCCTGGTTTATTATTCTTATTTCTTGTTTATTTCTGGCGATAGCTCTTAAAGACTTCAACGATGGCGATGTGGAAAAAGACAATGCCAAAACCAGCTGTTTCAATTCGCGCAACAGTCTTTGCTGTAAAAAATAACTATAGGTAGTGTTCAGGAGGGGTGACAAAAACAGACAATGAAAGAGTTAAATGGTCTCAAATATCTTTATAATGCTTATAAAGCAACACGTCATTATTTACCTCAAGTATTAGGCATTCCAACTTTATGTTGTACAACTGTCATGAAGAACAAGGCCAAGAACTAAAAAGTTAGGTCGTGCGTCAAAACATCAGTTTGGGCAATGTTCACACTCACTGACTATGTTTTGCAAAGGGCAAACAGCTTTTGCGAGGTTCGTGTTGATAAAAGAATGCCATAGTTTTGTGATTAGAGATATCGTGCATGCTTGATATTCTCAGAAGTGCAACGAGAAAAACCTTTCACCATTTCATTCCTACTCTTAGGGCTAGAAACAATGTAGATTTGAGTTGCGGAAAGCAACACACAGTTACATCGACTTATAGGCTTACATTTGAGAGCATTTCTACTTTCTGGTATTATGCCCTATGAATAATATATCTGCGGGATTGTGTGCAGCGAATGAAAGACGTCACGCTCCTATATATTGCCACGCCCGTTTCTTCCTTCAAGTTATCCCCTTATAAAGAGGTTGGGAAAGCTTCGCAAATATCTGTGATATTTTTGTTAAGGTGATACAGGCGACACAAATAGTCAGGTTTATTCAAAAGCTCTCCCAAGCGCCAGCGATAGCGTTAACACTAACCGTGGATGCCGCATGAAATGCAGACGTACCTTATCGAAAATCAGTTTTATTGACGGTCGACGCTCTGTTCGCAGCTTTCAGTGAAAAGTGTGTATCGCTTGAAGGTCGACTTTTGTTTACCGGGTGCCCAAATAAAAAGTCATGTCTCGGCCCTTCCGACTGCTGACTTCGTCGAAATCACGGCCCCGCGACAATGTTTTCAGCACGATTAGCGCGTGCATTATCTTTATTAACGCGAGAAGTTTTTCAGAGTAATTCGCCCATTTTTTGACACTGAACAGCCATCGTCCGATAGCTTTTGAATGTTTTTTTCTCTATGCAAGCTGCTTGGAGAAACACTGATGGTGATGCAATGGCACATTTGGGCTGGATGGCACAGCTTCGATTATTGACCATGAGCGCAGCATTTAAGTACAGGTGATATGAAAGAACACCCATGTGCTTAGGTTTATTCGCTGGTTAAACAACCACCCCGCCGCGGTGGTCTAGTGGCTGAGGTGCTCGGCTCCTGACTCGCAGGTCGCGGGGTCAACTCCTGGCTGCAGCGGCTGCAATTCCGATGGAGGCGGAAAGGTCGTAGGCGCGTGTGCTCAGATCTGAGTGCAGGTTAAAGAACCCCAGCTGGTCAAAATCACCGGAGCCCTCCACTACGGCGTTTCTCATAATCACATGGTGGTTTTGGGACCTTAGACCCCACATATCCATAATGGTCATAGTGGTCACAGAGCAATGAAGTTGCGCATTGTAGGACATGACTGATACTCATACAGTAATTCAGGAACGTAAGAGCCAGGTAATTATTCGTCAAAAAGGCGTAACGATGAAAAAACTCAAATTCCGGGAGAGTGCTTAGCAACGAAAAGCGCTTGAATTTCATATATGCAAAGTGGGGTGCATCTATTAACTTGATCCGGACCACATAATTCACGTGTGTAAAGTCAAAATCCTTGCATATATGCTCGGGTTCTCTTCAAGACCAGAAGCGTTTTTTGCAAGAAGATAGTAAATTTACAATATCTTTGATCATTCAAATATCAGCCTTTTTCGCAGATCCTACACCAATCGTAAATCGTACGCCAGCTAAAAATAAGGTTGTGCTGAGACCTGCTCATAAAAATTTCAAACCCTGCAAAAACTACGCGACGTAAAAATAAATATTTGAACGAAGGTGGTGCTCAGTGCTAATCACATCGATAATCATTGTTAGATATCTTCCAGTTGCACAAAAAGGTGGCAGTTGTCAGCCTGTTTCCCTCCCTCATTCCTCTGTGTTGCCTTGTTTTCTAAGTATCCAAATTGAATAAATCAATTATGTACAAATGATGTTTATATTATATCCTTGGCTTACCACGATCCCATAGAATGCTCACACCCATAACTAAGAATCACCTGCTAGTTCTAAACAAGCTAACACAGCTCCCCATAAAATTCATTAAGTGGCTCCACGTTTGATGAAGGACGGCTCAGCGCTGCCCTCTTCTTGACTACGTGGTACTATGGGTCATAAATTGCTTTCTAAAGCACAGGGGGCACGACAATGTAGCTCTGTCTCACCTAACCTAAATTGATCAATTAAGGACAGCTGACCACTCGCCAGCACAATGCAGTACACGGAGACCTCTGAATTGTCCGCCTTTCTGTCGAAGCAGGCACAAGAGAACGCTGTCGCTCACTATCTTCTCAACTGTCCTTTTTACATGCGCAGACCTGGGCAAATGGTTTGAAGGCACTTTCATAGTTCACCAGCTATACAGAAAATATCCCAATAGAAACAAAGTTCTGTTCATCTGTTCATCTACAGAGCTTTAGAGTGTTCATCTACACAGCAGCGCTGTATGACGTCGTCTACTCGAAGCCTACAAATGCACGCTCGCGCCTGGTACAAACAAGGCGCGGGTGGGCGAATGCAGGCTACCTAGCCTGTATTTTCTTTCTTGTTGACAACATTGACATTTTTCTCCTGCTTAATATTAACAAAAAATGGTATATACTAGAGCTTCCAGCTGCTTACATGCTTAACAGCCACGCCCGCTGATGCGCCAGTGTGTGCTCAGAACGCCAGTATGCGCTGGAGCACCAAATAAATTGCGTAGCAGGTCACTCCAGAACGCCATAGCACATTCCTTATTTTAATATCATACGAAGACAGCAATAACGACATACTCCTCATTGTCATTTAGCGAGATCATGATCTGGAGTGATAACGCCTAGCGCGAGTTGCAGCCACTGCATGCTCGCAGGGCTGCTCTGATTTTGAGTGCCGTACGTGCCCGGCAGAAGAAGTTCAATAAATACGCAAACACCAATTTTGTACTCTTCGCAATACTTTCAGTGTAGGTAGTAAGTGATGCGATGACAAAGAAAGCAAGTCGGCGGGGTTTGCGATTAGTTTTGCTTTGTCCCACATACTTCCGTCATCGTAAAAACTGAAATGCTCTCTTGAAATATTTTTTATCGTGAGACGTTTTTGTTGTGACTATAGGCTCTTTTACTTGTCCTTGTGAAAAGTGACTCTACGAAACAGCACTTTCTAGAACAAATCCCAGTTCTCGATTCAGCAGTTCTCGTTCGCTTTATTTTGTCCTCACTTCTCATGTTGTTTACTTTCGCATGATAACCACCGAGACATTCGACGCAAGGAATGGGCGAAATATCTTGCGGTGGGACACATTCCAGTGAGGCACATGTAGAAACGGGGACGCTAAAAAAATTCACGCATCTCCATGAAGTGAATCATGAAAAGCGGATAAAGCTCTGGATATTGTGACGCACGGTTATTGTGAAGATATTGTGACGGATATTGTGACGATCGGTTTACGCACGGTTCCTCTGGAATGAGGAACCGTGCGTCACCCGATCGTTGCCCATATAATATAAAGTGAGTGACACAATGTGTATATAGAAAAATACATTGGTTTCACCTTTCAGTCATCTTGTGAAGTTCAAGGTTGCTTTAGAAAGTTGCTTGAGTTGAGGATGTGCCTCGAAAGAGAATTCATGGACCCGTCAACTTACCGTTGGGAAGATACTATTTTAATATGGCTAATTTGTTGAGACAAGGACATATAACTCTCGACGTATGCCTTTGAGCTACAGGTTTCCTTCAGAGGACTCAACAGCTAGGCATATTTTAGTAGAGGTCCACTCATCAATACTGGTCTCGATAGGTCACTTTCGCCAGAAACCGCGGCCCCTTATGTCGTATTTAGCCAATGGATGGGTTGAAGTCTAATGTAAAACCCAACTTTTTTGTGCTCGACCATAGAGCGATGTTTCTATACCATGCAGTGAAATAAAATACTAGGTCCGCTGCTTCGTGTCTTTATTCTTTTATGGCACACTGCGCCTTGTGCTTTAAAATAACCTTGTTTCGCTGTTGCATTTTCGTCAGCGTCCCATCTAAATAGAGCACAACCACGTAGCTTTCTCTCCTTGAATTAAAAATAGCGCGCTAACTATGGCAAACTCTATAAACGGCGAAAAAGTATAGTGTCAAGCATACTGTATGGAAATAAACAATTTTACGCTTAGTTTTTTTTCCTTTCTTTTGCGACACTGATATTTTTGATCATCTTTTGAGAAGCGGCCTTAGGGTGACTATACAGTGCAATGAATATCGCAAAAACACACCTAGCTGGCTTTTAGTCGTTCATAGGCACCTCATTAGGCCGTGTCGCGAGTGAACTATTGAAAATGTTAACATACATGCCCAATGTCAGACGTAAAAGTACCACTTTTCTTGACTATGTACACTAAATACAAATGGCCGCCTCCTTAAACTAATAATGAATGTTGAGGAAGGTGCTTTCATGTGTCTATGCTTTAACAAAAAAAAAGTTACTACACAGCTCACTGCTACACCACATCAAAAAACGCATGTTCATAAACTTCAGATTGGGCAAGTTGGTGCATTAACATTGTTTATAACGCAGCTCACTTAAAGCATCAAGGCAAGAAACAACAGCAAAAAAAAAATTGGCAGGCAATACAATGAGCGCGTTGCCAGTCATTTCCCAGAGTATTTCAGCCTTGCGAGCTGCTGAACTCCCCATGGGCCTCATTTGTGAGATTCTTGACACGCCATTGGCCGAAATCTGAGGGTCTGCTGTCTTTACCGTCACGTGTCACCAAAAAAAAAACGAACTAATAAACACTCGCAACAACGCCAGCACTGCGGGTCGCGTTTAGCAACTTTAGAAAAGCGCACGCAGGGGGAGGCACTTTGGTTTTTGTATCGCTGCTCCCAGATGGTACGACAACTAAATGCCCCAACAAAATCAGGCCCGGGCATATCCGGCTTTCGGGACGCATTTTTGCTGATGATTAATATGTGGGGTTTTACGTCCCAAAACCACTATATGATTATAAGAGATGCCGTAGCGGAGGGCTGTGGAAATATCGACCACCTGGGAATCCTTAATGGGCACTCAAATCTGAGCACACGGACCTACAGCATTTTCACCTCCATCATAAATGCAGACGCCGTAGCCGGGATTCCATCCCACGACCTTCGGGTTAGCATCCAAATACCCTAGCCAATAGACCACCGCGGCGGGGCGAAACTCACTTTCGTAAGTGCTATGATTGAAGAACTCTGGTCATTTACTTTTCTGTCATTGTTTCTTGATTGAAATGTGGGGTGTAACGTCCCAAAGCATTTTGCTAGCGTTTTTTTTTCTTCATGCTCAAACTGAGGTGTGTTATATTAGTACGCGTGTTCAGGTCCACCTATATTTGGGTCAGTATGGGAAAAAAAGAAAGAGGCACCTTTAAGCTTCGTCTTGAACTATAGAGCGCAATATTCACAAGCTTTCTCTAGAGCATACTTTAGCCATTTCTTGCTTGCTCTTTATTTTATGATGTTACTTGAGAATTACCCTTCCAACAGCAACTTATTTTACATCATGTCATGTTGATCGGTAGGGATCCGCTTTTTAAACTTTAATCGCTGTTCGTGCCTGTAAATTATATACATAATTTTCGCTCCATCTTCTAAGATGATTCGTAGCACGAATTCTGTACAGAGACCGATGATTGATTGATTTGTGGGGTTTAACGTCCCAAAACCAAAATTTGATTATGAGAGACGCCGTAGTGGAGGACTCCGGAAATTTTGACCACCTGGGGTTCTTTAACGTGCACCCAAATCTGAGTACACGGGCCTACAACATTTCCGCCTCCATCGGAAATGCAGCCGCCGCAGCCGGAAATCGAACCCGCGACCTGCGGGTCAGCAGCCGAGTACCTTAGCCACTAGACCACCGTGGCGGGGCTGTACAGAGACCGAGGCTGCGGTGGTCCCATTGAAGACAACACCTTGTTCGTGGCACTTAGGGTCAAAGGCATGCATTGACGAAGCCTTTGTGCTGATCTCACATCTCCCGACTTGAATTCTATTACAACGAGCACTGCCTTTCATTTCCGTTCCACACATTGCATGCCACTTTCATTACTTTTATGATTGTAAGTTTCAACCTGCCTCAGGGCACGCAATTTGAGACCTATTTACAGCCACATAACAGTAGCAATATTTATATCCTTCACATATCCCCTCAAACTGTGTACTATTGTTATTAGTTTATCATTGTTTATGGTGCTCTTTGGCCAAACATGTCCCTTCCACTATTAAAACCCATATATCCTCATTAAGATTAAATTCCGGTATTACTATAACGTGATCGATAAAGTTAAAAGTAGATTGTGGCCGAGAAGCTTTCTCTTATGGCTGCATTCTTGCAACATGCTTGGAAGCAGGAGCAATTGTGCGCGCGAAATGCTTTCGAACTTGTTATGCACCCAGTGGTCTTAAGAGAATGCACGCCATAGCGTGTGTGTTTTGTCTGATGACTGACTGGCTTTCAAACACAAAGTTGTTATGATAACTTCATGTTCTGAAGCCAGATGCCAATGTACGCTTGCATCCCGCAATAATACTACGATATAACATGTTTTATCGTAAAGCCTGTATACTACACGCGTGTGTTTGTAAGGAATTAATGTTATTTTCAATGCATGTCTAAACAGTGGTGTGTCTCTTTGGCAGACTACCTGCTTGCCGCACAGATTACCTGGCTCTAATGCCCACTCGGACACGGAAATTTCAAACATTCGTTTATTTGCATCTTTTTCTACATTTTGCTCATTGACAAGATGGGGATTTTTCGCTCACAACCGACGACGCCACTACCGACGCAGATAACAATGACAGAAGTTCAGCAAAATGAGCTTCTTAATGCTTTCGCGTTAATACCACGTGTGTGACGTGAAAAAATTGTGCCATCACACACAAGCGCCGATAGAGTAGTGTCTTAACGGTGACAGCGTTGCGCTGCTAAAGCTGTGTTCACACGACAGACCAAGTTGCTATTCGAGTCTGCGGATTACATACGCCACCACACGTCAGCCACTCCCACGTCCTAGCTTCATTACCCGCTGAACAATTCAAAAACGACGTTGGCTCAAATCACAGTTCGGATCCTCGAGTAGCGATCCAGAAATACTCGCTTATAACGTGAATTAGTGTTCGTCGGGTCAATTACTGGGGCAGCTCAATCCGAAACACGTCACATGTCACGTGACTGATTCGTCCATGATGGCGTCTGTTATAGGAATGCAGTCTCAGAGGTGGTCATGGGTTTAATTTTCGACTGTGTATGGGCGCATGTCGATGTGAGTTAGATGCCAGAGAAGTACGCTTACATTTAAACGAGCGTTAGTAAATATCAGGTCCTTAGAACTGATCTGCGTCCACTACGTCGTGCATCCTAATTATTAAATCGCTTTTGAATCACACATTTCAGAAGTTATAAATATTGAGAAACTTGCGTTATACCCGAACACGTGCAACAATGATGTTTCTCGTGCCATGACAGCAACCATATAGTTCACGCCATGCATACGCAAGTAGATGACGTAGCGTTGCCTATAACATATCACTGTTCTTTACGTAGCTAAATAAATGTAGTTTATTATTTCAAACGCTAAATAAATTGGAATGAGTGTTGCTAAGTCAGGAAAGTAGTGGCCCATATACAAAATCATATAATTAGGTGATACGCATAATTTGTCGCATGTCAAACAGCATGGTATTAAACTCTTTAGGTTGTTCAGATATCTCGACTATGTTACAAAGTCCAAAATGAGGACCGCTTCTCTGTTAAATAGCCTGTATTGTGTGCCATAAGCCTTGTTTTTGCTGTGCTGCCATCATCACGAAATAAATAAGGCGAACTGAGCCAATCCACGAAAACATATTTGTTCAACAAGACTGAAGTCCACGTGCAGTCCGCATCGTGTTTGACATCTATTGTTCCATATAGTGATAACTACAGCAAACGCTGCGCTTGCTGAATGGACTCACGAGAGAAGATAGGAATAGTTACTGCGCTCCACTGCTGGCCCGAAGGTCACGAGATCAAGTTCTGGTCACGGCGGTTGAATTTTTGGTGGAGTCGAAAATACTCCCCATCCTTCTGCTTAGATTTAGGCACGCGTGAAAAAACTCCAGGTGGTGATAATTTTTTAATCCCTCTGCTACGGCGTTACACATAATCCTAAATTGGTTTTGGGACGTGAATGTTCGACAAATACTACTGGAAAAACGACTGAGCAGCCAGCTGAATTTGAAAATGTTCTTGAATATTTCTATGCTGACAATAATAACGACTACTCCAAGGCAACTTCAGTGGCAGCGGCAAAGTGCAAGGACATAAGTTTTGCTGAGGGTGTACTAAATGGAACGTACAGAAACAAGCGCTGACAAAGAACTGGTTTTATTTCTTCACACATGTGGTTAATAAGTAAAACGTGATCACGTGGCTCATACATGTGAGAACAGGGTGTCATTTGATTGCATCAATCAAAAACTGCACTTCACTGTTATGCAGAGCAATCAAGGTCTGGTTGACGCGCGCTCTCTGCTTTACATGCATGCGGTATGTTTGCACAATCTCGCAATCGATTTCATTATTACTTCTGTACACTGTCGGTGTTTTATAAAGCATTGGCTCGCAATGACGCGCTTTGCAATGCGCAGCCCTGTTCATGCGTCAGCGCGGCCTCGGTTGTTTAGCATGATCAAGAAATGCAATTTCTCAACGATGTAATAAAATCATACCCTGTCATGAAATGCCCGGTGATCAATTATTCTTTTACTTTGGTCTAAGTATACTTCGTATAAGTATACTAAATTCAGCACGGAAAACTGACACATATAAGAGAAAATTCACAAACAAAAAGAGTGTATTAATTTACTGTGCTTAACTTAGGTTACAAATCTAAGCATTCAAATGGTGCGTATTACGCTGTTACACCAATAACCAAATACTTTTGAATTCCATATGGATCCACGTACCTCGCCACTGTTGCTGCCCTGCTGCATCCGAGTCCTGTCGTCCCGATCACTGGCTGGCGTAAGAGTGCGAAATATCATGCTCGCCAGCGGACGTTCTGCAACACAATCCGTTGGTGTAACAATACCTTCGCCAGCACGCGCTCTCACAAACACAGCAGAAGGTTTGACAGACGGGACGGCAAAGGCAGTGAAGGAGAGCTGCTACGAGTGTACATCGCTGCAGATAGCTTATCTGGGAATGGACGACCGTTCAACACTCGGCGGTGGTCGTCTTTTCTTTGCTATCTGCTTGCTCTTACGCAATCTCTGAATGAGTGGGACCCGCTCTGCTGCATACCTCGAACACAGTAACGACTGTTTTTGTTCCCTTTCCCAGCGCTGACGTCTTGCATTTTTTAGCTCTCTCACTGCACAGCAAGTCAATTTTTTTCGGGGCAGAAAAGCGTACTGCGTGTTGCTGTTATTCCGTGTGTGTTCGATAAGGCGTGTGCCACTGTTCGAACTGGCGTTTGCCTTATCGAACACGGATCGGTAGAGCAGCGTGGGCAGATTTGCCTTATCAAGTGGCGATGAATGCTCGTGAAGTGGGAGGCAGCTGAAAAGTGGTATAGCTGCGAGAGTATCACCAAGCTACAGAACAGTGTGAAACGTCATCAATTTGCAGAAATTGGCATTCGAAGAGAACTGCTGATCGTCTGTCATAGAGTGGAGTTAAAACGCTACTACCAAAGTTTAAAGGCGATGATTGATTGATTGATTGATTGATTGATTTGTGGGGTTTAACGTCCCAAAACCACCATTTGATTATGAGAGACGCCGTAGTGGAGGGCTCTGGAAATTTTGACCACCTGGGGCTCTTTAACGTGCACCCAAATCTGAATACACGGGCCTACAACATTTCCGTCTCCATCGGAAATGCAGCCGCTGCAGCCGGGAATCGAACCCGCGACCTGCGGGTCAGCAGCCGAGTACCTTAGCCACTAGACCACCGCGGCGGGGCGTTTAAAGGCGATGAAGAAGCTTTTTGCTGACTATGCTCATTTTTTCTATGTCAGTACTGAGCAATTTTTCGATCAGGCTTTTCTCTTTTGCTACTAAACGATTCACTCCCGCAGTATAGTGTAAAAAAAGAACAGCATATAAAATGGGCGTCTTCTTATCTCCAACAATATTCCTAATCGATCCCGTGTGCCTTTATTTTATCATCGCCAAGCGCTACGTAATTCCAGGTAACCAAGAACATGCCTATCAGTGTGAAATAGCATTTTCTAGAAGCGAAAAAAATTCAACAAAACGCAAGAAAGCGAGGTGAATGTGGCTGTGGGAGAACAAGGCACCCTCTTTACTCGTTTTTTTTTTAATATTGTACGAAACGCATTACAGCTACAGAAAAGACAGAACCGGTTCGCATGGCAGAATATGGCAGATGCTTTTGCCCTGCTATGGGTGTAAACAGGCAGAAGATGATGATAATGATGAAAACCACTGTGGTAGGTGGGCATAGCTGTTCGCATGTGGTGACACACCATGATGACCACAAAGGAGAACAAGGCATGACTGTGTGATATTGAGTGTTGCACAAGCCACCACCAATATTTTTTTCGTATGTGACCAATGGACTGTCTCCGACTTAGTGACGTCACAATACTCATTTCAGTGACAACACAGTGCTCGCGAAAAAAATGGAGGGAAATACCGAGAGGTAATAAACAGCTAGTTGTTTGAATTGATTTGATTGATTTATTGATTGATTGATAAGTGGGGTTGAACGTCCCAAAACCACCATATGATTATGAGAGACGCCGTAGTGGAGGGCTCCGGAAATTTCGACCACCTGGGCTTCTTTAACGTGCACCCAAATCTGAGCACACGGGCGTACAACATTTCCGCCTCCATCTGAAATGCAGCCACCGCAGCCGAGTTTCGAACCCGCAACCTGCTGGTCAGCAGCCAAATACCTTAGCCACTAGACCACCACGGTGGGGCTAGTTGTTTGAAGTAAAGCAATTTCTTTATTATTGTTGTTAGATCAATAGGGAACAACAACTGTGGGTGGTGTTTGATAGGACAACAAATGTTTATTAAAGCTAACCAATGCAACAAACTTTAATGAAAAACAGAAAGCGAAAGAAAGATTCTTGGAATGAGAAATTCGTATTAAATCCGGAAATTAGTTTTTCTCATTATATGAACCTGCAGTGTAATGGTAAATCACCCGTAGTGGGTACGAACCACAACACAGGCAAAAGAAAGCTAGAAACTGGGGTGTTGGTGGAATCCGATGTTTCGACAAGTAAGCTTGTCTGCGTGTAGCACGCAACTGACTTCTTTAGCGCTAGTATGTTTATGGTTCGAAACATTGGTCGGCAAAGGCACTCATGAGTCGGTTCACTCAGAGGTCGGGCAGTGCGTCCGTGTCCAAGAGCGTCCGCCTTTGGTAAATAATAATGAGTCTGAGTTCGACTGTGTCTATGCGCAAAATTTATTTTGTGAAGTGAGCCGCACCTTCTGTTCCCTACGTATGGCTCTCTCTACTTATCTTTTCTATGAATATTATAGTTATAAAGGCTCAAGTTCATGCTTCAGTCTTTTCACAGATACGTCCACAAACCACCACATCATACGTGGTCTGAGGCATGAGTTAAGGGAATGGAGCAGTTACCTTTCCTTAGAAACCCTTTCAAGCAAAGTGTTTGATGAATATCCCGTAAGAGTACCGTAATTCAACAAAAGGACGTTATTGGGTTTAAACCAAGGATAAGTCATGCTTGAAGATAGAAGCTATACACATGCACCGTGATTTCGTGAGGTATTGGCGTTCAATAGCATTGAAACTGAGATTGCAAAAGCTAATTTTACGCGAGCTGACTCGTGAGTCGGCTCACTCGGTCTCACTCAAATAAAGCCGTCGTTCTGAATCCGGCTGAAGATAATTTGAGTTTGTTTCAGTCCGAATTGGTCCGGTCGAAAAAAAGTAAATTTAGTCTGACTCAGAATGCATCCGGTTGAGGAAAATTTTGCTGAATCTAGTGCGAATCATTCATCAAAGAAATTGTATTTTTTAATTGAGGCTGAGTGAGCGCGCATTTCTTCACTAACTCATGTTTCTCTCTCCTGAGATCAAAACAAAAGAAGAGGAAAGGACAGCTACGAAAGCGGGGAGGGGGGAGTAGAGGCCACTGAGACGCATTTGGTAAGATAGAACGCCTACTCATGTTGACACAACTGGTGAAATGGCGAATGGTACAGCCCTTTACTGTTGTTTGAAATGAGCATGATGCAGACACAGCAAATAAGTTTCCGGAAACAGTGAGTGACACAGCATGTTATTATAGCAGGTCACAACTTTAACCACCCGAACCTTTACATTCTGCTGTCAAACTTCCGTTCCCCGACAGACAAAATTATAGAAATACACGGCAATGGCCTATTCACAAAAGCGTTAACTATTGGGCGAGTTGGTCCTTTGACATAGGAACCATTATGAGGGCGCAATTAAACACCTCACGCAGGAAGAATTACACGAGGACAGGCGCAAATTGGTGTGCGCCTGTCTGTGTGCCTTTCCTCACCTGTCCTGTCTTGTGTGTTGTGTTAGGTGAGCCCCCACAATGGTTTCTTATTTACAAGTTTATAACACTTCAGCCAGTGGGTGTAAGCGTTTCAATGGAGACTCTTCAGTCCATGAGATATGGTACATGCGTCAAAGAAGCTAATGAGGGGTAAGTTTTTTTCCGGCGAAGTTCTTACCTTCCATAGCTGAGTGGAGCTTTCTTCTGAACAGCATAGTTTAGTGAAATGTGTATGCGTTCCCCACCCCCTTCCTAAACTTCTGTAATGGTGTCGCCATCTCGCTGTAATGTGGATCAATGGGGCTTGCTTTCAGATTTTCCGTTCTCTTCATCATAATGAAGGAAAATGATTTCAAATAATCAACGTGTACATACTTTGTGGTTGTGCAGATGTGACAGCAGCTATTGCATTCACACAGCTAAGATACGGTGGAGGCATTCCACACTTGCGGTGTGTCATCGTGCGAAACCGTGCCGCGGTCAAACACTGACCGCAAAGTACAGCACGCGTAAGCAAAAAGTGACAAACTACACTACCTTAAATATTTAGGCCATAATAAGGGCCTCTCAGCCTCCACTAAGCGCATGAAAAACGCATTTACCATCTTATATAGCATTATATATCAATTTCTTAACAATGGCCCACGTGGCTGGTACGGACTGCTTGACTGGTACGTACGCCTGTTCATGTTCATGGCTTAGCGCAGGAGGCTCGTTACCGCAGTTTCTTAGCAAGTTAAGATGGTCTGTTCTAAGAGAGGTGAATTAATCACTGGCATAGGGATGATGACGTGACAACATAATTCAGCTATGAGATGGCATGTGCGTTTCGAAAGACAGCTGCCGGTTTTTGATTGAGAAAGTCAAGAAGTCCCCATTTTCAAGTCACGTTAACCGAGCTTTTGGCACACGATCACGAAAAGGTAGACCACCGGCTGGTTTGACAAGCGAGTTCATCTCTATGTAAGTTCTCAAAGATCATTTACTTTCAGCGTTGTCGCAAAAGTTTCAGGTTTTGCTTCTGTATTTCATTTAGTTTCAACCTTTCGCGTGAAACTCCTGGTGATAGCTCTTGTATGTGAGAGTAATGAGACATATTTATTACAATATTGGTGAGCACTAAAAGCCAATATTACTAATTTATGGAGAACGGTATTAGTACTAAACGTAATCGAAATCTGAATAAATAAAAGAGGAAGAAAACATCAGGCATGAACCAAACCTGCGACCTTCGATTAACACGTCAGATGCTCTATATTAACTTAGCTACCGTGGAGGCCATCCGTCCATGCAAATTATGAAGTGTATATGTGCATTGCAATGTAGAAACCTCAGAAGTAGCACGAGCAGCCATGACGGTGGGTGTGGAACACGATTTCTATACCCATTGGCGTCACGTAGCACGTTGTCTTATGACGAGCTGGCCACTCGCCAGTTATCCCTCGCGTATACTATTGGAAAGCACACACTGTGCCAAAAACATACCCTCGCTATGATTAAAGGAAATAATGGGAAATTCAAAGGGCTTGCGTTGCTTTGTAAGACACAAATACGGCATTTTCGATGGAGGTGAGAATTCTTGAGGCCAATACACTTACATTTAGCTGCACGTTCAAGAACCCCAGGTGGTCGAAATTTCCGGAGCCATCGACTACACCGTCTCTCATAATAATAAGGTGGTTGGAGCAGGTACACTTCAACAATTACTATATCATTAGTATTGGGTCTTTCCTGAGAAACGTCCAGGCGAAAACCTTTACACATTCATTGCCTCTTGCCCCGCTTCAGTGGTCTAGCGGCTAAGGTACTCGGCTGCTGACCCGCAGGCCGCAGGATCGAATCCCGGCTGCGGCGGCTGCATTTTTGATGGAGGCGAAAATGCTGCACGCCCGTGTGCTCAGGATTGGGTTCACGTTAAAGAACCCCAGGTGGTCAAAATTTCTGAAGCCCTCCACTACGGCACCTCTCATAATCATATGGTGGCTTTGGGACGTTAAACCCCACATATCAATCAATCTTCCTTGCCACTTGATGGAATCATTACTTGGATATTTTTTTTCGATGAGTTGCGCGAGTGACGATTTGACTTCCGTTCGACCTGGAAGAGTGCCTTTACTGTTGCTGATGAAGGTAATGGTGATGGTGTTGAACTACAGATAAGTGTTTTTATTAAATTGCCAGCATAAAACCGTGCACTTGGTTACCTTAATCACGTGGTGTGACAGCTGATAAGAATCTCAGCTTCTAGCACGCAATATTACATCTGTCGAAACGACTGCTTACCCGTCCACTACGGCGTCTCTCATAATCATATGGTGGTTTTGGGACGTTAAACTTGACATAACAATCAATCAATCAATCAACTGCTTACCCGTCAAAAAGACGCGACTGTGTGTGGCCCTTTACCAAAGCGGTGTCGAGAACTTGCGTGTATCTGCAGTAGAATCAGTGCCTGCAACGCAGAATTCCTGGATTTGGTTGCGGCTCGAAATTGGACAATGTTTACTGTGATTTTTATTGTGGTCAAATGGTATATTCTACCGCAAGTCATCGTCAGCGTCTGGCGAGGCACTTAAGGTTTTGCATTCCTTAATATTTAAAAGAGAGCACGATGACAGCCGTACTCATCGTGTTTTTACGTGGGATTCACCATGAACTACAAACTAGGAAATCATATAACCGGCCATGGGATAACTGGTCATTGTGAATTAATCTTAATTTATATTCATACAGAGTTCCCGCCACGCAAGTTTGTTTAAAATTGGAAACGAAAGAGCAATATTTATGTCATTTTGCCGATAAAGAGAAAATTCACTAAGCCGGGGCTGAGCATCGTAGTTGATAAACACTTCTCTTCCGTGCTTCGGCTCTGGGTATCATCCACGAAAACACTTCTGATATTGTTTGCAGTTACCGTCCCGAAACGAACGGAATGTAGCTTCATGTTCCTACATGTTTAAGTATTTCATTGCAATAACGATTCTATCTATAATAAGAAAGTTTTCGATCACTTTATTTTGTGCTAAAGATAACAGTACTGTCTGATCTGAATGGTTGAAAAACGATTATTGCCTTCTTTCCGTTTGTTAACACTGTTAGTTGAGGTATCAATATTCAACCCTGAAAATGTCTCAAGAATTCAATTCTTGGCCCATCCCACTGGATGTGTAGGAATAATGTTAGAAGTCGACTTGAAGGCAGCTTCACTTGCTGCTTGGCCTGTCCCCTACTTTGTGTATGAACCATACTCCTGTAGTATAATAACAAGTACTAGAACTGCCTCCGATAGCTATAGCAGTAATGTGAGGCCAAGTGCTGAAAAACACCCCCAACGACGAGAAATTCGCTGTGACGGACAGTGAGAAGCTTATGTATAGCAGCTGGAAGCGCTTCTGCACCGCGAACCTTGACTTCGGCATGCTGCCATTCATGGGTCCGTTCGCCTTGCACCCAGAGTGCATAGCCTTGTTCAATCATTTCAAGGACCGCAAACTGCACTCCCTGTACAGTGACTTTAAAGTTCCGGGCACACGCGATTGCCGTGGTCCACCATCTGTCGGCGATGGTGAATTACCTGGACGATTCAGAGGTGCCAGCCGATCTCACGAAGAAGAACTCCGTGAACCACGCATAGCGGAGCGTGCAGGTCTTTACCTTCGATAGTCTTTTCTAGGCCGCCATCGCTCCGGAAATTTGACCACCTGGGGTTGCTTAACGCGCACCGAAATCTGAGCAAACGGGCCTAGAGCATTTTGCCTCCATCGAAAATGCTGCCGCCGCAGCCGGGATTCAATCGCGCGACCTGCGGGTCAGCGGCCGTGTACCTTAGCCACTAAACCACCACAGTGGGGCGTCTTCTATGCAGTGTTTGATACCATACATGACACAAAAATATTACCATGCTGGTGCGTATTTGCTCATTTACATTATTATTTGAAATCCGTGGTTATATCCATCAAACGTCTTATCTGAGAGTCCGAAAGTTTGCCTTATATTACTTTTATTAGCTGGTTTCTTTAAGTCAATTTAAAGCTACAGTGTTGTCTTTTTAGGCTCATAGGTACTCAAAGATCTTGCCGCCTGGTTCTTCGCTCATCCCTTTTTGTGGGTGAGCGCCATCAGAAAGAGAATATCATCACTATCATTAGCATGCTTGTAGAAGAAGAATAACATGGACAGGGTAGGAGGGCCAGCGGTTGATGCCACCACCAGACCGCTTACTCTTGACCATACCCATGTGCCAAGTACTCCTTACCCAGCCGTCACTCCCAACGTCAGTGACCACTCGCCACTGGTCCGCGGACATCGACAGAGCAGGAGTTGCCTCTTTGCGCTTTGTTTCTTCTGCGCAGTGGCTACCGTCACGATGGCTGTGCCACTCACACTGGTCCTGCTTCCGCTCATGGTTGGACAAGCCCAACACACCCTTAACGACATGAACGTAACTTCCAGTTCATCACCCAAGCCGTCCGACGGCTTGAAGACCAGTCCACCGGAAACTGAGCCGCCGAGCGTACCCACTCGCACGTCACAGCCTGTCACAGCTGACGTACCACCATCCTGCCGCAGAGCCAGCCCCAGAGTATCCGATGACCTCGCCAACGTCGACGCACAGCCACTCTCCCCAACCTTGGCCCCTGTAAACGGCACCGACAGCGTCTACTGCCTCTACAACAACTCGAGGTTTCGAAAGTCAGGAGGATACGACTTTCTAACGGTGCACGTACCGTGGTGGTTTTGCTCTCGCCTGATCTACTGGTCCGTCGGTATCGACAAAGGCAAGCTAACTAGTAGGGCGTCCAAGTTTGACGGCACGTATGGTCTGTACAAGCTTCGAGTGATCGCTGATAACTACCGTCAGGGTGTTGAGCTGCTCATGACCATCGGAGGCTATCCTGAAGATGCCGGTCAGTTGTACGCGCTTGGAAGACGTACCAACGAGATTTATTCACTCGCAAAAGACGTCGCTGAGACGGTCTACTACACAGGATTTAACGGTGTCAACTTACACCTGGTGGAAGACGCACCATGCGAGCGCTTTTTCACGGGGAAATACCGCTGGTTATCCGACTTTATTGACGTGCTTTCAGAGACAATCAATAATAATTTCGCCACCGTCACGTTGAAGATCACCGTAATGATCGGTCCTAACCAAATAGAAGCAAAGAAGTATGCTCGGTACTTAGAAGGTCGAGTCGACTTCATTTTCTACGATACCCATAATCTAATACCTACCAGTGCGAGCCTGGAAACTTATTGTTCAAAGTACAACGAAAGGACGGATACTTTATTGGGCAACCTGGGGTACTTAAAGAACACAACGGTTTGCGGAAGTTTGTCCTTCATTATGCCTTCGAGGTTAAACTATGATCGCAATGTCCACTCGCTTGCGCACACACTTTCTAAACGGGAAGGCTTCGCATCGCGCCTAGACTTCTGCGCCGAAAAACGCACAGTCGTCAACGGGAGCGAAATAGCCGGCTGCACAACTTACTCAACTGGATACCCCTGGGAAGTATCTGTCTTCCCAAATCGGTCGGTACAGCAAGCAACGTTTGGTCAGAAGTGCCTCTGGCTTATAGACATTGACTTTGACTCATACAATGCGACGCAGTGCGATTACCTGGGATCGTGGGCAATGCTTCGAGACGTTCATGCTTCTCAGTATTGACGGTCACGAAACGTATTTCAACGATATATCAGCCAGCATCGTTCCCTTCAATACAAAGCTCAATAAACATGCCCGACAACACTCACTCGTTATTCCCCGCCTGCTGCAACTGTGATTTGACTGTCTCCTAACACAGCTTCTTGCACGACTGCGCGCCGCGCTGTTTTGTAACACTATTATTCAACACTTGTTTTTTGAAGTAGTTCACCTACGATTATTTATAGTCCCCTAATTGTGATCTGCATAATCTAATCAAATACCAGACGGATAGCTTGCAATAGCATTAGGGCGAAGATCAGGTTCTCTCTCATGTAAGATGAGTGGCCTGGGGAAGTTTTCAAAATTAAGACTAATGATTTAAATACCTTGTGAAACACACGAAGCACGAAATTCGATCATCGCCATTCCACAGATTGGAAGAGTTTGAGGCTTCTACAACAAGTCATTATGACTTCGCATAATGTGATGCCATAAAATGACGTCATTGCATTACATTGTCGCTTAGTCAAATATGGGCAGATCGAAGAGGTATAGTGCAGATTCAGGGAATAAGCAAGACGCTTGCAGTGTCACGGATCGTGGACGCAGTGCATAAACACGTCAGGTGGAGCAAGTGTTCGGAAGGGAGCGGCAAGAGTTCATTGCACCGATTGATAAGAACGATAGCGAAGAAGGTGGTTTTCGCAATCCTGCCGCATTAGAGAAATTTTTAAACACCCTGTCAGTTTGTTTTTTTCTTTCTCGCACACCCTTTCGGCTCCCCCCCGTTTCTTACCACCTACACATTGCCCGCACCAGATCATTTGGTACTTGAAAGGGCGCTGGCTTTCCCCCAGTCTTTGCTGTCAGTGATCACTAACATCCTCGTGCAAACTACTTGACTCCACCGCAGCTAGAAGGCGCCGCTATGTTTCGGAGGAGTGAGGAAAAAGCAGCTGCTGGTTGAAGCTCTAACGTTAGACAAGGCAATGCCAACGGGAGCTGCCATAAAATGCCTACGAAAAAATGATAGAGCTGGTGTGTAAAACCTGTGTACGCATTCATAGCAATATAAATGACAAATATTACAACTGTTCGTTCGATGGCTGTTGAGCAGTCAAACTAAGAGCTCTGATTATAAACGGAACATCGGTTTATCAACGATAACCTCTGTGAAGCGCCCTATTTTCAACTCACATTTCCTCACCTTGCGTTTGCGGTTGTGTTGTGCACAGTACAAACCAGCTATCCATGCAGATAGGTGCGCGCGATGAACTCATAGACCGTTGAGGAGTAACCAGAGAGGGATGCGTGCCGCGTGCGAACCACTTAGTCACCAAAGGGGTGAACCGCACGGGAGATGCGGGTCGTGCGCAAACCGTTGCCAAGGAAACTAACCAGCCTCCTCTCTTCTGGCTCAGTCTTCCCTCTTATTTTCCTGGTGACGGTTGGCGTTGCGCCACGCTCGTAGAGTTCGACCAACACCCTCTAAAACTCTTCAGGTTTCTTCACATTCTCCTCTAACCGCGTGCTACGTCACAAGAGAGTGTCCAGCGGAATAACTGGAAAAGCGTCTGCCTACATTGGCTCCTTGTCTGTTCTCGGCGCGCTTACCCGGGCAAATCAGCGCGTGTGCGCCAAGCTGCTGTGCAATTTGTGTTCTTCGTGGCGTGTGTTCGCGCTCAATTCAGTCTTCTCCCCTTTGGTGTGAGCATTGTTTTCTTCGGCGTACACATGTTAATGCCCCATGCGATGTTTGGCGCGCATTGCAAGGATCTCAACAACTACAAGTTCCTGCAACATGGGCCAGTGTTGTATTCCTAGGTGCTGTGGAAACTGCGTAAATTGGTCGAAATCGCGCGTGTATTCATCAAGTGACGACGCGCAGAAAGAAGCGCGTTTCGAGCTATCTCAATAAAAACATTTCACGCCAATAGTGCATTCGAAGGTAAAGAATTTGAACATTGCTTTATCGGGTGGGGTGAATTGTCGTTCTTAGCGGCAACAGCCGTAATTATCGAAAGAGAGTACCCTTTTTGTACATATTGAGAACACTTCAACACAACGATTAAGAAGCACGCATTTCTCGTGAACATTCAGTGATCTGTGGGGTGCGTTTTTAAATTAGGAGTGCTAAGAAGTATATCTTTGTCACAGTATAGTTGCCCCGCCGTGGTGGTCTAGTGGCTAAGGTACTCGGCAGTTGACCCGCAGGTCGCGGGTTCAAATCTCGGCTGCGGCAGCTGCATTACCAATGGAGGCGTAAATGTCCTAGGCCCGTGTGCTCAGATTTGGGTGCACGTTAAAGAACCCCAGGTGGTCAAAATTTCCGGTGTCCTCCACTACGACGTCTCTCATAGCCATATGGTGGTTTTAGGAGGTTAAACCCCACAAATCAATCAATTGTCACAGTATAGTTCAAATACCTTCTATTTTGCTCTTACTGCCATAAACTACACCTGGTTTGGTCTCTTTATTTTGTTTTATGCATGTTAATGTGTGCAACCACCTTCAGATGAAGCATGTTATGTAGCAATTTATTGCGACAATAAAGATGTCACTTTCATGGTGCGATTCAAGACACAAAACAAGAGCACTAAAAAGGTAATTTCCTTTCATTGCATGTGTTCAAGCCCGACTTCGAAATTAGTTTTATTTTTGGCTATTCTTGCTTTCTCCATTACTTAATAAATGAAAAATTGTAGGTGCGGTACTTGCCCGGTCTGTGCATCGTAAAATTCATAGCGTCGCGTAAAAAAAAAACCCTGTTTGCTATGGTACGCGTATTACTGTGCTGTTTTTTAAGTGAACGAATTCAAGCTTATACCATAGTTAAATAATTATGAAGGAGCAACTACGCGCAGGTTGTATTTACGCGAAGTGTGTTTCATGTGTAGATCGTTTATAACAGCTGTATTTTTGTGCTCGTAGGCTTGTGAGCTTCACTTCCATGCAGAAAATTTCATAATGACGCTGCCACATCGAGATGAATGAACAGGAAGACTAATAGAAGTAGAACGCGAGAAATACAAGCTGAAGCACAATGTTGCACCTTCGCCCCGCCGCGGTTGTCTAGAGACTAACCTACTCGGCTGCTGAGCCGCAGGTCGCGGGATCGAATTCTGGCTGCGGCGGCTCCGTTTACGATGAAGGCGGAAATGTTGTAGGCCCGTGTGCTCAGATTTGGGTGCACGTTAAAGAACCTCAAGTGGTTCGAAATTTCCGGAGCCCTCCACTACGGACGTCTCTCATAATCATATGGTGGTTTTGGGACGTTAAAACCCACAAATCAATCAATCAATGTTGTGCCTTCTATCATTTCCGAACTGACCAAAATACTCGTCCTAAAAGCCAACACGTACGTGAATACGCTAGCGAGAAAGATCGCAAGAAGGGAGAGCGCTGCTTTGCAAGAAGTTATAAACAAGTCACTTGAATCTACGGAACTTCAGCAAAAAAGAAACAGGGTGTCTTCATATACAGACTTCAAGACGAAGCTGTCAGGAATCTGTAAAGATAGTTTTCAGACAGTAACTAGCAATGATGAGTGCGTAAGGTTACTTGTCATCAAAAACAATCCCTTCTCCTTACATGAAATGCTCGTTGACTGCTCTCCAGATCTTTATTTTATGTTGTTTTGAACGCAGTGCCCCTCCGATCGCTTCCTTGGGGTAGCGCTGTGCCAAATCGAGTGTGCGAACACTCCCACCCTCTCCTCGTTGTTGGAGCAGCTTGAGAGACCCCTAAACGAGCTACCCTAAAACCAGGAAAGAGTCAAAACACGCTGAAGTACTGAGTTTATCAATTTACTTCCTCGATGACGTCACTGCTGATACTAGTACGTTAAATGAATATTGTGCTTCGTCGAAATTTCATAGTGAGCAACTGGACCCTCTTTTTGCCAGAAAGCCTGTCTATAGAGCGGACCCATTGGTGTTTGCCAGTGTTCTTCACTCAATTTCTCCTCATGCATATCACTTCGTAAGAGCTTTGCCAAGAATAATTTTGCCCAATTCTTCAACAATGCTGCGAAACTGCTCAAGTAACAGAGCTGACCCAGTAATAGAGCAAATTAAAACGCACTACCCTTCCTACATACGAGAGCGAGTGAAGTCAGTGAAACACCATGAGAAGACTGTAACTCTGAAGATTGATGAGGTTCACATAAAGCATTACTTAGATTACAAAGGGGGAACAATAGTAGGAACAGCAGCTAAATCTGCAGGACCAACAACAACAGCCAATGTGTTCATGTTGCAGTGTCTCCTTTCTCCGAACAAGGACGTGATTCATATACTACCCGTGTGCAAAATTAACACCGATACTCTGAACGAGCAAGCCAGAAAGATAATAATAGATATTTAGAAATTGGGGCTTAAGGTTATCCCTGTAGTAACTGACAACAATGCTCTGAACAGAAAGATGATGTCGTTTTTCTGCTCCGAATTCTCAAGTGAGCATTGTTTATTCACATGCAGCTGATAACGCTCGTCCTCTTTTCTACGCTGTCGACCTTGCGCATCTCTTGAAGTACATCGGGAACAATTGAATTATTAAAAAAAACCTACAACCTGCCTTTATTTCCCAAAAATTTATTTGACTGGAAGAATGCCCAAAAGACCACCTCAGATGAAAGCTGCTTCTTTCGCCGATGTTGGACAGCTTTATGCTGCAAAGATACAAACTGAACGCAGAGGCCGTTAATCTAACCTCCCTGAAGCGACAAAATGTAAAGCTAGTTTTAGATGTCATGAACCCATTTGTGTCAAACACTATCGGAACGCACGGTTCTGCATTCAACATCACCCATGCCGAGTCAACCACACTTTTCATTGACAATATCCTCACATGGTGGCACATAGTAAAGGTCAAGACTCCTTGTAAAGGCCAGCGACTAACGGACATCATGCGAGATCCCGTAAGCTCTGTCGATGACATGCAGTGAGCTTTCCTTGATGGCATTGTTGAATGGCTGGACGTCTGGGGGAAATCGACATTAGCAGCGGATCCCTGACGAAGGAAACACAGTGTCCTCTGAGACTGATGTGCTTATTCCCTGGTTAACTCCCTCGTTACTATTAAGAGAAACTTCAAGTACGTCTTGCTGGGTAAATTTCCGACGGACGTACTGGAAGATCGCTTTGGCCCGTATCGCCAATTAGCAGGAGCACAGTACCACATTTCTGTGCGTTAACGCTACGAGTGTGATAAGAAGCTGTGTCTTCAAAACGTTTTGACACTTTCGCACTAAGAAATAGAGTTTGGAGATGTCAATGAGAATCCGACGAATTGCAAGATTTTCGTGGCTGTCAGTGAAGACAACATCGCCGGCTCGCCACATGATATGGATGCCGTTGTTTACATCGCAGGATAAGCTACACATGCTGCCTCTAAGAAACTTTCATTCTCCGCGTGTTTCAGCACACGTGTTATAGAAAACGTAGAAATTCAAGCATAAAATAGTTTCAGGATAGCGACCCTAACTAGATGAGGGCTGAAATTTTCACAGCCATGAGTCGCAAACATGGATCTGGTAAAAAAGCTAGTTGTGCAGAAAATGTCATTGAGAGAATACGCCAAACACTTTCGCTCGTGAAGTGACCAGCGTGGTATCGTCACTTCACTGGCATTTTCCTTGATGGAAGCACAGACCAACATCCATACATGTGAGAATGGCCACACCGCACAAATGGTCTTGCGCTTGGTAGTTCACAAAGCAACCATTGTTATCTTGAACAACTTCTGCAGGCTGAAAGATGACAGTATCCAAGACGATGCGGAGAAGAAAGCTGCCGCTCAGAAATCAGCAACACTGCAGAAAAAGTGATGTTTTAACGAAAAAAATTGGCCCCGTATCTGCGTGTTTCACTGCAAATGTTGTCGAAAGAGGATAGTCTTGCACCCGAACAGAGTAATAAAACGTTCATTTGATGTTTACTTGAGCACTATCTGGCAGTTAGGTGATAAGGTGTAAAACGCAAAGCGACGGGCAGGTGCCACCACCGTGTCGTCTTAGCAAAGCGTTGGAAACACTTGCCTTTTACAGCATAGCATTCTATTGTCAGCGCAGCGTGTTAAACGCTACGGTCCTTAGAATTACTTATGTATGTCTTCCCTAGTATAAAGACACACATGCAGAATATTGAGGTGTTGTTATGGTGCTTCAGATATGCGCAAGAGTTGCTTTTTAATTAACAATCGTACAAGTAATAACGCTGAAACTTCAGCAGTATGGGTGGGCGCTGCTGATAGGGTCGGCCGTTTGGGGTATTGTTACGGCCGACAAAGAGACAACTGTACAGACAGACAGACAGACAGACAGACAGACAGACAGACAGACAGACAGACAGACAGACAGACAGACAGCCAGCCAGACAGACAGACAGACAGACAGACAGACAGACAGACAGACAGACAGATAAAAATTTGTACGTCGAAGTACTCCAAGAAAGACTATCGTCTGTGATAAAGCTTATCTTACGTCGTATGGTTTCTTTTTACGAGAGTGAAACTACATGCAGAATGGTTCACTTGTGCCCGGGAAAACTTCTCAAATACATGGTATAGTATTCTGCACCCATCACAGATTATTACAGCACCAATAAAAGCAAGCGTGACGCTCCGGAATACCGCAACGCAGCGCCCGCATGGGCCCACATGTGACGTCACGCTACCATCGGAGAGGCCCCGGAAATCTAGGGGGTGTTGGTTCGACAATCTAGGAATTACGCCGCGGTGCTTTGTATGTAGTACGCGTGGATGAGCGGGCGCCCCGCTGCGGTGGTCTAGTGGCTAAGGTACTCGGCTGCTGACCCGCAGGTCGCGGGTTCGAATCCCGGCTGCGGCGGCTGCATTTCCGATGGAGGCGGAAATGCTGTAGGCCCGTGTGCTCACATTTGGGTGCACGTTAAAGATCCCCAGGTGGTCGAAATTTCCGGAGCCCTCCACTACGGCGTCTCTCATTATCATATGGTGGTTTTGGGACGTCAAACCCCACATATCATCATCATGGATGAGTGGGCACTGCTTCTTTCGGAAGGAAAGGGTTTTATTGAAAAAAAAAGAAAAGGGGGAGGTGCATGACTTTACAATTTGCCGCACTCACTAAGTCTAGAGCAGGTCTCCACATGTCCCCACGCTGTAAACAAGAATACCACTACCAACTTATGACACCACCGGCTGAGAATTGTGGCCGACATTGTGTCCGAGAAGACAGCTGGCCTATCGGATGCATTTTTTTTTTCAGTCTGAGTAAGGGAAGAAATCGGCGCTGGCTTCCTTCTCAAGAAGGTGATTATTCTTTATTCTGTCTTACTTCTCGAGCGCGGTACGGGTCACGCTTGCCTGCAACGGGCTCAGCCGTGTTGCATATCACGCGCACAGAATGCACAGTGAAAGTCGGCTTGGCCGTCTGCGGTTCGCCTGTGCTTTGGGACACCTGGAAATCCGCTGCCATTGCCGTCGGCTGCCCGGACGCTCGCTCATCGAGTGCGCGCCTGTGTTCGCCACCGGGATTAGCTCTGGGCTCGCGATATTGCGCGAACACCTCGGCGTTGTGCTGCGACTCGTCCAAAACACGTTGTGGTTACTGGTAACGAGCTTCTTTGTAGTATGTCACACGCTGTAAATGCAATTGCACAGGTGGACGGGGCTTTCGTTAGCGTCGGAACTATGTCCGAATACATCGCCTTTACAGTTGGCTTCCACGTCAATTGGTCGCAAGCAGTACGGCACCGGTCATTCACGACGTTCCCGGTGGCGGGCTGATTGTTTTATAGAAGAAATCATTTAGAAAAGGGGGAACTGTATCCTTGAGAACACGACAAAAAATGAGCAGCGGTAGCGCGTGGGACTATCGAGGGCACTAAAGAGATGGCGCTGCGTAAACTGGAAACGGAAAACAATATTTGTTGTTTTTTGTTTCTCTAAAAAAACTAAATGGCTGCCCGTTTTATTGTGTACCGGTTGTTATACGCCTACGCGATTGCCTCGGCTGATTCTGCATTTTATGGCTATCCTTTTTTTTTTCAAAAACATGGACGGAAGAGACCGGGACTCGTGCAGGGCCACGAGTGTCTTATTATCTTTCACCCGCTTGTTTTAAACGCATAGATACGCGCCAGCAGCACACCAAAGCGCCATTCGGAACACAGTACTTGTGTGTACGAAGATTACATGAAACCAAAAGGCATTCATTGGCAGCTCGTACCAATAGAAACAATTCACGAGTGGGTACAGGGAACTGTATACATTATTTATTGACAGCAAAACAGCAAACCAGCAAACCAGCAAATCATTTAGTGTCAGCAAAATCATGATTTAATGAAAAAAAATCTATTGTGTTAGAACCATTATCTAGAGATTGTAAGCGGCACGCTTTTGTTTTCAGAGGCAAAACGAACAGAAAAGCGTGTCTTATTTGTTGTAGGTGTCACTACAAAAGAGTCGTAAAAATGAGCATGAGGTGCTGCAGTATATGCTTAGAATTCGAGTTCGTTCTTTCGCCGAGCATGTCTTAACATCGCCACTGTGTATTGCATTTGGACATAGGGCGGTGAAACTGACGACACACAAGGAAGTGGGGATTTTGCAAGGAAATCATGATGAAGGAAATGTCGAGAAAAGCGCAAGCATTCGAACACGTGCAGGATCAGTTCAAATACACAACACTGACAGCGCAAACAAGGTCTCGGAGTGAAATCACCAACGAAAAATAACAAATATGCGCCCGTTTGCAAAAAGAATCTATCTCTCATTGCTGTTGAAAGTGGAGATATCGATGCCTTTGCCTGTATGACAGTTCCTGCAGCACCATACAACAGTACAGCGACTATAATACTTACAGCGACTGCAGTGACCTAAAGAAGCAAACAGAAAATTAGGGGACCCTTAAGCTTCGCGTTTAAAGTTGAACGCCGGCCCCTAGTGCGCCCTTCAACCGCTAAGTGCATACTTATATGTTGTGCTACACACGCGCACACAAACGTGCCCGTGCGCAAGCGGGGCGTATCTGTAGTAATGGTTGAGGTTTTCGATCTATTAAAAGTACTTCTATAACAACTTTATGAAAATATTATACAGTGATTGTTCACTAGGTGACGGAAATGTGTCATCAGTAGCCGCCGATGAGCAGGACTGTGTAGTTTAGCGACTTCCCTCTGCCGATAAGGTGCTTTGGGTAGTGCACCCAGTTGCTCGTGCTTGAACATTGCCATCGCTCGGGCTCTGGCACGCTACTTGTCATGAATGTCCCGCCCACACTCATCGATGAGCAAGGCTGTGCAGCGTGGACACTTTCCTGTGCTTGAACGGCGGAACCATATTAGCTCCATCGCCACTGTCATTTTGCCTCACTCTGTTCAGCCAACAATCGGGAGTTCTCCCACCACTTCCGTCTCAATGCCTCAGCATGCCGTGCTTTGCCCTCTGCCTTTTGCACCTTGGTCATGCGCGGCTTTCCTCGTCATCGAGCCCCAGTTAAAGCAGATGCTGCATGAAGCCTTGCAGATAAGGCAGTGTGCGTAGTGCTTGTGCTTGAACGTTAGCATCGTTATGGCTCGTTAGCTGTGGGACACTACTTGACATGAATGTTCCGCAAGCACTCATTGATGAGCAAGACTGTGCTGTGTGGCCGCTTCCCTATGCTAGAACGGTGCTCTGGTGTACTCGAGACACGTTTTTCACAATGTCTCACAGATGGCCCACAGACACACAAGCGCGTGCGCGAATGGTACATACAGGTTTTTGATGTAAAGCAAGAGTAGCATGCCCTCCAAGATAAACACCGTGCGCTCACCATCTCAGACCACAAAGAGTCTCACAATGCCTCACATATGTCAGCACATTATCTAGCGTTTGATGTTTTCTTGATCAACACCTCTGGAAAGGCATCATATGTTTTCCGCTAGATGGACATAGTTGTCCATATTTAGAGCTGTTTAAAAGTTCCTGTGCGTTTTTAGCGGCGATGGCTGCATTACCCGGCATCTTTGACGTAGTTTGATGGCCTCCCAAATGCGCCTACAAATTGAGTTGAATTGACTCTGTTTCTTCTGTTTATAACAGAAAGGAAGCAGAAGCTAAAGGCCATGGGGCCTGACAAAGGCTTCTGCTCCTACGACAGTTCGGCACGCAGGCCGTACTTAGTGCAAGTCAATACAATGTATACTGTACAGACATATTCCACTGAATAGTCACGAAATTGAAAGAACATGCATGCAAATAAGTGGAAAAGCGAGAATATACACGTTATGTCTGCAAAGAAACAACGCAAAAATATGTTACATAATAAACTGATAGGTCGTTTTGCTCACGTCAACAACTACAATTTGCAATTAAGACACGGAAATCGAAAATACATACAGCAGCTTTGTCATACAAACTCAATATTTTGTGAAATGAGCAATCGTTGAAGTTATTCACTGGACGCTTCCATAACTTCGTCGTGAAATTCATGTATTCTATTGAGTACTGAAGGTGCTTGGTAACTTTATAAGTGTTTGCCATAATTTGTTATTATTTTGAGTGTTTTCAGATAGTGTTGCCGAAAGCAGTAACGCGGGTTGGTGGGTGCATCCGTGATAAAGAGTGCCCTGTTTTGTTTGATATGTTGCATTAATTTGTAATAGTACACCTGATTTGCCTTTAAGATAGAATACTTGATAAAAACAGGCTGTGTTCTAAAATTCTGTAAAGGTACACAATAACCCTCAAATGCCCGCTAGGACTCTTTTTCGCAGCACAATCAGCTTCTTATAATTTTTTTGTGTGCTCGTGCAACAGATTATTATGCAGTAAGTTAGTCTAGAGTAAAATAGTGCGTAATACAACGAAATTTTCAGCCAGGAAGTAACCAGAGTACACAATCTGTACAAGAAGCCAACAGTTTTACTTAATTCTATTACAACTTTGTCTACATTGTGTTCCAGGGCAATCGCCGAATGGGTTCATTTTCGTTGTGACACCTGCAAAAAATTGCGTCAAAGACTCTCTTTCTACTACATGACATTTATGTAGTGTTTTTCCCATGGCTTTGTATTATATCATGGCTTTGTGGTAAGGCACCTGCTTGCCATGCGAATAGCCCGTGCTCGATCCTCAGAGAGAACCGAAGGTTTTATTCTTCATTTTATTTCCTTCTTTCTCGCGTTTTCGCCCACAACCGACAATGCCGATGCCTACGGCGGAATTCGCGTGACACGCGCTCTCTATTGCTATCGCGTTAAAAAACGAGTGAAAGAAAACGTAACGCTGAGGACCACGTCACCCATTGGAGTAAAAGTAACTGTGCATATGCGCGTCAGCTGCCTCGTTGAACAGCGGTAGCGCACGTTTTCCGCTTCGTCACCGTCACTGATAAGAGAATCCACTGTGGAACTCACAAGGCACCGCGATCACTAAACAAATTTAATACTCAGAAGTACTACGCACAACGGGGAAGTCAAATTTCACCCTTTAACTGGGCGGATAAGAGCACATTTTTGCCTTTAGCAGATTTTTTGGCGTCCCCGGAGGCAGATTTGAACGGAATCACTATGTTTCTTCTTTTGTTATCTTTTTTTTCAAGCCCTTTTGGTGATGCATGGATTTTGAGACCGGGAAGATGCATGGACGGACCACGCATGAACGGACGAATGCTTCGCTTCACTCATCATCATTCACTCTTTGGATATGCTGCGATTTTTTTTGACGAAGACACTGCACCAATATTTCTCATAGCGGGCAAAACAAGGGAAAATACATGCAATAGGAAAGACAGTCTTCAATAAAGCTTAACACTACGTTTTACTCGATGAGCAGGGAATATGTGTCGGCTAAGAAGCAGCAGCCAAACACAAATTGTGTTAATAAATAACGCTAGTCAACCACGCAGTGTTGACTTTGGCAACACAACACTGCTGTTCATATGACGTGGCTGGTGAATATTTCACATATTTAAGAAGTCGGCCAGTGTTCTCTTCGGCTTAGCAATAGTTGGGCGTATTTTGGCTCTTTCGCCGTCAGCTTCTTTCGGAGTACAGCATGCAAAGTATTTAGGTGTTCTCCATGGTGTCCAAGAGGTAATTTTTTTTCTGAAACTAATGTTCGATGCTGGCGCAATGTTATGTTTTGATTAAACTATATCCTGGCCTAGCTCATTCGAAAACCATAAATGATTCGTTGCTATCGAACATAAATTATAGTTTGTTCTTCCGAGACAGTACTACACAGTGAGCATCGCCCTAAAGGTTCTTTCAGTCAGCGTCTACTACTGCAGTGGCCAAACGTAAGCCCTGGTTCAGGGAACAGTGGTTGTTTGGAATCGCACAGCCACCTTGCGCTTCACTCTATAGTGTGCGTTAATGATTGGACATAATAATAGTCAACAATGATAGTAATTTTTCGATGATTGGTGTTTTACTGAACATTGGTTTGATTAAAGCAGCACGAATAGCGTCCGGTTCAATTTTGTTAAAACAAAATGCCTTCGTTATGAGAAACGTGATTCTGGGAAGCTGATCCGTTACATCTTACTGCACCCATGCCGTGCCTTATTGAAAGAACGAGATATGCAAGTGGATTATCACAGGTATTTGTCGAGGATGCTTGGCAATATATGAGACGCATGTTAGGCTTCGTCCGTTCCACAAAACGAGCTTAGGGCTTGACTTGTTTTTTTATTACATTCAATCAGTTTGCATGTTGCGAGAACTGAAACTGTGACTTCAACTGTTCAGTTTAGTCAAATATCCTACAATGAGACCGAGGATTCTCGTGCTCTTCTGCAAGCATGATGGCGAAACCGGACGAATAGCTTTTTTATATAAAGAGCACGCTAGCTCCAATATCTACTGTTATTCATTGATTCCGGTAAATTCCTGCGTTATTCAGTGGGATTTCTATTTGCAATTAACTTGTCTTACCTATTTGTTATACGCAACTGCTCACCTTGCATAAAATTTAAGCTAAGTACACTCGAAAAATGTCTTCTTCCACGGAGGAGCCTAAGCACCAATTTACAAAATGCGAATCACACCTACTTTAGTGCTTAACATGCACGACTGGGGGAACTATATCTATTATACCGACGATATTGCAGTCGAGAGGTGTAGCCTGGTTCCTTGTTGTTATCCATAATGATCATTCGTCTGGTAAGACTAGTAATCGTTTGCTTGATAATTTTTGCCACCTATTTATGGGCTTACGTTATTTACGTGTTCCCTTTTTCATATAATAATTTAATTGGAGAAGACTGATAGCAGCTGCTTTCGGTAATATTACAATAGCGTTGCCTGCAGAGCGGCAAACAGAAGTTTCAGCGCAGGCTCTCATGCTGTTCTTAAATTTTTACATTTTTTAACGGTGGAAAAGAGATTGTGACAGCAAGCGTATATCTTAAGAGCTGAAAAACTAATCGAATTAAACAACAGTCAGGCATTTACATCTTTTTTACACGAAGTAGGAATGTTATCACGTCAGAGAGATATGTTAAGTGTAGTCGTTTTAGGGGAAGAGAATGAGGAAGAAATAGCACAAACTCATTATTTTTAGCAATAAATTCGTATTTTACAAACACGAAAACACGACAGCGCGAGTTCTTATTAAGTGAAACAAAGGCATGATGCAAGCAATCGTTGAAAACTGTGATGGCACCCACTGCAACGACTGAAAAATGCTGTCCTGGCAGTCACATACTCAACAGATCGGTGGGCTGTCAAAAAATATGATATTTCTGCGCGCTTCATGAGTGTCGTTTGTAAATACACTCCTTGGACATGCGCTTTGTGTTTCAGCGTGGCGTTGTAGACAATATTAAACCTTGAATATGATTCTTGTATAAGGAAATACAGTAGGGTTGGTTAAACGTTCTCTTATGCAAATGAGTTGAGTAGAGAATACTCCGCCGATTCTCGATAGCATAAGAACTGTGGTTTAGGGCAAATTTATCAAGTGTATTACCAATAGGCCTCCACTTCAGTATAGACTAGAATGCCGTATATGTTTCGCGCACAAACGTTGCCTTGCTTGCGGTATTGCTCAGGTGTCCACCGAATAGGAAATCCTGGCCGTTGAGTCGATGCGAACAAGGCCTGTTCCCGCTATCACGTCCGACTGCTCAAGGCGAAGCTCAACCGTCCTTAAAGTTTTCCTTCAATAGCAAACCTATCATATTTTCTTGCTTCTCAACATATGCGCCAGGTAGTCAAGCCAGCTTCTGCTTGGCGATGTTTCGTCCTGCGTTTCACCCGTATTTTCTCTATGCATAACCAGTACTCTATTTACCCTAACTATTACCATTTCTTTATGCTGATCTCAACTTGTTTACTTATTGTTTAGTAGTCAAGTTTTACTATGCCCAACCCAGCATAATGGGGCTTGGCCATAAATAGCTTGGCCTAACTTCGCTATGATGAACGTGCGCCACCATGGTGATGGTCTTTGCAATTTTACGCCGCGAACTCCGGGCATCCAGCAGACGAATTGGCAGTCAGACACCGTTGTGTCTAATACCTGTTCACAAAAAGCTATAATAAACTATATAAAGTAATATATACTCTTAGCTTATATCAGTGGCAATCAGCGCCATGACTCAACACATGCAGATGAATGCAGCTTTGTTGAATTTATTCATCAATAGACTGTCTCGATGCTCTTAAAAGAAGGGCAACATTCACAGCAGACAGATGCGACGCCGCACCACAGAAGTTTCTTGGGGCGCGCCTAGCCATCGCAGTGGCCGCTTCCACCGCAGCGGGCAGTCTCGCTCTCCTGGCGTGCCTCGGCTTGCCCGTGCTCGCTGCGCCCCTCGCTGCCGCCACACCGGCCGGACTCAGAGCGGCCTTCCCCGCCGCATGCGTTGGTGCCTGGATTAAGGGAAAAAAAACGCGTAACAGACAAATTTTCAACTACGTTCCACTAAAAAGCTGTTCGTCAGTGTAAACGAAGATATGTGTAGCGAGTGACATGAAGTCCTATCCGAAAGCCAACTGACTAGCTGTACTCACTGATAACTTTCTCACTTGCCGATACACGAGGCTTGTGACCATTACGGGTGCATGTATCGTCAGTAAGCATCGAACTTGTGAAATCAAGATATTCGAACCATGAAGTGAACAGGAGCATTTCAACCTCTTAAGAAGAGGGATTGTGCCTGGTTTTCAAAAATGGGTGGGCTCGTAACAAGGAAATCCAGTTTTTAGCTGTGAAGCTAAGATTCAGTGCGCAGCACATATGCCACAGCCTTGTTTGGTCTATTAAGTGCATATAGCTGGAACTCATTTATGAAAGAATAAAGTATACTGTCAAATTTGTCAGTTTAATTTCTTTTGCAGCATGCAGACATGCGTAGAAAGTGCAGCATGAAGGAACAATATGTAATGACCACACTTACCGGCGACAAGAATGGCGCAAGCCACGAGAGCAACCAGTAGAGCTTTGGCATTCATTGTCACGTCGAGAAGGTTTCTGCAAGAGAGAGTACAGGCAGCTGTACAGGTTGAAGATATTTTTATTTGAACACATTGCTTCCTATCAGGAAAACTAACCCAGTGGGTACTGGAAAACGTTGTGGATATAGTGCAAATAATACTGGGTATACTGGCAACCATGCAGGTCATAGTGTAAAATGGCGGGTGACGTGGTGTACGTATGATGGCATAGCGAAAAGAATGGTCGATGATAGAGGAGAGTAGCAGCAAAATAGTTTATATAGTGGTAGGATACGGCACCCGCTATCCCACGAATGCTGAAAAACAGCGGGTAAATAATGAGTGTGGGAAATGATGGTGCGCCAGGCTGTACCATGGTGGAGAGGGTACGCCAAACCGTCGCGGTGGCAATAAAATCACGCACAACAACGTCGAAAGATTAATTTCTGTAGGCACTGAGGTTGTGACCACTTGCATTGCCACTATCGTCCTCCCTTATTTTTCTTTCCAGACGTGGCGACACGGTGCTACAACGTGGTCTTGTTGTGGCGATTTTGTTTGAGCTGAAGCGTATGATGTTTTTTTTCGCAAGTCTTTGTTGCTGTGTTTTATGAGTGAGGCGGTCATTGACTTAGGGGGATCTTCTTGACTTATTATCACGTGCGGTGTGCGCAACCTCAGATACCAGCAGACGCTAGGTTGCCAAGTACAATTCCTGAGTTTGTGATAAATGGGACTAGTCTTGGATGCACCGTCTTCAAATTTTTCGGCACACCAATGATGAACAGCGTCAGAATAGTTTTTGGCAGCGCGCTCTGTAGCAGAAAGAATCGGCGTTACAATTCTCACACATCAGAAACTTCAACATTGCCTCTAGATCGACGGATTCCCGCGAACGGTATTATCAGCCAATTCAGACTCGCCGCGCCAGTCGAAGGCTGGCGCGCGTCGCAAGTGTACGCCACCAGTATAATTTTTTTTAGAAAGGTAGGGTGGCTGTGAGTGTTACTTCGTGCATTTTATGCAATAATGTAGGCGTGCGCAGGCAGCGCCGCCATCCTCACATCAAGGATTATTTTTGCTGAATGCCAGAAATTGTGGCATCAAGCGAATCGCTCACTTCGCTATTTTTGCCGCCGCACAAGCAAAACCCCGTCCTCCTCCTTCTCCTCATCACCCAGGCGTCAAGTCGTCCCCCACGCTGCATCTCTCCATCTGTCGCGAGCCGGCAAAGAGTTTCGCCAAGGTTTTCACCAAAAGGTGGCTAGTTTTACAAAGCTCTTCAGCTACTATCACTTCACCTGGTATAATCAAACAAAAACCATTGGGTACAAGGAAAGAGAGGGGCGTGATACTTGGGAGGGGCATTGGCCCCTATTTTAACAAGGTGCCTCATTGGGCTAGTTGGTGCTGCATGGTGCACAAAGAAAGTGCTTAAGAGCGCAAACGACATAAGGGGATAGAAGAGACAAGAACAGAACGCTAAACTAACAACCAAAGTTTATTGCAAATCAACTGCAATACATAGGAAAACAGAATCTGCGCACAACCACGCAACATCAGCAAAACCACACATACATGCGTCAAACAGCCTACCTTATCAAGAGCCAGTCATATCAGTGGACCCCAAATAACTAATTTCACAGTCGTGGAGAAAAAGTCGAAGGTATGCTAACACACGAAGCACCAAGTTGTTGAATGTGGAAAGATTCGTTAATCTCGCGCTCATGCAGATTTTTATATTGCCCCATGATGAAACACTTGTCCAGAATGGGCTGACAACCACGCTTTTTGCAATAGTACACCAAGTGGCTAGGAACGGAGCCTTTAAAGAGTAAGTGTGCTCCCTCAGCCGATCACTGATGCATCGGCCTGTTTGGCGAATGTAACAGAGCCCGCTTGTAAACAATATCTTGTAAACAATCGTTAAAATACATTCAACGTTGCGCGTAGCAAGTTTCTCAGTGCATGCTTCTTTAATAGGTCCTTCAATGTAGACCCTGCGACATAGCCCAGCGAACTTGTCGCATGCGCAGAACACAACTATTTATCTGGGGTCTACTAATATGACTGGCCCTTTATAAAATAGGCTGTTTGCCGCTTGTAGTTGCGATTTAACTGATGTTGCCTGGTTATGTGCAGATTCTGTTTTCCTACATAATACAGTTGGTTTGCAAAAAAAAACTCTGGTTGCCAGTTCAGCACTCTGTTTTCGTCTCTTCTATCCCCTCATGTCGTTTGCGCTAATAAGCACTTTCTTAGCCCATATTTGTTTAGCGTTGATTTTCTGTGGTTTGGTGACGTATTAATGAATTTATGTGATCACCCTCGTGCACTCTTTTTGTTTTTATGTCGAAAGTAACGGAAATTCAAAAGCCACCCTTCAAGCCACCTTTCAATGATGGCAAAATACCGATGTTGGGCTTCATTGGAAGGCAAAGGTGGAGCGGGGAGGGGGGGGATGAAGGGGAGTTGATGGTGTAGCTCGACTGGGATCTGGCCACCTGTGTAGCTCCACGGGCCGGCTTCCGGTATCGTTCTCTGTCGATTCGATTCGCCTATGCAGTACATAAAATTTTATTAAAGTTAGGCTGTGGTGTCGTTATTTTTTTGCTTGCTCCTCTCGGGCTAGAGGATTGCGTGTCTATTTTGTGAAGGGAATCGGTTATTTGATTGCATAAGTAGCACGTTTTTTTTTGCTTAACGAGATTTATTTCAAGAGCTGCCCCAAGCTTACGCTGCTGGCTTGTTGCGAAGGCCATTTTCCCGGCCTGGAATGCCCACACGATTCTGTTTGCGACAGCTCACAAAAAAGTGACAATAACAGCCGTTAATAGGCGACGAGCTCTGGTGGTGTATAGTGCGATTGTACTGTATTATGAAATCACGTTTCATGTATTGCAGACAATACGTTAAAACACCGAAACACACACGTAAAGTCCAAAATACAGACATGATGAGCTTCGTGTCTGTGTTGTCTTCTCAAAATGTTGTACGCTAAAGTGCTGAGATTTGGGTGCACGTTAAAAAAACTCAGGTGGTTGGAACTTCCAGAGCCTACCAGTACGGCGTCTTTCATAATCACATGGTAGTTTTGGGACGTTAAACCCCGCATGTAAATCAAGTGTTGTTTTCTTCAAGATTAAACGTGCCTCGGCTACAACAAGCACTCAATATCTGCGTTTCGTTGCGCGAAAGGAGCAGTGCACCTGAGACACATCGTTATGCTGCTTACCTAAAAAAAGAATTTCTGTTTGTTTAATGATGTCTTTTTAAATGTCTTTCAGTTAGCTCAGAGAATTTATCTTCTTTGTAGTCACTTTATTTGGAGCCGCCGCAGGACTACACTAATGCGCTAGTGAAGGTTTTTTTTATTTTGTTCTCTGCAGAGCCTGTTTTTACTGGCAAAGTAGTTAGCACAACAAAAATAAATGTAGAACAGCGAATAAAGTTATGCACTGTTCAAGGTTGTTTGTACTTGGTGTAAACAGCTATTATAATGCCTGTTTGATTTCACAACGTGAGCTAACAACATTTTTGCGGTGCTTAACTTCCCCCATGTGTATTCGTTGGATGTAGCCCAATCGCAAGCTCATCCGTCTACCATTATCTTCAACCATCCGCTATCCATATCCCTATCCAGTATCTACTATCTGCCACCACGTGCTATCTCGTGTCCGCTGTCCAGTATGCACTATCCAGCATCCGTATTTGGTATCTGCTTTCCACTACCTGCTATCAAGTATCCACCCACAACTAATATACACAATTATGGTGGGTGGTGGTTTTCCCTGTGCCCACTAATGCTCTTTTTTTAAACAGGATTGCGTTGACATGAGCTCTTAAGCTCCTAAGTGAAAGTAAATACTGTTAAACTCCACTTTTAACGCATAAGTACCTCTCTTCTCGGTAATTTGTTGTCGAAGTACTTCATAGATATGCAAATAGCAGTACAGTGACAAACTGCTAGTAGCATGTCACGACTGTTTTCATCAATCTAAATTATTTTTCACTGCTCAATGAATACCTCTGCAAACGTTTTTCAATCAACTCTATCCTGTCTGACCTGTTTGAATATTGGGCTTACAAATACGTTAAGTTCGTGACTGTGCAAGAAATTTTTCGATGTTGCATGCAATTTTAGAAGTCTATGAAACTTCCGTTCAAATGCGGATGCAGACAAGGCTGCACCGATAGGCGAGTACTCCAGCCTGACGTCACGAGTCAGTCGGCCACTGACACCACCTTCTCAGAACGTTGCCGAGTGTATGAGTGGAACTACTATTCCAGTCACGGAGATTAAAGGCTGCTGCGATGCGATCAGCTAAGCTGGGCCTCTCTAGGCTTCTTAATTGACTACACTAAAAGTGGTTTCAAATACGACAGCCATGATTGAGTTACATTTCTTGTAATCCGCGAGCAACCTATACAAAATGACAAACCTCGCATGCAAGCAAAACAAAATTGTCTGTACTTACTTCTATCAAACGCCTTCAGGTGATGAAGAAAATCAGTAGTGTAGCCTCGTGCGGGAGCCTATTTAAACAATTTTTCCAAGGATGGTTACAGCAAATTGAGGACGTCATTCAGCTACGTCATCATACATTTACACCAATGCGATTCCGCTGACAGTGTTAGAGGGTAGAGAAAGTGAAAAATATTGTAATTTTTGCCGTTCTATTGGCTAATATGAAATAGTGTCGGGAAGAGCCAGGTGTTTGCTTGAATGATGAATGATTTCAGTGTAACCGCCCCTATGCATCACTGGCATAGAAACTGAGGTTGATATTGGAGACAGCTGGAAATATTTGTCATGTCAGACAGGCTCACAAGCAGATAAATTATTCATAAAATAACAAGTTGCGTTCGTCCAGTGCGTCTGAAGATATGTATTTTAGGATTGCTTGCGCACAAAACTCTCTAGTATTCGGTATAACATTACGGCAAAGTGTACGCAAAAAAAAATCTCGATATGATAAGCTTTTCCTAAGAGCCGTTCCAGTTTAGACTATCATGGTACATCAGAATTCTGCTTAAAAACTGAGTGGGGGCAGTAACTACTACACTGCTGTATTGTTCACCATGGAAGCGTGATATTTATTCCTTTTCAAGGCAGTTGCATACCGAAGGGTGTGAAAATTAAAAACGCGCCCTTACTTTGTGGTTAGCCTTTAGATTCAAACAACTTCTGTGGGGTAAAATTGATCTGATCTGGTGTCAGCCACTACGCCTAAACTAAGATCAAAACACTTTTGAGGCATGAAAATAGGGGACCATAAAACTTATCAAATATTTTCACTTGAGGTGAAAATGAGTACGTGGAGTCGCTTCTGTAGCAAAAGGAATTCGAAAAGAAATTTTGGATTTACAGAATTCACGTAGAAATAAAGCTTTGTCTAATAAAAATCACGTAATTATCAATTTTTGTAGTTTTATTCCATGTATTTGTCAAATAAAACCATGTTTTAACATTACCATTCCTCCCTGAAGAAAATTACGATAGAATATTTACTGTAGGGAAGTAAGAAGGCAACCACTAAAGTGTGAAACAACAGGAATGTCTGTTAGTTTAGAATAACCAGTATGTTACCCTGCTTAGGAAAAAGGGATGAGAAAGGTGAAAGAAGAGTGAAAAGAGAGAGAGAGAGGAAAAAAAGAAAGAGAACGCACATATAGCTTCAGAGTCCAGTAGTCATGTGCTCTATATGACATTACTGTCGATAAACAACGGCTAGTTCAACTTTTCTGTCTTCATAATTCTGAACATTATTTTCTTTCGTTAGCTCTTGACATCTTTTAAGCCTATCACTCGAGGATAGCTGCTTGCGGTATCTTTTCGTGGTCAAAGTGAGCGAGAGGTATTGTGAGTGGAGCAGAACTGACAACTTGGTAAGCCGCTACGAATTGATGATTATGAAACATTGCCGCAAAACATCACAAAAGCACAAGTGAAGAAATTCAACGAAACGTAATTGGACGTAGTACCGAATTGAAACACAGTAATATATGAGATAGTTCAGTTACAGGCAGTTCCCCACAGGAGCACCTGTGAAAGCAGGCGTTTGGTGTGTAGTGACACCACGGAACCGAGCTAACGGTGGGGTTTCGGCTCCCTCCCACGCCTAGCCATGCGTGGCTTTGCCGTGTCCGGGGAAAAGGGGATCCTGGAGTTTGAGCTGACGCTGGGTAATCGGACCTTTAAGACCCCCCGGCAGAGGCAACACACCCCTTTGGCCCCGGCTTCACGTAGACGGCACCCCAGGGCTGACCGATCCAGGGGAAATCGGCAGTAGTCTTTTCCTATCTCTCTCCCCTACAACTTCGTCGTTATCTCTCACTTTTAGTCTGTCCTGTCTACTCATCTCTTCTGTTTACTTCTATTTTTCTGGTTGCAAGGGTTAACCTTGTGCAAATAGCCTACCTTGGTCTAGGCGCATTGGGTTATAGTTGCGTTGTACGGCTGGCGTCTGCAGGTTTTAGCATCCGCAAACTTGTAGCGTCCCTTCGTTGGGCTCCATGGTGGGTGGCCGCCAACGCTTCTGAAGAAAATGAAACACTCGTGTATAGAGCCTTTCCTCCGTTAAATGATCGTACCACCTTAAAGCGCGTACGCACCGAAGACTTGGGTTTTTTCCACCGTTCAAAAGAAAACTTTTCCCATTTTCACGTCATACATAGTGAGAAAAGTGGCAAGCAAGCCACAACCGGATCCCCCTTTGTAGTAGCCAGGTGTCTGACAGAAACTCTTGGAGCCGGGTACAAAGTTACTGAAATGGCCAGCGGATGCCTGCTCCTCGAAATTCGAGAAAAAGAACAGTTTGAGAAGCTACACAATCTTTCAACTTTTGGTGACACTCCAATCACTGTAACACCACACAGATCTAAGAACACAAGCCGTGGAGTGGTATATGATGCTGATTTGCTTGGCTTGACCAAAGAGGAACTTCTGCAGGGGTGAAAGAGTCAGAATGTGACCGATGTACAAAGGATCTTCATCAGAAGGGACAACAAGGTAACACCAATAAAACACCTAATACTCACGTTCGCTTCCAGTAATCTGCCAGAAAGTATTCAAACAGGGTACATGAAGGCCTCTCTCAGACCGTACATACCGAACCCGCGTCGTTGCTTCCAATGCCAGAGGTATGACCATGGTTCTAAAACTGTCGTGGTCGCCAGACTTGTGCACAATGTGGAGTCTTAGGCCACGTGTCTGAGAACTGCAAACAACCACCACACTGTGTAAACTGTGAAGGAAACCATGCCGCATATTCACGCACCTGCACATACTGGAAAAAAGAAAAAGAGATAATTACATTGAAGGTGAAGGAGAACATTTCATTTAAGGAAGCACGGTGAAGAGTCTCGCCCTTCTATGAACCTACATATGCTGATGCGGCGCGTCAGGGGGCACCGCTACACCAGCCCTCGCCACTCCTTCGGCCCGCGCATACCGAGCCGGCGATTGTGGCACCTGCCCCCAAGGCGGCTGTAGTTCACACTACACCACCTACTCCCCAACAGAGACCGGAGACTCCAGAGTCCTCAGGTCTCAAGGCCTCACCTCACCAGGCGAGGCCCGAAATTCGAACTAAGAGCTCGCACGTGCGGGCATCCAGAACTCCGAGAAGGTAATGAATACGTCGGGGCCCTTGGAGCCAAAAGAGCGGCGTGACTCGTTGGAGCGCGCCAAGACAACAAAAAAAGCAGATAACAGGGCCTGGTGGCGGCTTTCTTACATGAACTCGAACTCTCCGTTTAAATAGCCACTCGCTTTTCATACACACAGCACTATTTTCCATTCACCATAAACACTCAAATTATACAATGGAGCGTCAGGGGCCTTCTCAGAAATTATGACGACGTCCAAGAGCTTTTACATGAACACTCACCGAAAGTGCTGTGTGTACAGGAAACACACCTTAATACAAAAACACCAAATTTGTTTGTAATTACGTGATTTTCCGAAAGAACCGTGATGATGCCATGACATCATCTGTTGGTGTTGCCATTATAGTTAATCAAGGGATTGCATGCACACATTTACAACTCGGATATCCCTTAAGGCAGTGGCTGTTCGAACGGTTCTGTTTGATTAACTGATCACAATCTTCCCCATTTACATTCCTCCTTGCTATCAGGTGCAAAAACGTGATTTACAATCTTCGATGAACTTCCAGAGCCTTAAGTCCTCCTTGGAGACTTTAATGCGCATAGCAGGCTATGGGGTGACTCTCTTTGCGACGCACGAGGTCGACTGATTGAACAGTTCCTTCCCTCGACGAGTGGGTATCACCTAAATCGAAAAGAACCAGCCTATTATAATCTCGATAATAATACCTACTTCTCCATAAACCTAAGCATAGTATCTCCATCTCTTGTGCCTCTACTCCGGTGGAAAGTCGTCAGTAATCTGTACGGAAGTGACCCCTTCTCCGTAGTTTTGAGCACAACTACAGCAACTGAGTGTCCACCACGTGTTCCCAATAGGCTCATAAACAGAGCCGACTGGGAACAGTTTTATACCATTGCTCGTCTAGGTTGTAGTGCCATATATGTACTTTAAGCATTGATTAGGCTGTCAACTACTTCACAGCGTTTTTGAATGATGCTGCAACAAAATGCATCCCACAAACAAATGGGCGCCCTGGAAAACGGCGTGTGCCAGGGTGGAACTCTGAATGCCGAAACGCACGCAAACAGCAAAACAGAGAATGAAGGCTGCTTCGAAACTCACCGACAGCCGAAAATCTTGACACCTTCAAGAAAATAAAGTCTCAAAGCAGGAGAACGCGTCGGCAGGCCATAAGAGAAAGCTGGCAGAAGTTTTGGTCAGGGATCAATTCATACACGCAGGAGGCTAAAGTCTGGAACATGGTTGGTAGGATAGCAGGAAAACAAGTATACACACTTCCACTCGTAAACACTCAGGGTGATACCGTGGAAGATTAGGCAATCTTCCTCGGTGCACACTTCAAACGGGTGTCCAGCTCATCACACTATACTGACAGTTTCCAAAAATACAGAACAAGAATACAAAAGCAGAAACTCGAACACAAATGCACTAGATACAGTGAATATAACCAAGCTTTAAGTTTAGCTGAGATCTAAACATCTATAAACTCTTGCAGTACTTCTGCTCCAGGTTCTGACCGTGTGGTGTATCAAATGTTAAAAGCCTATCAATCGAAACACAAAAAAGTTACTTTGTTTGTACAATGCTATCTATTTTTCTGGCACTATACCTACCTCCTGAAAAGAAGCTATTATTATTCCCATTTTGAAAAAGGGCAAAAACTCTTCTCCAGCTTCGAGTTATAGGCCTATTGCACTTACAAGCTGCTTGTGCAAAGTCTTCAAAAAATAATAAACTCCCGACTTGTACATTTCCTTGAAACAAACCATTTGCTCGACCCATTTCTGTGCGGGTTTCGAGAGAGTAGATCCACCACAGACCACCTTGTTCGTATCGAGGCACAAATCGGAGACGCTTTCGTCTATAAACAATATTTTCTTTATGTGTTCCTTGATATCGAAAAGGCTTACGTTACAACGTGGCGCTTTGGAATACCAAGAGACCTGTCCCACCTTGGCGTGCGCGGAAGAATGTTTCACATAATCAAAAGTTACCTGTCAAACCAGACATTCCTTGTCCAAGTGGGCAGCGTTCTATTCCAAAGATTTTTCCAGAAAACAGGCGTGCTGCAACGTGGTGTACTTAGCTGCACACTTTTTCTCATCAAAATGAATTCCTTGTACTTGTTCATTCTTCGCAATATGTTTTATTGTACATAGGTCGATGATGTCCAGCTTGGCTTTAGATCTTGCAATCTAGCAATATATGAGTTGCAGGTTCAGTTAGGTTTAAACAAGGTCTGCAAATGGGCAGAAAAAAACGGATTCCGACTGAACCCACAAAAAAGAACGTGTATCTTGTTGTCCCGAAAAACAGGCATGCACTCAGAACCCGACATTGAACTGAACGGTCAACGTCTGTCTGTTAATGCTGAGCATAAATTCTTAGGCTTAATCTTGGACAACAAGTTGACCTTCGTAACGCACATCAAATATTTCAAAAAAACAAAATGTTGAAAAGCCATGAGTGTTCTAAAAGTGTTGTCACGTACTACGTGGGGTAGTGACAGGCAATGTCTCAAGAATCTGTAAAGAAGCCTCATTCGCACCCGCTTACATTATGGGGCCGTTGTTTATCAGTCAGCGAGTCAAAGTTCTTTGAAGATGCTGGACCCCGTGCACGAATTGGGCATCCGCCTTTCTACGCACCTGCCCCGTAGAAAGCCTTTATGTTGAGTCAAATGAGTGGTCGCTTCATCTGCAGTGAACTTACATGTCCTGTGTATATTTCCTTAGGGTGAAAGCAGACAAGAAGCACCCCTCATACTATTAATTATTTGTCGAGCTCCATTCTGTTTCAAAACAGGCCTTCGATGAGGCAGCCCTTCTCAGTTCGCCTGAAGGGTCTAGCTGAAGAAACTGGAGTGTCGCTTGAACACAGTTTAATGGCTCCTGTAGCATACCTGCCACCATGGCAGGGGCAAAGTACAGACTGCGATGTGTCTTTCCTAGAAGTTACAAAACATGCACCTATTGCCCTTATCCGAACATACTTCCTGGAACTTCAACACAAATACACACGTCCTGAATTCTTTACAGATGCCTCGAAATCTAACTCCTCTGTGTCCTACGCTGCTGTCGGCCCATCCTTTTCAGATGCTGGCCATCTACATCCAAGCACAAGTATCTTCACAGCGGAAGCTTACGCGATACTTGTAGCGGCTAAACACATCAAACAATTACAAATACAAAAAACAGTAATTTATACGGACTCCCTCAGTGTGGTAACGGCTATGCAAACCCTTAAAAAAACCCTGTCTTCGTCTCACTTTACTCCATTTTATGCACACTATACACACTCAAACAACATGTTGTAGTGTGCTGGGTGCCAGGGCACCGTGGGATCCAAGGCAACGTGATGGCGGATCAGCTTGCTGCATCCGTCCACGAAAGCACTGCCACTACACCCAGATCAATCCCGGTCCTTGATCTTAAGCCGTCTCTCAAACGAAAGCTCAGGAACTACTGGCAGAGCAAGTGGGATAGACATACACAAAAGAAGCTACACGTTATCAAGCCACACCTTGGCCATTGGCCACGAGTATCAAAATCACGTCATACAGAGGTAATACTAACGAGGCTCAGGATAGGACACACATACACGACACACACATATCTTTTCTCCGGTTGCGATCCACCATTATGTGACAGATGTGGTGAAGTACTAACAGTTCTTCACGTTTTATTCCAGTGCAAACAGTTACAAACTCTAAGAAAATAACACTTTCCATTACCCTACCGCCATCATATACTTTTACACCCTGCAATGTTCGTTGGTAGGGGACCACTTTTTAGTCATATATCATTGTTAGCGTTTTTAAAATCAATTCGTAGTTTTCATATCATATACCCGGGCATTCCGTAGCATGGCCTCTGCAGAGAGGTTTTCACTGCGGTGGCCACACTCAACAAAGCATTTGCCTCACGGCCCTTGGACGCAAGGGTATAAACGAGTGAGGCACTTGTGCTAATGCCATACATGTCCACCATCGTTTTCTATTATCACCAACTTTTTTCATCTATTCACACCACACACCTTTCGCGGCATGGTCATGATTTTATTGTATGTTTTTACCCACCCCACCGCGAGGAATTTTAGGCACTTATACAGCCGCTTATCACAATCATTGTCCATATCTTTAGTAAGATGAACTGGCGCTCTTTGACCGTGAAATGGCCGTTGCGCCACAAAACGTCAAACATCACCATCAGTTACAGGCAGTTGAATCATACAAATTAATTTGCCAGGAAGAGCAAATTCACAAAAAAACAAAAATTGTCACTAGTTTCGTTGCTGCGCTGTCTTCTTGTTCCCTATGTTTTGTTTTCATCAAAAGTTTTCAAATTTGAGTTGCATATCACAACAAATCTGACACGAAATGACATGCGGTATAGTTTATACTAGCATCCGTGACGACGCGTCACATAGGCTCTCTTAAAAACATCGTACAGATCACCGTACAATGAACGCTCAAGTTTGTACAAAATGTTGACCAGTTCGACTATGCCTTCTCTTCATGGGTTCTATTTTCAGTAAGAGAGCTTGTAGTGTAGATACTGTCACCATCAGAAAGCAGCAGTTAGTGAGAAGGTACAGTGAGCAGACTTTGCTTCGGAAAACTCGCTGTGCTCTATGCAAGTTGCAAAGATTGCCTTGCCGTATATTTTCTGCTTTAGCGGTACTTGATGCGGTTTTGCGGCATTCGTATATGATGAAAATAACAGGTCAATTTGCTTTTTAAGAGACAAGCCTCTTCAAGAGAACTTTTAGAAATGGCAACATTTGCCGATGTATACTTAATTTCAACAGCTGGCTTTGTCGATAGTACTCCGAGTGTTATGAATGAGGCGTGTAAGTTGTTATCTGTGAAATGTGACTCAATGCACGCTCTTTTGCAATAAAGAAATTGTTAAATGAAATCAGCGCCTTAGACTTTCGGTTCTGGCTGGTAGTCCATCACGTAAATAGATTACCAGAAAAGTGAGTGTTACCAGCAGTCAGTTTTCCGCAACGCGGTAGCACTTACAATGCTTCACCATTACACAAACATTCTGGCAAAACTTGAGCGAAATGCCTTGAAATTATGTCAAAAAATGATTAATATGAAAACTCAGCCCGTCATCGCACTTGAAAAATAAGGGAACCCAATACGACCACGTCTTACTTACCTACAGAATTTTTTTTTGCGAATGAATTACTTCATAGTCGGGCAATCACGACATGATAGTATACAGAGCTTCCAACGAGTTTGGACTGAGTAACACATGTCACTTTGTTTCTACCATCTCCGGCTCCTATCATATCCAAACATTTCTAATCAAACACTTGCGCCATAGTCAAAGATAACTCTGGAGGGCAGGTTCGCAACTACATGACGCGGTTATGTGAAGCAGTTGCCTAATGTCACGCACTTGGCCTTCTCGTGACCCACGAGCATACACTTGAGACACAGACGTATATATACCACGCCGTTGTATACGCATCCAATTGTTTGGCTTTCAACCTCGAGTCTGTTGGTGGCGGCCTCAAGCATTTTCACGAGAACACAACGGTCACCAGTCGAGATCGACTATAACAGAGAGCGTTGTCAACCGAGATGCCCGGCACGTTTCCAAGGGCCTTTAGCACAGAACCTATTCATTGGAATCGGATGGGTATCTTAAACTTGGACAGAGTTCTCAATCAATACTTAGTATTGAATAACTATGGTAATGTAACGAAGAAGATAATGGTGCGCGTCAATCTGAAGGACCACAAATGGAATGATCACTACTGCTTTCGGTGCGAGCTTTGCATAAAAGTAGAGTGGCCGCCGGACAAAATAAAGGACAGAAGCGCACCCACGTCCCAATTTAAGCTGATGAGAAATCACCAAGCAACGACAAAATTGCAGCAGGAGTGTTACGTTCTTGTTGAGGTAGAGACAAGGGCCACGCAAGAACATCATTTTGGAACCTAGGCAGCCCTGGCTCGTCTTGTTTTTAAGAAGTATAAAGGCTCGGCGTTTTATTGACGTATCAGTGATGGCAAACATTATTGAAGCGAGATAGTAACGACGGTAATTAACTACACACTACTTATCTTTACAAAAAATGGCTTTTTAAGTGAAATTCGCACACTTCAAAGTTTCGGGAAGGATTCTCTCCGGCTTTGCTAGACTAGGTCATGCTTTCATCAGGGCGCTTTTAGTTCGTTCCATATTGGAGCATAGAGAGTTATGCAATACTTTGTGAGCGAAGACTGACAGAATGAGAACACATCAAAGGCTCACCATTTTGTCAGACATAGCCTAACTAAACAAACAAGGTCAATATTTGTAGCTCTCACGGTTTTCTGATCTGAATTCACTTTCGGAAGGAAAGCGTTATTTTCTAGAACAAGAAAAAAAAGGCGAACTTTCGATTAGGCCGCGCTTCCCTTAACTCGTGCAACTGTACCTTTTTGAAGACTAATCAGTTAGCTTCAAGGTCGTTTCTAGACCAGAGTCAGATGATGAATGTTGTGTCTAGATTACCTCTAGGTGTTTGCTAACCTTTAGCTAGGTGATGGTAGGTTGTTTCTAAGCTGATTCTCTGTACAGGGTGGTTAGGACAGTCCCAGACGCGGCATGGATGTCCAAATTTTCGAGACAGAAATCAGCGTCGAAACAGAGCCTTCATACTCCTCATACAGTCACAGACACGTGTAGGCCCGTGTACACAGATTTGGGTGCACGTTGAAAAACCCCAGGTGGTCAAAATTCTCGGAGCTACGACGTGTCTCATAATCATATGGTGGTTTAAGACGTTAAACTCCACATATCAAATCAACAGTGACAGACACGAGACGGATGTTCAAAGTCAAAAAACAGAAACCCGCACCTAGATCTATGGGGAAGTCGCCGCTGCCATAGGGCTTCCATCGCTGTAGGGTATTTTAAGAGCCAATATATCGTTTCCCGTGTCTTACTATCGAGCTTATGCCATCTGCTTTTTAGTAAAGAAGTTGTGAGAAGCGGCACTTGCCCATGTCCCCTGGCACGCAGCTGTTTGTAACAATAACACTTTTCTTATCAGATGCACAAACGTCTGTCCCAAATAGTGTTTCTTGAAATTTTTTTCTTCAATTTTGGTATAGCAGTGTTGACTAGCTAGAGTTAGCCGATTTACGTGGCACATACCTGATGGGCGGCACAGGATAAATGAATGAAAGAGCTTTACTTGAGTCCAATAGGTCATGCTAGTGTCTTAGCCCGACGAGGGCCGCTCCCACGTTGGGACCGAATGACCTAGACTTTCAGCCACTTCGCGGGCCCGTCGGACTGCCCATAGTTGTTCCTCTAATGGAGGACTGCGCAAAGCTACGCTCCAAGGTTCTTCAGTATTTTCCTCGTCGCTGCGTAACGCGGAGCTATGCCAGAGGATATGAGCAAGATCTGTGGTGTCATGGCATTTATCGCATGCTTAAGGAACACGGAACTCAAGATAGATGCTGTTAATTAACAGTGGGTTTGGATAGGTTCTTGTTTCTAATCACCTGTGCGCAATGACCCGAGCTCTATTTAGTTTACTGTATCGAGGGAGAAGATCCTGCATCCTAGATAGAAATGTTTCGTTGGCTCGTTGTACGAGAGGAGGTGATCCTTGCATCCACACAAGATAGGCTGCACAAATTACGGATGCCGTAAACAGCGTCGCTGTTACAACACGGGTGCTCACAAAACCGAATGTTGCAATAAATTATATAAGGATTTGTTTAGTTCTCCCACTGATTATAACCTTTACCTTTGCATAACGTGAACTACGAATGAAACTTTCAAAACGGCTGGTTACGTTGGTAGCTCGAGTCATTTAAGAATTGTCAAAAACTCTGAGTATACTGCACGAGCAGCCTTCAACACTGCACTTGTGAAATAAAAGCACTTGTCTTAAGAACTACAGTTATTTGGAAATGATCGTTCATTTTGTCCTACAGTTGAGTGGGTGTATGAAAATTCTGAAAGGCTTGATAAACATTGAAGGGCGTAAGCCTAACGAATGGAACGGCACCAACTGCGTGGTTACACTGGAATCTGTGAAGCGGATGGTATTCTTAAATTGAATTAGTTGCTGGACAGATCTTACTTGCCTATATGAAAGCATAAAACACACTCAGTGACATATAAGGACCAATTTATGTCACGCGAATCCCTCGAGGGAAGTGCAAAACAGCTGCAACCTTATCTTGACCGCGAACAAGATGGGGGTGTTTTTGTAATTACCAGGTGTTTTACCATTCATTAGGTGGTTTTATTGTTTGTTTTGTGTTTTTTTATTGAAACGGATACCGACCTGTATGCTGTACATCTCATTTGAGAGAAAGAGACACCATTTGCCTTCAATCCTAAATTACTGCTAAACCACTGGTTAATGAAAACTTAGTGAGGACGTTGCAGTTTTGCACAAGTCTATAGTGCGAACACCTTCGTCGCCTCGTCTTTCCACCTCTTTGAAAGCCCTTCCTTGGAGTCGGAAGCAAAAGCAGATGGGGCGTGAGCATCTGCTAGCAGGGGACCAAGCTAGACGGAGCGTCTTTTGGTGGTAGACAAGGCTCTAATTTTGGTTTGCTTGTCGACGAAGACGAAACTGTTGCAATGTAGAGGTATACGGCTTCGCTGTTAAGTTCTGGTCAGTAAGTTGTATATCCGCCTGCGAAGCGTCTGGTTAACGTTTTCTGGCTGTATATTTATTAAATATTTGTCTTCTTCCTTTACTCAACATGTGAAATAGAAGACAAAAATTCGGAGACCCTTCCGCTCTGTTTTTAAGAGTTGGACATGGAATATATAGCCTCTCCCCAGAGCGTACTTCAACCACGCAATGCGTACTATTTATTGCATGATGTTGCTGGAGAAGTCCCAATTCTTGATTACTAAGATGTAATCCATAAATTTGAAAGTGTCTGCTGTCAGTGACGCCTTCACATACGGCTGCATTCTGTGTAATTCGTAGCATGTTTTAAACCACGAGCAATCAAGCTCGTGAGTACATTTTTCGAACTTGCTATGCACCTACACTGTGGTCAGAAGAAAATACGCTCAGCACATGTGTGCCGTTGTTATAGGTGGCATGTTTCAGCCCACAAAGCCGATATTGTAATCGCATGATTGATTTGTGGGGTGTAACGTCCCAAAACCACCATATGATTAAGAGAGGCACCGTAGTGGAGGGCTTTGGAAATTTTGACCACCTGGGTTTCTTTAACGTGCACCCAAATCTGAGCACACGGGCCTACAACATTTCCGCCTCCATTGGAAATGCAGCCGCCGCAGCCGGGATTCTAACCCGCGACCTGCGGGTCAGCATCCGAGTAGCTTAGCCACTAGACCACCACGGCGGGGCGATATTGTAATCGCATCTTCTGACACACGGTAGCATTGTAAGCTTGCACTACGTAATATCACTGCAATAATACATGTATTGTAAAGCCTGTATGCAAAACGCAAACGGCCTGGGTTCACTCCTCACGTGGAGCCTGAATTTTTCATGATTTATTTATTTGCAACGTTCTCAACTTTTTGGCTCCGCAGAAGATGAGTCTTCGCGCACAATTAATTACGCTGACGCCGAAACCGATGCCATAGTTTCTGCGAAACGAGCTGTTAAAGCTGCAGATGAACTGCAGAGCATCTGCACGTCCGTTTATTGCGGTGCAGATCCCAGAACCTCCTCCTGTGCCCCGCGCTATCTTCGTCCTTGGAGCCTTGGGGACATCGGGTGTAAATTCGATGGTATTGAACTTATAAAGCAAAACACGCTATTGTCTTCCATACAGGTAATCAGTGACACAAGTAAATAGTTTCTCATTTTTTATTACCTCAAGAAGCTTTCAAAGCAGTTCTCTATGACAAAGTTAAATGTTTAGCGCAATTTACAAATATAGCGTCAAAGCAGCTTTCACTTTTCAGTTCTGTAGAAATGTCATGCGAAAATTCGATGAGTTGCGTAGTTGTCGAATAACCAAATCAAAAACCGTGCAGGCAGAATAAGATCACAATATGCTCATTTAACCATTTATTACTGCGTTTTTGTACTTGTGTTCTTGTGACTTACATGAGATAGATAACAAATGGTTTGGCTTGAAGTGGAAAATTGTTTGTTGGTTACTGGACTTAAAGATTGGAATGAGGTTGTTTGGCTTTCATAAGAAATGAACGGTACATCTCAAGTGACATCCTAAAGATTATTGTCAAGTAGCCTGCATTTTACTTAGAGAATTGTTAAAAAAGTGTTATGAACGCCGTCACAACAATTGCTTTTGGTTGTGTTAACGTTCACCAAAAGGTTATTTGCATGTTCACAAGTACTAACAGTAATGATTAATGCTTGCGGTTCTGGATTGTTACAAGGGCGAGTGGAACCACCGTCATTAATAACAAACAGATTCTAAGAAGTTATTTAACATGATTTAATAGAGTTGTGAATATTATTTTAAAATATGTTGACCAGAGAGTCAATGTTACACCGGGCACTACAAAGAAAGGAACTTCTCGTACGCAGGAGCAAGCTGTTTGCAGCATGTAGAGTGGGCCAAAGTTTTAGCTATTGTGCACGGCTGCCACTTTTTGGTCGGTCAGCACCATATTATGGAACGAAGTTACACAATATTGCCTTGTGGACATGCCTTGTGCATACGCATGTCCTTATTTAAAATGAAACTTAGTTGAGTCGTATGGCAATATACACAGAAAAATACTGTCACTCATGCACGATACATAAAGATTTGTTCGACAGTACAAATAATATTTTGAACATGCCATCCACATGAAAATACTGAAGTGACAAGAGCCCTTATATAATTTCACAAGTAGTATTTCACAGTTTTTTCTTGCCGCATTATATCTCAGGCAGAATATTTTCATAACCTATTTCCATTTTTCAAAAAAAACCACAATGATCACCCTATTGTTCTGTGAATTTCGTGGGCGATGTTCTTAGTTTCTATTTCCCGAAAAACTGTCTAGGTGAATCACAATAGCTGATCACCCTTCGCAAGGCATAAGTGACTTACACTAAAAATTCTTTATCCGAATGAACGAATGAGGTATCCAGTTATGAAGTTACAGACTATCCTGAGAGCATGTTTAAAATGTGCAGTAATATCTTAAACTGAAAGCACGACTTTCTTGACCATGGTGATTGTCTATACCGACATCATGTTAGATGTCAATAAAAACGCCATGATGGTTTAATAATACCAACAATATCCCTCCTTCATAAAATTCCAAAACAGCATGGCAATTTCAATGAAAGGCTTGTGGTTGATCATAAGTTGTTGCTGATTATTGACAATAAGTGTAGGGCTTAGAGTATATTAGCTGTATTTCATGTGTATTCATAAGTATATGTAAGTCATTAATACGACTTGCGTACACTATAAATGGAATAACAAATGTGTTTTATCACAGGACGTGTTGCTGTTGTAAGTTTTTACGGAATTTGGCATTATCAAAGCAAGACGTTTATCAGAATTGTGTTTTGAGGGCTAAAGTGTACATATAAATAAGTAATGGGCAGGCTTTAATGTTGTCGTTTACGCAGAAAAGAGGGCTACAAGTGAATCAGAGCGAGAAAATTAAGATCACCTTTTTGTTGCACGAGAACAAAGCACAGAATTTCTAGCTTGTTTGCAGGTGGTACAGGCAAGTAAATTAATCACATCGAATGACTAACGTTTACTTCCAATTTTTAAGAGGCAGTAATTCGTCACCTATGACCAAGTGCAGCGAACGGAGCACGTAATATTTCAATGTTGTAGCGCCAACCACGTAAAACAGCTGCAACTGTGCTGGCGCACAAGCAATAGCTCATGATGTATGTCTTCATCCACAAATGTTCAAACGCACTGAGCATTTTCAGTGTGGTTAATTTTCTGGCATGATTTCTTGCTCTAAAGAGTGCTCAGCTTTAACCAATAAATAAGGGTGGTCGTGTAATTTAAATGAATAATTGCGTCTGTATGACATAATTGATAGGTTTTTCAAATTTTGGTCACAAACGTACTTCTAGACGCACTGATAGATCTTACTCTTGAAAAACTGCGGATTTCGTGGCCTAGGGCCAGCCAGTAACCTGCCGGTTTTAAATAAAGTTTTGCCCATTCTATTCCATTTTTGGATAATGGTATGGAAATGATATAATCTCTGAAGTTGGCTTGGCGAGTTCCTTTGTTAGCCGCTTTGTTATTAATAATAATATTGTTCTATGCCCCTGTATCCGCAGAGATATGTTGATGATGATATTGGTTCACCGTACTTGTTAATTTTTAAAAATGCTAATGTTAGAGAGCTCGTACAGCAGAAGCTTTGGTGTGGGCTTCAGTGCGGCTTGGTTGGTTGGTAGCAAAATAATCTCCAGAACCAAAACTCAAGTAAAATGAAAAAAAAAATCGAAGTTTTTCTTCTTTGGAGCGATTTGAATCCAGGCCATCTGAATGGTAGGTAGGTGATATAACACACAACACTGCTTGAATCTCCTCTGAAAAAAATTATGTACTTATATGTTTATTTTTCCTATTTTTTGTGAATTAACCACCCCATTCCATACGGCCTTTATGTGTCCAGAGAATAAAATAAAAATAATTAATAAAATCAAACAACTGCGCATGAAAACCACGTAGTGGAAAGATTTTCCATACACATGTATTATTGTGCCGCGCCACGGTGGTCTAGTAACTAAGGTACTCGGCTGCTGACCCGCAGGTCGCGGGATCAAATGCCGGCTGTGGCGGCTGCATTTCCGATGGAGGCGGAAATGTTGTAGGCCCGTGTACTCAGATTTGGGTGCACGTTAAAAAATCCCAGGTGGTCTAAATTTCCGGAGCTCCCTACTACGTCGTCTCTCATAATCATATGGTGGTTTTGGACGTTAAGCCCCACAAATCAATCAACATGTGTCATTGTGTAACAGAAACGTACAATCATGGCAAGCGTCAAAGCGTGCTGGTTGTAAAACAGTAGGTGTTTTGAAGCTTACACATTACGAAGTGCTGAGGCCTACCTAATTGTGTCATAGCTGTAAAAGCGCCAACTGAGTGAGCAACTGCGTAAGTGTGTGTGTGTGTTTGTGTTGCCTTACGGACGCACAGTGGGCCCTTCGCTGATTCGCAAAAGGAAGTTGTGTTGTGGGTACTTAACTAAGGCACTTGCGGTAGGTTTTGTAGGGTAGTTAAAACGGCCAGTGTTACACGCGACATCAATTGTTTCGTTCTGGCACGGCCGAGGCATGCACCGAGAACCGAAGTCAGGTTAGCGAGTGAGGAGGTGATGCGCACAGGGCTCATCGCCGCGGCAATTAGCACACCATTGGTGACCCAACTCGATGTTCTACCCAACTTAGCGCTCTGTCCGTCCTGCCAGCAGAGACCACTAGTCCCACTCTCGCAGTCGAAGATAAAGACCTCAGCCATCTACGGCCAAACTTCCGAGACGCTGCAAATATGACTGATGCTCCTGAGAACGACGTGCCTGGTCAATCTAAAATACAGCAGCATGGCACATGCCACGCCTGCCATTGAGGCAGTCATTTGCACCAACCTGCGCACGGGTCTTTGTTCGCCGACTACCGAAAGTGCCTCCCCAAGTCAAGGTGCACCTACCGAGCCTCCTCCAGAGTCCACGTTTGCTCTGTTTCATGACATGCCTCCTGTCGAGTTCTTCACAGAATATGTAAACCAGCAGGATTGTAACTGGCACATAGACATGTCCTTCGTTGCGCCGAAAGCGTCTTCTACTTTCACCGACACAGTGACTAATTACGTATTGTACGTGTCCCGATTCACATCGCGTGTAGCCTGGTTCTAGGAGCATGAATTTTCCGTGTATGTCGACTTGCACACCCGTGCCAGAGTACTGGTCGCAATACAACGCTATGTCGGTGCTGCACCACTGTGTAGGTCTACAGCGTTGCTGCACACAAACAACGAACGGAAACGGCCAAGTCAACCCGTCTTCGCACGCCACTATGGTCGTATTGCCCACGTTCGACAACCGTGTCAGGGCTGTACACGCACACGAAATCCTAATAGCAACAGTTGTTCGTCAATTATTTCCCGTAGTGACTTCACTGGGTCACATATCGCTGTTTTGCGTAGAGCACCCGTACCAGCTCCTCCACGCTCACCCTCGACTCCATCAATGGGCACATTTGCCAGTCGCGTGCGCTCGCGCCACTTGGTGCGTTCTTGAACGCACGCACATGAAGCCCCTGGATCACCTTCCAGATCTGTGTTGAGCCCCGCCGCGGTGGTCTAGTGGCTAAGGTATTCGGCTGCTGACCCGCAGGGCGCGGGTTCGAATCCCGGCTGCGGCGGCTGCATTTCCGATGGAGGCGGAAATGTTGTAGGCCCGTGTGCTCAGATTTGGGTGCACGTTAAAGAACCCCAGGTGGTCTAAATTTCCGGAGCCCTCCACTACGGCGTCTCTCATAATCATATAGAGGTTTTGGGACGTTAAACCCCACATATCAATAAATCAATCAGATCTGTGTTGGACCTGCTTTTATATGACAACAACGCCTCGGTGGCTTCTTTCTCGGCCACTGCGTTTTTCGCAGTGCCGATTAAGAGATGGATCATGATGATACTGTGTGCTTTTCTATTAACGACTCGGACTTCCCAACGGACAACCAACAGAATATCGTTAAAATAGGTAGCATATGTCCCTCTTATGTACATATGTTTGAGATCGTGCAAACCGTGTGGGGGGGGGGGAGCTGATGCAGCGTTGCACCAGTTTTTGCCAGCTGGAGGACAAAAAAGAAAAGAGCCGTGTGCATCCTGATGAGCGAGCGACGAGGTAGTAGAACGAGCTCTGGCGCCGAACGTAGGCCGCTGCAGCCGCTCTGCTTTGGCCCTGAAAATAACGTGTCGAGATCGGCACGGCCACGTCAGCCGCTGTCACGTCCTTTCGTTACACTTGGCACTCTACCACTGGTGAGCATAATGCTGTGCCGTGGGTCTCACATTTGATGAGGCTGTGTCGACAAAAATTCTGCCCATACATCTAGGATGATTCCAATTTCCAGCATATAGCCATCCAACGACGCTCTATAAAAATATCTAACTAGCACTTTTACGAGAGCTTGATCGTGCAAAGACCGCAGAAGTGTTTTTGGTATCCCATAAAGTGAATGGTACAGCGCACCGCAAGGCTTCCTTATTCTGAAAAGCCTTAGTACTTGTTCCAGCTGAACCATCGGCTTCTACAGCATTACTGCTTTTGGAATCTTCTTTTATCCAGACGACTGCAGACAATATAAACAGGAGAGATGGAGTTGTAGCTGCCCGCTACATCCATTCGTTGTCATACTTGAGCGTAAAAATCAGCATACCTCTTTTGCCTGCTTAGTGTGGGCAAGGATTCCGTAAGGGTTTCAAATGTCTCTGTGTTTTTTCACTCTTAACTCGCTTAACCACATACACGTCATCAAAAAAGTCATAAACTTTACATTGCCGTTATTCTATAGCCATGCGCGTTTTAAACTACCCAAAGATAGCGGAAGTCGTTGAGTGTCACCGAAAGTTTGTCGCTGTAACTTCAATTAGTCTAGTGAATCAACTTGTTCGAAAATACCGCACATTTTAACTCACTTTTGTACCTTTCAAATGTTACGTTGTTATCTCATTCAGTGCGACGAAGCGTTAGTTCAGAAATAGAGCAATCATTAAATCATTTTAATGCTCTTTATTAAGCAACGAGATGTCACATACTGCAACACTCAATGCAGACAATAAATATAAAACAACGAATGCCCAGTTGTGTTTCCTCTACTTTTCAAGGCAGCTAGATGGGATGTCGAATCCTGCGACGCAGAGAATGTTCCCTTAAATTGTTCACGTCCTGACTTATTTGAAATTGTATTTATTATGGTGTGACCTCAATTACTGTGATGAACTATAAATGGCACACGTACTGTCGTCCTTTGTTATACGGTCAATTCAGTGCTATGACCTCAAGCAATGGAACAAAAGAATTACCTTATCAAAAGGGTAAGTTCTGTCACAATTTCGGCCCCTGGTAATATAGTGCTCTAAAGTCAAACACTGAAAGAATCCAAGCAGCCCATAAATATAAGATGTCGTACCATCTTTCCCTTCTGACTCCAGCGTTATTATCTAAATAATGAAACAAGTCGAATAGCTGAAAAGGACCCATGTATGCTTGTATTCCTGCATTTTTTGCCCTTTGCCATACAAATATGAGATGAACTAATTGTATCTACCCAGTAAGTCAAAAGTAAAGGAAGTTATGTTGTGAGTTCTCACACTGCCTTTTGTGAGCTCTCTTCATGATTGCTACAGCATACTTCTCAGCTAAAAAAATAACACGTTTGGTTGTTCTTCTTCCCATTGTCAAATCAGCATTATGGGTATAATAACCAAAATTGTTATTGTATAAATGTATACACTATATAACGAGAGCTTTAGCCTCAATTTTGATCTAAGGAGAAACCTGCGCATAAGTTCATCACTTCCAGAATATCCCAGTATTTTCACATTTAATGACATCCTATCTATGCCACTTGTAGGTCAACTTAAGCGCCCATATTGTCTGACAGCATGGCTTCCGAGATTTCTCGTATTCATCAGAATCTCGCCGCTGCACCTTACGTTTTTGTTGAGCGCCATGAAGGGGCACTGCAAGTCATTACGCTGACTGTGAAGTTTTTTTTGGTTGTCTCATTTCAAGTTACCTTTTGTATCAACACGTGCAAAGTGAACCTTGACTGGGCCCAGGATGCATTGTACACAGTGCCAGAACATTTACCAGTTTGGTACAAAATTAAAACACACAAGTTTTATACTCAAATGCATGATTTGCAGCATTGTTTTTAAATTTTAATGAAAGACATTCCTACACAGCTAGCGAAGCAATGAAACAAAGTATGGTCAGTTTGTGTTTATTGTTGTACGTGAATATACCATGCACGTGCTTATATGTTCGCCAAATATGTCTTGAATTTTTCGCGGGATAATTGAGTAGCTGAAGAAGCGTAGTTAGAATTGCATTTTTCGCTCACTCTTTTTGTGCGTAGTCGGCTTTCTGAATGCCATGTTTTTATATTTCTCCACGCATGATTTCTTTGTTAGAGTGCTCCACATTGTAGTCGGTCACTTGGCTTGGGATATTTGCGTTTTGCTGTCCCTTTCTCTCGGTGCTCGTTGTCTCATCTTCCTAACAATCGCTTCTCTTTTTAGCATCCTTGGTGTGCTATACATCACAAGGCTATGCTATATGATGACTAAGACTTACAAGGCTACGAACAGCGTGCCTGGACCCTTGAGCCGTTAGGTGCCTTTTTTCAGGGCGTCGAAAATTAGGCATGACAACTAAAATAGGGACAGTGATATTCAGTGGACAAGATGCTTCAATGATGACTCGATTATACAAGAGTACGTTGTGTGATGCTATATACTTATATCCTTTTTGGAATAAATGTAGAGTATGTAATACGGTGCTTATCACCATTGCTAACGTTTTAATCTGATTGCCACAATAACGCATTAACTTTCTCGCACGTCAGTTACATCGATAAGGGTTTCCGACTTTGGCCAAATCTCACTTCAAGGCATCTAATAATGGCAGTAAAATCAGAAAAGCTCAGTGTCTGTTGCCTGCTATGAATTCACCTGAGATGACTCGCTAACGAAAGCAAGCCTTTCATTTTCTTCTCACGTGGCTTATATCCACAAAAAAGCTTTCTGTATATCACGCGGTTCGGCACTGCACCAAAGATTGCAGGCATTGCAACCATTTCGCATCTTGACTGGTGGTGCGCTGCCTTTATGATGGAAGCACCTTTGACCAAGCGGCGTTGTCATGTGATAACGTCAACGCGACGGCACGAATTTGGGCGGTATCTGACGTAAATACATCATATTGTGACATCCTGACTTCATAAATGTTATTTTTTTGCATCACTTAAGTTGACGTCGGTGTCGTCAATGGCAAGTCTTCACATTTAGTGTGTCTCTAAAGCCATAAATTGAATTGAGAATTATGCGCAAGTTGCTAGCGTGAGCAAAGGTATAATCACTGATTTAGGGGTTGGTACCTACTGGGATATGAAGGATCCTATTATCTACAAATTCTTAGAAAGGATGCGAAGAATAAAAAAACGAAATTTATTTCAGTGCACCAGAGGGTATTGACATTTTATAAACGTGTTGATACCACACTTCGTGGTAACACATTACTAATCCTACTAACAAAGACCCCGAAACATATATATTTCAGAGAGTACAAGACTTTACTTTCGCTAGAAGCCATTCTAATTATTTCCCACCCTCTATACCTACTGCCTTGCGCTTGTCATTGTGACCGTATAAGTAACGCTGTGCCCGACGCTACTCAAGTGACACTGGTGTTCGGCCTTCTGACTGGGCATAACGTCCTCGGAATTAACCTGGGACAATGTGACAAAGCCTGGAGTCATTCTCCCATCTCACCGCCTTACATGAATTGCCTAGTTCTCTAAACTCGACAAAGTCACTGGTGTGTAAAGAGGGAATATGATGAAAATATATCATGCCACATCTGCCCAAATAAATATAGGCCAGTGTCAAGTATCAATTATCAGAAGATATCTTAAGTTCTGATATCTTTGTGAAACCTTGCCGAAGAGAACCTATTGTCATCATTGTATTCGAGAATATTCATTAGTAGTGCAGGTGGTGGTGGTGGTGGTGAAAAACATTTATTTACAAAAGAGAGGTGTAGGACCTCTGTAGAGGCCCCTACAGACTAGGTGGAGTCTCTATTCCGGGACCCCATTGGTTAAAGCCGCCGTCTTGGCTCTCTGGACCAAGGCCTGCTGGGCCTGAAGGTCTGAGCAGCCGAGCAGGGCCGCCTCCCAGTCCTCTCGCCTAGGGTTTGGGTTAGGAGTAATGGCTGCGTTAGCTTGGCAGGCCCACACCATGTGGTAGGTGTCTGCCACCTCCCCACAGTGCTGGCACTGTCCTGTGACCGTAGGGTCGAAATGTTTGACTATGGCAGGACATAGCAATGTATTCGTCTGGAGGCGAAGCAAAATGCGCTCCTCTGCTTTCTTCAACCCCCGTGCGGGGGGAGGGTAGCGGCGATGACTTTCCCGATAATAATAAAGAATTTCCTTATATCGGAGGAGAGGGTAACCCTCCTCATCGGTCTCCATCGGCATTGACGAAGGTAGCCCGGAAATGAGCGCTCGGGCAGCCGCATCTGCAGCCTCATTTCCCCGCAATCCCTGATGGCCCGGTGTCCATATAATGCGTTTCGGATGAGGGTCCGTGTCTCTTATGCAGTTGCGCAGTATTGTCTCGGCTAACGGTGATATGTACCCGGCTGTATAATTACGACACGCTCGGCGCGAATCCGTGATAATATATCGGGAATTACTGTGAGAGGCCGCAAGGGCAATGGCGACCTCCTCAGCCTGTGTTACAGAATACGCCCTAAAGGTTAGCCCATCCACCTGTGTGCCCTCGTGAATAGCAGCCGCCGTGTACCACCCCTTGGAGGTGGGGCCAGCAACGTCCACGTAGTACACACCTGGCTTCTGTCCAAATTGTCGTTCCAGCGCCCGAGCGCGTGCGTCACGTCGCGCTGTGTGTTCATCTCTGTCCATTTTAGTGGGTAGAGGTCGGACCAGAAGGGCTGTGCGCCACAGTTCTGGCACTTTGACCCGTTCCTGTTGTTCGAAATCATGTCTTATGTGCAGACGTGCAAGCAGGCGTTGGCCAGAGTTGGTTTGGGCTAGCCGTGTGTACTGGTTTAAAAGATGGGCTTCCTTCAGCTCTTGGTATGAATTAATCACACCCAATGCCTTGAGACGGCTGTTGGATGTAGAGATCGGAAGATCAAGAGCCCGCTTTATTGTCTTTTTAATGATTGCCTCGATTCGTTCTTCCTCATGTTTGCGGAGGGAGAGGTAAGGGACGGAGTACATGACCCTGCTGGTGCTAGTAGTGCAGGCGGTGCCACGGAGCCACGATCTCTCGCACAAGACCAAGCTGCCGAGATATTTTTTTAATTCCTAAAACACATCCACCTCCCATTGTTGTTAATCTACAAGATTCTTCTGAAGCCGAAGCTGACGTCGTTATCCTGGGATTCACATGAGAAAAAAATTGGCCCCGTATTTACATGTTTCACTGCAAATGTCATCCAATTACGATGGTCTTGCGTCTGGGGAGAGGGAACAAAACCTTTATTCGATGTTCTGCACGAGAAAAATCAGTGAAATGTATTCTAGGAAGCGGCGTTAGAGCGCCCCAATTCGTGCAATGAAAGCGAACGAGCGCATCGAGGCACGTGAGACACGAGCGCTCTCTGGCAGTTATCTTCGAAAACAAGGGAAAGCGAGCGCGACTGTCTCAGAGGTGAGAAGGTGTAAAACGCAAAGCGATGGGCAGTTGCCCGGACCTTGTCGCCTTTGCAAAGCGTTGGAAACGCCTTTTTGTGTATAGCATTGCATTGTCAGCACAGCGTAATAAACGCTATGGTCCTTAGAATTACTTATGCATGCCTTCTATAGTATAAAGTCACACATACAAAACATTGACGTATTGTTATTGTGCCTCACATATGCGAAATATTTGCTTCCTAATTGACAATCGCCTAAGCATGAACGTTGAAACTTGAGCAATATTGGTGGGTGTATACTGCGAATGGGGTTAGATTAGTCCATATGGGATATCATTTCCGCGGACATACAAACAAATATATGGAACGACAGGCAGATCGAAACTTTTGCGTTGAAGTATCCCAAGAAAGATTATCGTCTTTGAAATCGCCAGGCCTGCACGCAACGTGCAGCACAGTCACAGCGAAAGCATGGTGAGTGGCCTTTCAGAGCCTTTTCTAGCACTCTTTGGGCAAATGTTAGAAGCACGTGCATTTGCTGGGTACCCATTTCTGTGTGGGTACCCAGCATTTGCAAAAAATTTTGCGCAAATTTTATGTGGCGTTCAGTAACTGACGACGATGACGAATTACACCGGAAGTGGGCGTGTCATAGGTAACAGGTGTTCAAGAACAAGTTTTCTAATGGGTTGGAGCCGTCGACGGCCCACTGTTTACTGTTCTGAAGTGCTTTATTACTCATATTAGCGCGATTCTTTTTTCAAAATCAAGCCTGCTTAAAGCCTGTTTCACATGCGAGTCACCGAGTGGCGGGAGGACGCGCGGACGCGCGCTTCTTTCACATGCGCCGCTGCTACCGCAGCGGTTGCGCGGGGCTTTAGCGACGCCCGCCGCTCTGGCGGGCAGTGTTGTCCGCGGAAGGCACTGGTCAACCGCTGTTTTCAGCGGTATCGAAATGCCACGCTCTCCTCCAAGTGTACTTTCTTTGGCACCCCTGTGCTGCGAGGTTCATCATCAATAGCTGCTCGACTTTCACGCGTCTCTACACTGAATAAACTAAGTGTAACGTGTAACTTACAACAACTAAACATCGTTTGTAGACGCTTTTTGTTTTGTCCTGGTTTTTTGAAGTAAGGTTCTTGTTGCGTGCTCATATAACTGGCCATGGAGAAGCAAAAGAAAGAGTTTGCTGGTGTGGTTTTATTGGAGTGCTGTTCGAGGTAGGTGAACGTTTAAGAACTGCGAGCGTGTTTTGCGCAGCACTTCCTATGCTTCTTCGATCGATTGCTTTTGCTTTCAACGATTTGACTTTGGGACGCCAAACGAGGTTTTTGTCAGTTCAATATACACACCTCGCCAAATTCATACCTAAATTTTTGTACCTACTCATCATCATCATCATCATCATCATCATCATCAGCCTGTCTACGTCCACTGCAGGACAAAGGCCTCTCCCATGTTCCGCCAGTTAACCCGGTCCTGTGCTTGCTGTTGCCAATTTATACCCGCAAACTTCTTAATCTCATCTGCCCACCTAACCTTCTGTCTCTCCCTACCCCGCTTCCCTTTTCTGGGAATCCAGTTGGTGACCCTTAATGACCAGCGGTTATCCTGTCTACGTGCTACATGCCCGGCCCATGTCCATTTCCTCTTCGTTATTGCAGCTATGATATCCTTAACTCCCGTTTGTCCCCTAATCCACTCTGCTCTCTTCTTGTCTCTTAAGGTTACACCTACCATTTTTCTTTCCATTGCTCGCTGCGTCGTCCTCAATTTAAGTTGAACCCTCTTTGTGAGTCTCCAGGTTTCTGCTCCGTAGCTAAGTACCGGCAAGATACAGCTGTTATATACCTTCCTCTTGAGGGACAGTGGCAATCTACTTGTCATAATTTGAGAGTGCCGGCCGAATGTGCTCCACCCCATTCTTATTCTTCTAGTTACTTCAAGCTCGTGGTTAGGCTCTGCGGTTATTACCTGCCCTAAGTAGACATAGTCTTTTATAACTTCAAGTGCACTATTACCTATCGCAAAGCGCTGCTCCTTTCCGAGGTTGTTGTACATTACTTTCGTTTTCTGCAGATTAATTTTAAGACCCACCTTTCTGCTCTCCTTGTCTAACTCCGTAATCATGAGTTGCAATTCGTCCCCTGAGTTACTCAGCAATGCAATGTCATCGGCGAAGCGCAGGTTACTGAGGTACTCTCCATTAACTCTTATCCCTAACTGTTCCCATTCTAGGCTTCTGAAAACGTCCTGTAAGCACGCAGTGAATAGCATTGGGGAGATTGTGTCCCCCTGCTTTACACCCTTCTTTATTGGTATTCTGTTTCTTTTTTTATGAAGCACTATGGTAGCAGTTGATCCCCTGTAGATTTCTTCCAGAATGTTTATATATATTTCATCTACGCCCTGATTCCGCAGTGTCTGCATGACGGCTGATATTTCTACTGAATCAAACGCCTTCTCGTAATCTATGAAGGCTATGTATAGTGGTTGGTTATACTCTGAGCATTTGTCTATTACCTGATTGACAGTATGAATGTGGTCAATTGTTGAGTAGCCTGTTCTAAATCCTGCTTGTTTCTTTGGTTGATTGAATTCTAATGTTTTCTTTACTCTGCTAGCAATTACCTTTGTAAATAGCTTGTATACTACAGAGAGCAAGCTGATCGGCCTGTAATTCTTCAAGTCCTTGTCATCTCCTTTCTTATATATTAAGATGATGTTAGCGTTCTTCCAAGACTCTGGTACTTTTCCCGTCAGGAGACACCTCGTAAATAGAGTGGCTAGTTTTTCTAACACAATCTGTCCTCCATCTTTCAGCAGATCTGATGTTACTTGATCCTCACCAGCAGCTTTGCCTCTGTGCATGCTCTCCAAAGCTTTTCTGACTTCTTCTATCATTACCGGTGGGGTGTCGTCTGGGTTACTGCTAGTTCTTATAGTATTAAGGTCGTGGTTGTCTCGGCTACTGTACAGATCTCTGTAGAACTCCTCCGCTATTTTAACTATCCTATCCATATTAGTAGTTAATTTGCCTTCTTTGTCCCTTAGTGCATACATCCGCTTTTTTCCTATCCCAAGTTTCCTCTTCACTGCTTTGACGCTTCCTCCGTTTTTCAGAGCGTGCTCAATTCTCTCCATGTTATACCTTCTTACATCGCATACTTTACGTCTATTAATCAGCTTCGAAAGCTCTGCCAGTTCTATTTTGTCTGTTGTACTTGACACTTTCATGATTTGACGCTTCTCAATTAGGTTCTTCGTTTCCTGGGAAAGCTTGCCGGTGTCCTGTCTAGCTACCCTGCCTCCAACTTCCACTGCACACTCCGTGATGATACTCGTCAGATTATCATTCATTGTATCTACGCTAAGGTTGGTTTCCTCGCTAAGAGCAGAGTACCTGTTCTGCAGTGACACTCTGAATTCCTGTACTTTCCCTCTCAGTACTAGCTCATTGATTTGCTTCTTGCGTATCAGTTTCTGTCGTTCCTTCTTCAAGTCTAGGCGGATTCGAGCCCGTACCATTCTATGGTCACTGCATCTTACCTTGCCAACCACTTCCACATCCTGCACGACTCCTGGGTGTGCAGTCATTATAAAGTCTATTTCGTTCTTATTTACGCCATTAGGGCTCCTCCATGTCCACTTGCGGTTTTCTCATTTTCGGTAGAAGGTATTCAAAATACGCATATTATTGCGTTCTGCGAATTCTACTAGTAGCTCTCCTCTGGCGTTTCTAGTGCCGATGCCATAATCTCCTACTGCCTGGTCTCCAGCCTGCTTCTTCCCTACCTTTGCATTAAAGTCGCCCATTACTATAGTATACTGTGTTTTCACCTTACTCATTGCCGATTCCACGTCTTCATAGAAGCTTTCAACTGAAGCGTCATCATGGCTGGATGTAGGCGCGTAAGCCTGTACTACCTTCATTTTGTATCTTTTATTCAGTTTAATTACAATGCCTACCACCCTATCATTGATGCTATAGTAATCCTCTATGTTGCCAGCTATGTTTCTGTGAATTAGGAACCCTACTCCCAGTTCTCTTCTGTCTGCCAAGCCCCGATAGCAAATGACGTGCCCATTCTGTAGCACAGTATAGGCCTCATCTGTCCTCCTAACCTCACTCAGCCCTATTATATCCCATTTAATGCCTTCTAGCTCCTCTAATAATACAGCTAGACTTCCCTCACTAGATAACGTTCTAACGTTAAACGTTGCTAAGTTCAAGTTCCAATGGTGGCCTGTCCGTATCCAGAGATTCCTAGCACCCTCTGCTGCTTTGCAGATCTGACCGCCGCCGTGGTCAGTTGCTCTGCAGCTGGTGGGGACTGAGGGCCGTGAGTTAATTGACGAATGCCTACGGGAGGGGGTGGCCAGATACTGCACCAGGGTGGCCAATCCTTCTCTGGTGAGATCATCGGTGCGTACCGGCTTTAAGCCGGTACGATCAGACAGTAGTGAGAATGCTCCATGCATGTCTTCCTGATTGTTGTTCAGCAGCGTTGGCGGCCACCCACCACGGAGCCCAACGAGGGGACGCTACAAGGTTACAAATGCTGAAACCTGCAGACGCCAGCCGTACAACGCCACTATAACCCAATGCGCCTAGACCAAGGTAGGCTATTTGCACAGAGTTAACCCTAGCCGCCAGGAAGTTTGGAAGTAAACGGAAGAGAGTAGAAGACAGGACAGATAAATAGTAAGAGATAAAGACGAAGATGTAGGGAGAGAGAGATAGGAAAAGGCGACTGCCGATTCCCCTGGGTGGGTCAGCTCAGGGGTGCCGTCTACGTGAAGCCGGGGCCAAAGGGGTGTGTTGCCTCTGCCGGGGGGCCTTAACGGTCCAATCACCCAGCGTCGGTTCAACCCCCAGGATCCCCTTTTCCTCGGACACGGCAAAGCCACGCACGGCTAGGCGTGGGAGGGAGTCGAAACTCCCCCGTTAGCTCGGGTTCGTGGTGTCGCTACACACCAAACGCCTACTTGCGCAGGCGCCCCTGCGGTCCTACTCACTCGATTCAAAATAAAAGTTTGTATAAAAAGTCTCAGTGGTAAGCTTCGACCGTGTTTGTGGTCACCTTGTGGCATATCCGAACACACTATTCATCGGAATATCCCAAATGGTTTGCATCTCTTCTGGTGCTCGAACTTTTACGCTTCCACCCTAATTAGTAAGCCTCTTAGGTTTTTCAACTAGTCAGTAAACGACCTCAGGAAGAGTTTCACCAATGGCAGGTAGCATGGTATACGGGATACGCCTGTTGTCCCGGTTTTGCGGTTGCTGTATATACACTTGTGCACGGCCCAAGTCAGAGACTACGCAGCAATTCATGCTTTAGTGGGAATTTGCGTCCATAGATGCTGCGGTGGTGAGCAGGAAAGCTGAAGTACCACATCTCATACAACACACCTCTGCTGTTGGCACACAGCAACATTCGATTGATAGCCCCCGGCCGTGTAATTTAGGTGCATGCCTCTAGGCATGTGTTGCTGTGCTGGTGCCTGAAATCAACAGCTGTTCTTCGTTATTTACGCAGTGTATGTTATGCTCGCGACCAAACATCTATTTTCACCCACCCAGTCACGCATTCCGACGCAGACTGTTACGGGGAGCAGCTGGCCAATGTGGCAGGACCTGTCGACAAGCTGCAAACTTGAGCTCTGTGCGGTGCAATTGTTTCTCGCGCGAAAAGCGTGACAGAGAACTATTGCACCTAGGTTTTAGCCAGTATTTAAGGAGCTAATGAAGGGTTAACAAAAATAAAGGCCCCTGCTGAATGCCTTATTTCCTCGAACCGTGACAGCACGCTTCGCGCCCCCTCCTCGTTGAGTCACATAACAAATTTCCTCTTCATAGACCTGGGTGAAATGCTACTTGTGAACTCGACTGTTGTACCCGTCCTTGCTGTCTCGTTTGCGTGAACCCTTTCAGCTATCCACTCTGTCACCAAATTTCCTCGTTTATTAAACCAGCAACATCTGCTCCGACATAGAAGTACGACGTGCCACGCGGCTCCTCTACGTGGGAGTAATATTTGATGAACATGCAAAAAAACAAAAAAGGAAAGTTATAATAATAGTAATAAAAAAGAAAAAAATTTACCGCAGTCCTTTGTCAGTCTGGTGGAAGCATCGTCGAGAGCAACGAAAGGAAAACAGCGCCACTTCGGCTTTACCAGTAAACATGACCAGTTTAAACGACGACTTTTACTTTGTAGAAAATGCGACTTCTTTAAAGAGCTCGGCAATTTCTTCCCAAAGGTTGCTCTTCTTATGCTTGTTGCGGAAATCCTCCATATTGACGTCCCTAAGCCCAAAGAAAACGAAGTTTCATCTCTTCTGCAATGGGCAACTCGTTGAAGGCAGCGAGTTGCCCTTGAAGCCAAAACTCATGAAGCCAGAATTAGGGACATAACTTGAGTGCTAGGAAGTGTCGCTTACCATTGTCATACACTCATATTTTGCCCCACTATTTGATATACATCAAGCCAACAATTGGCCGGGAGAGCTCCAAGAGCATAGCATGTAACTGATGCTACATAGGACTGAGATATCACTAATTTCATGTGACGACCTGCGACTGATGTTCCCAATACACTCACGTCATACCATGTTTTCTTGTAACACCATAGCAGTTTTGATACTATCGCGTTATCGACACGGCAGCGGGCGCACCATAAGCAAGGTATGCAAATGATGCTGCGCACGATATGTACGGGATTATTTCTAGGTTACTGCCTGTATTTTCAAATTCAATGCATATGTTAGCTCACTACAGGCAATTGGGGCATTTCTATCTATCTATCTATCTATCTATCTATCTATCTATCTATCTATCTATCTAAACTAACTATCCATCTATCTATTTATGTATTTATCAATCTATCTATCTATCTATCTTTCTATCTATCTCTCTATCTATCAATCAATCGATCTATCTATCTATCTATCTATCTATCTATCTATCTAACGATCTATCTATCTATCTATCTATCTGTTCAATACTTCGATCAATCGAGCTGACTATGCCACACTTTCTTTTTTTTATTTGCGACAAGGACTTGCCTTTAGGCATAATGTTTTTTTGAGGATGTTTGTTAAATGTGCGCAAGTAGGCTGGTGTTTTGTATGAAGTGGAGCAATGTCTTGCGGGATGTGTTATGTATCCAGCGGTTGTAACTGGCTGTTTCGCTGTAGCAGAGGCCGGCTCGAAGCAGATGACGGCAGCGTTCTGGCTGCAACCTTTTACGTGTCCATATAAGGTGGTTTGCATCTGCTTGCATCGCTGGAGTGGGACAATGGAGAAATGTATCACAAACTCGTTAATGCGACCAGTTTCATGATGATATAACGGCCGGTGTAAGGGTCACCCGGCCCGAAGCCTCCTAAGTACAACTTTCTTCGCTCTAGTAAGGTGAAGGGGGAGAGAGCACGCACACGGTGGAATGAGAGGATGTGTACGCTGCCGCAGAACGTTTTTACGGGTATCAAGTAAGTTTAGGGGCTGAGGTGGAAAAGGAATGGCTGGAAAGTACATGTCTGGAGGGCAGTGCACCTTCTGGTCAGCAGCAATGCTGTGTAGGTTCGTAGCATGAATCCCAAGTCTTTTTACGCAAGCAGCTGTATTATAGTTCAGCTTATGAATCGCCTCGCAGATCTCCATTACCTTGTTAACTTTCTTGAGCTCCTTGATAGCTCTTACGAAATCAGTGTATACTTCAATGTGCTTAAATGTAGGCAGTTTAGAGGTGGCATCCTGGATTGCGTCATGGATGGCTTGAAGTTCCATTCCAATAGGGGTGGCTTCTGTAGAAAGATAGCGCTGATTTCCACCGGCAAAGTTTTGCGTAGTACTCAGGAATCATGTCTTTCCGTCGTCTTGTAGGACAGCAGCATCTGCATATTGTGCTGTGTTGGGGGCTGGCTGGTTCCGACGAAGCAGAAGAAGAAACGGCCGACGGAGACGTACGCGGCCGGCGGGGACCCGACCAGCCCGAACACGTGGGTTGGCGCTACGCGCCGAAAGAAAGCACAACCGCACTCCACGGCTACCTAACACACACTCGTTTTATTTTACAGTCGCCTTGAATTCCCGGATGCCAGAGCGGCGCCCCCTGGCATCCTCACATGTCAAATCGAAACCGAAACTGAACACAACAACCATCCCCTCCTCGAAAAAAGCACACCTATACACTGTTTACATTTATACATAATCGATACAAAAGTATATACAAGGTATGAACGTTAGAACATATGAAAATTCAAAACACGGCACACTGAACTCACACACTACGAGTCTTGGAAATGCACTGAAATATGTACATTGGAAGTCGTGAAAATTCACTAAAAAATCTATACAACTCAGTACAATATAGGTTTGTAGTTCTACGTGACGTAGTCGTCGAACCGACGCGGCTTCTGCCGCTTCCGCTTAGGGCGGGCCCTTTTGGGTGTAGAATCAGGTGCAAAAGCAGAAGATTGTGAAGGCTCTGAACGAGCGTTAAAATTTTGGGTCTCATCAGAGCTCGCAGCATGAGCTCCGGAAGAATTTTGCGGGCCGGAGTCTGGTTCAACGGTCTCAGCCGTATCTGAAGGTTCGAAGTGAACCGTGTGACTTGGTGTAGTTGAACCAGCGACACCGACTGGTAACTCCTCCCCCCTTGAAGAAGAAATGCCTGTACATGGAGGCCACAGGTAATAATCTGAGGCGTAGTTGAAAGGCGTGGACGGAACGTGATGAGGAAGACTTTTAGGTGTTGAAGGCGAATCCGTATGAAAAATAACAAGGCGCGAAGAATTCCAGATGTTACCATCACTTAAGCGAAAAGAAGTGGGGCTAACCTGACCCAAGACTTTGTAAGGACCGCGATACTTGGGCCGCTTGCCTGGCACACGAACCTTGACTAAATCGCCAGTGCGAACTTGGGACTGCTTTGCACCACGACGGGTGTCGACATACTTTTTCATTGCTTGTTCACGAGAAACAATCTTAGTACGAATTTGATCAGGAAAAGACACTGGTATGTTACGAGGCAAAGAGACTATGTCGAGAGCAACTCGCGGTTGCCTACCGTGGAGGAGTTGAGCAGGAGACACTCCAGTGGTGCCTTGTGGTGTGAACCTGTACGAAGCTAAACATTCCGTCAAGACTTGCTTGAGGGGACGGTGCTCTAATTGGGCGATCTGGATATGTTCCTTCAGAACGCGATTAAAGCGCTCGATTTGCCCATTTGATTGGGGATAGAAAACTGATGACCTCAAGTGCTGAATTCCTCGTTGTGAAAGAAAAGCCTCGAAATGTTGGGACTGAAACTGTGGACCATTGTCCGTAACTATGGCATCAGGAAAACCTTCCCGGCTAAAGATTGAAGACAGAAACTCAATGATGACCTCAGAAGTAACCGTATGTGTGAAACAAATTTCTGGCCATTTGGAATGGTAGTCGATGAGAGAAACAATGAACCGGGCATTTTGCGGAACATTATGCAAGGGACCGATGATGTCCATGCCGAGTTTCTGCCAAGGCCGATCAGGCCACTCGACTGGCTGCAACGGAGAAAATGCAGGTTTAGCAGACTTGTCAGCTGCCTGACATATATGGCAGCTATAAACTGCATGCTCGACCTGCTTATCTAAGGCTGGCCACCAGTACCTGTCTCTGAGATTCTGTTTGGTGCGGACAATGCCAGGATGGGCCTCATGGGCAAGCTGTATTAGCTTGTTACGGAAAGAAGCAGGGGGAATCACGCGTTCATCGCGGTAAAGCAAGTCCTCGACACAGGACAGTTCCTGTCGGACTGCGAAGTAAGGCAAGAATTCAGAAGCAAGAGCACCTTTGGAAGGCCATCCTTCACTTAAATATTTGAGAACTTGAGACAAAGTGGAATCTGCAGCTGTAGCTGCCTGAAGCTCAGCTTTAGTAATGCAGGAAGTAACTAATGAAACAACTTCCTCATCCCGCTCTTCAGTAACCGGTATCTGAAGAGGAAGGCGCGACAGTGCATCAGCAACCACGTTATTAGAACCCTTACAATATTGAACACTGAAATTATAATACATGAGTTTGGCACACCAACGGGAAATGCGAATGGGGCGGCGGCCTTCGGATCCTGCAGAAAGAAGCGCAACTAGTGCTTGGTGATCGGTACGTAATGTGAAGTGCCGGCCCCACAAGTAAACATGCCATTTCTCACAGGCAAAAAGACAAGCGAGAGGTTCACGCTCTCCTACTGAATATCTGCGTTCAGCAGGGGTCAATGTACGAGATGCAAAAGCAATAGTGATCAGCTGATTATCTCCGAGTTGTTGAAACACTGCTCCTAGTCCAACATCGGACGCATCTGTCGTGATGATGATGGGAAGCTTCTCATTGAAAATACTAACAGCTGGCTTTGAGGCCAGTATTGACCTAACTTGAATGAAGCTCTGCTCAGCTTCAGCTGACCAGTTAAAAGGCTGTGCTTGACGAAGTAGAGTACGCAGTGGTTCAACAACATCAGCATAGTGAGGAACAAACTTGGCATAATAACCAACCAGACCTAAAAAAGATTGCAAGGTTTTAACATCCGTAGGCCGTGGGGCATTGACAATGGCCTGAACTTTAGATTCAACAGGTGTCAAGCCGCGGGAACTGACATTATGTCCTAGAAATTGTAACTCATTCACAGAAAAAATGCACTTGTTATTAAGCTTCATACCACATTCACTGATGGGGTTGAGAACAGTATGCAAGTTAGCATCGTGCTCTTCGCGAGTACGTCCCCACACCAAAATATCATCCAAGTAACAAAGGGCACCATTACAACCCTTAAGAATAATTGACATCATTTTCTGAAACACTGCAGGGGCAGATGCAAGCCCGAAACACACGCGGCGAAACCGAAATAAGCCTTCGTGCGATACAAATGTAGTTAAGTCTCTACTGCACTCAGAAAGTTCCACTTGGTGATAAGCGGACGCGAGGTCCAGCTTGGAGAAACACGCCGCTCCAGAGAGCTGATGAAGCAGTTCTTCAATGTGAGGAAGTGGAAACCCGTCTACGACGATCGCTTTGTTTGGTTCTCGTAAGTCGACGCATAGTCGAAGGGATCCATCTTTTTTCTTGACGACGACCAGTGGAGAAACCCAGTCGGAAGCAGAGACAGGCTCGATGATTCCGCTGGCTTGAAGGCGAGACAGTTCCGCAGAGACTTGCTCACGGAGAAGAAGAGGAATGCGGCGCAGCTTGGCACGCACAGGGCACACACCTGGTCGACGCATCACTTTATGCACAAAACCACGCACACAACCCAGTTCACGGGTGAACAGGTGATGGAATTCAGAAGGCGCGTTGGCCGGAAGATCATCTTGGACGTCGACTTGAGCACACGTCATAGACGCACCAATGATGTTGATGGACAAAGCCCTGATTGCATCACGTCCCAAAAGTGAGCTGCCATTGGCTGTTACATAAAACGTAATGAAAGCAGTGCGACTGCGATAAGAAACCTGAGCTGTAAATTGACCTAAATTATCAATCGTTCCCTTGGAATATGTCTGTAGAACGACGTGTGAAGGCAAAAGCCGAATGTTGGAAAAATGACTATGGAAGTCAGCGGCACTGATTAAAGAGACTGAGGCACCAGTGTCCACGAGAAATGACAAGGGCACATGGCCCACTGAAACTATGATGCTGGGCTCGGGCGTAGTGTGGAGGCCATCCACATTTAAAACAGTGACCGTATTGGTTTGTGCAGTGCTCGAAGGAGCGGACGAAGAAACTGGTTCCGGAAGATTTGCTGGACAAGAATTGCATACGGACTGAAAATGTCCGATTTTTTTGCACGCAAGACAAGTGCGGTTTCTCGCGGGACACTGCGCAAAATTGGCTAAATGCCGAACCGATCCACAACGAAAGCAATGCGCGGTTGCTTTTGGAGAAGAAAATTGCGAACGCGAATTAGGAGCTCGGTGCTGTTCCTCAAAACCCGAATTTGGCGGAATGGGGTCGCCATATTGTCGGCTTCCTCGCCCCCGCGACGCAGAGAGGTCGCCATGTTGGCCGCCACGGAAGGACTGTGCAGGCGAGCGTCCATGTTGGCCGCCGCGCCGAGACGAAGGTGAAGGGCCGCCATGTTGACGCGTCTCGTGAAACGAAGAGCCGCCGCCTTCGCCCCCGGCAGCAGAAAGTTGCTGCACTGAATGCGGAGCGAATTGCTCCAACTGGGAGCGAATAAGCTCGTCCTCTCGCGCAATCGAGAGGGCTTCGGATAATGAAATCGAGGAGCCCTTCTGAAGCATGCGGCAGCGGACGTTTTGCGAGGCTACACCGATGAAAAGCTGATGGCGGATCATATCGTCCTCGAGCGCGCCGAAGCCGCAAGACGCGGCGAGCGTTCGAAGAGAGGTAATGAACTCGGCGACTGGCTCACCAGGCAATTGTCGCCTTTCTTGGAATTTCACGCGTGCGAGATAATCGCACGAGACATCTTTAAAATGCTCATCGAAAAGAGCGACTGCAGTCTTGAAGGCATCGCCCAACGCTGGCGTCGGCGACGCGTTGGTGGCTTCCAAAGTATAGAAAAGCTTTAACCCGGCAGGGCCCAACGCGTTGAGCAGCAGGGCCTTGCGACGCTCGGGCTTGCTGGCGTCCTCCCCGACCGCGTCTGCGTAGGCTTGAAACACCAACTTCCAGTCCGCCCACGGAAGTGGCGGGTCTCCGGGCGAATGAAGAAATAGCGGAGGTGGAATAGGAGACGCCATTTCAAGCAAGAAGAATGAAGAGGTGCAGATGAGAAGAAAATGACGCCAGTACACTGTTTGAAGACGAAGGCAGAGTAGCTGAATGAAGAAATGAAGTGACGCAGCACGCAGTAGCCACCTTGCTAAGAACAAAGAGCGTCCAGGGTTAGCCGGGTAGGTCCATTAGAAGCAAGAAAAAGAACACGGAGAACGAAACGGGTTCTTACATGTCCTCGTCGCCATTGCTGTGTTGGGGGCTGGCTGGTTCCGACGAAGCAGAAGAAGAAACGGCCGACGGAGACGTACGCGGCCGGCGGGGACCCGACCAGCCCGAACACGTGGGTTGGCGCTACGCGCCGAAAGAAAGCAGAACTGCACTCCACGGCTACCTAACACACACTCGTTTTATTTTACAGTCGCCTTGAATTCCCGGATGCCAGAGCGGCGCCCCCTGGCATCCTCACATGTCAAATCGAAACCGAAACTGAACACAACATATTGTTTGCAGGTATTAGCGAATGGAGCCTCGATGATGGATCGTTGGTCAATTGTACATGACGTATCGTTGCGCCGTGACTTTGTTGTTACATGTGATGGTGGTGAATTTCCAGAGAGGCATAGACTCGGGCTGGTTGTCAATGCGAGAGCCACGTTGAGAGTGAGCATGCAACGCAGCAACAACTGGCACAAGTTGCCTTTTTGATTTCACGAGCTCTTTCTCTTTGTGCAATCAGCTTTGCGATTGTGTTACGCAGGGAGTGCTCCTGTAAAGATGGTTTGGGAGTGATGCGAGGTAACGCTATTATTTTGCGCATAGCATCGCGGCTAATAGTCGCCAAATGTGCCACCTGTTCCAAAGTTAATCGTTGAAATTGCGCCAGGTATAGAATTCTTGGCTGCAGAACTGTGCGGACGAGCTGTCGAGCTACATGTTTACGAGCTCCAGCTGCTTTCGATGCAACGCGGCGAATCAGGTGAAGTGTTTTTGTGAAACTCTGTCTGCCTTTGTGAATCTAGTGTACTCCTCTGCCGGACTTGTGAATATGAAGACCTGGTATGCGGACCTCCGATGTCTCAGTAATGGTCACTGCACCTAGTGTAATTGTAAAAGGGCACTGCTTGATCTTTCTCCGTCCTGCGTTGTTAGCCACCTGAGCATAGCGTGATCTTTGGGCGGACATGTTTAATACTGCGTGGTGTAGTTCTGAAGAACATCAAGGGCTTTCAGAAGCTGTTGTGCTTGTCTTGAGGCGTCTTTATACACAGACCACTAAGTCACATCACCAGCGTCAATTAGAGACATCACGTCTGAAATTCGGTGTAGTTGCCAAGCTAGAGGTATTAGAGCAGTGTTGAGCAGGAGAGGAGCCAAAACGAATCTTTGCGGGTCACCTCTGTTGGACATGAAGCTACCTTAAGGCTTTCCATCCACTCTTCAGTTTCAGTTTAGGTTTTGCAGTTTCAGATTATTTAGTATTCTTTCTTAACAATTGTGTTAAAGGACAATATTACTGTTACAATTATTAGATGTTTTCACAATTTCAATGTTTAACACAATACTATGTGAATGAGAATAAAAAGTGAAAAGGGTGCAAGGAGAGGAAATAAATGCTGCAGCTTGACCAGATTTCTGACCCTGAAAATAGTTTGGACGCGAACACGGGGTCGTGTAGAAGAAAAAAAATACAAGCAAACAAACTAACAAAGTACAAAGCAAGTATCATAAAAGCAAGAAATATGCAAGGTTAGCAGCAAACTGCAACTGCAGGTACAATGTCAAAATAAGCAAACACTGGAAAAATAAGGTATACATGGGGTAGAAAGAAGAGTAGGGACTCGCTGTCTTGATTTCGTGCCGACCGGTTGCGCCCCGCGGTCTCCGACGACTCCGCAGCTCTGGCCGACTGGCTCGCCCTACGCCATCTCCTGCCACCGACAAGAGCTCTCGCTGAGTGGTGCCCCGTCCTAGGACTCCTGCGACCGTGTCTTCTCTATGCTTCTGGGTGTCGCGATCCATGGGCCGCGTTCTCTCCTTCCCGCTCTCTATCTCTATACCTTTAATCCTATCCGTTTAATTCCTCCTTATCCCCATCCCTCGTGAACTACTGTTGAGGTGTGGCACTCTGATGCAGACAGTTACGGGGCTCACTTTTCTCTGCTTTTCTCTTCAAGAATCACATATGAATCGCATAAGAAAAAAAGAGTAGAAATGAGCTTAAATGTATGTGTAACATGAAGAAAACCTTACTGTATAGTAATATTACGCATATTCAAAAAGATAGGTACATAACACATCTCATGTTTTTGCATATACATATAAAATTGTATCGCAAATGTGTGGTTGTGAAGAAAAGAGTGTATAAATCTTAGTATTCGCGGTGAAAATTGGAGCTTCATGAGGTTGGTTATAATGACGTCTAGATTTATGTTGTTGTATGCTTTTGTTACGTTCATTGCTACTGCAGTCCGTACTGCGTGGTTGTGTGGACAAACTTGTAAAATGTCGTCTGACAAGATAAAAAAAACCGTCACACTATCGTTTCATTGGCCTTTTTTCGGGTGCTCCCATACTCAGCTGCTTAACTTAGGGCACATAAAAAGTAGTATGGTAGGGTAAGAGGATTTCAAAAGTACGTCTTTCTTGTCATGGAATGAATTATGTAGAAATCCCGTCATGTACACCATTGAAACGCCTTCTCAGGGCACGTGCCGCACGTGCTGGTCTACCAATAGCGGTTGTACGTGGGTATGCGTCTCTCGCGAATATTAGTTTATATGTACCAAGGAGCAGCAAGAACATACAATCAAAATCAAAATACAAGAGTGCTAAAAAAACTGACTCCGGCAGTTATGAACCAACGAATGTAAAAAAAAGCACCATAGTCCCGAAGAAGTCAGACCCGAAAATTCCGCGTGCCAGTCAAATAAACCTTAGCGGCTGTTCAGTTCTGAAATCTGCTTTAGAAGAGAACCCTTTGCTTGCGTAATGCTGGCCAAACGTCAACTGAAGTAGTAGAGCTGGCTATCCCGTTTTTAAGCACATAGGTACTTATCTGGTGCATTTGTGACATCAGGTGACTTCAATTGTGCATCGTAGACGTCATATTTTGTTTAAACAATTTTGTTTTATTAAAATACGGTCTTAGGCGCTATCTACTGAAGGTGGCCCACATTGCGCCAGCCAGCGCTAGCATCCTTTAAAGCACAAGCTCCACCTCTCGGTTTGCCGAACCGCTTCTGGGGTTCGAAATACCCATGTTGTTGTTGGCATCAATACGCTACTGCGAACTGCCTGAATAGAACATCTGCGACTGATTCACATATGTTAGAATATACGTTAATGCGATTTTGGAGGCGCTGCGTGAGACGTGAGAGCCACCTAGCGGAAATTTTAGAAAATGGCAGAATGTCGATTGTCATAGGGAGCGTGCAGTGTGCGTGCACAATCTTGGAGGCCATATATTGTAGATTTCAAGGTAGGTGGCAGCAACGTATAATCTTAACAAAGCGTAGAAAACTCGCCTTTCTTATGCATAGCGTCGTATTGTCAGCGCAGCGTAATGAGTTCGAAAGTTCTCAAGATTACTTTTGTATGCGTTTTCTAAAATAAAGAAAAAAATTGGCAGATCCCACGTGCAGCCGGAATCAATGATATGCGAAGCCTAAATGAGAAGTGTTCATATGTCACTTTAAAATGAGTACAACGGTACGAGGTGGAGGTAAATGATGCCGTACATTACTTTCGTGTCATGATTATCATATTTGGATACGTCGGGTGCCTTCGTCATCTCTCCAGTCACATGATACCAAATTTAGTATATGTGGAGCTAGCGAAACGGCCGCAGCACTCTTTGTGCGAGGTATGTTGAGAAGTTCTCACATGTCAGGATTATCATGTTTGCATCAGTCATATATTTTGTCATCCAACGACGTCACGTAACACCAAATTGGATATATCTTGAGCTAGCAAAACGGCCGTGAGCGCATCATGAAGGGCCCAATATACTCCAATGAAGCGTTGACGTACGCGCACGCTGGGCACAGCGATGCAACGTTATGAGAACGCGAGCACTGTATAGTCTGACGCCAGGCGCGACGAGTGTCCTTCGGCGCATCCCGATGGCAACCGGCCCTGAATGCGCCATGCTGCATTTTTCGCCGATGCTTTACTCAGACAACACTGCGTCTCCCTCTTATCGTGAGGGAGGGACGCCGGACGCGCTGACACGCGCATGCATCAAAGCAAAGCAGCGTGGCGCGCGCCTGCGAGTATTTTGCAAGACCGGCGCCTGGCGTGGCAATGCCAGCGTGTAGCGACAAAATGAACGCTCACGAGGACGCACACCGCGTCACGTCGAAATGTATTGGCGCCTTTATTGTGTCATGTAGTCATTTTCTCACATGACATGCGTCTCATGATTTATCATGTTTGCACCAGTCGCATACCTTCGTTATTATTGGTGTCACGTAATACTAAATTTGCCATATGTGAAGGTAGCAAAACGGCCACGAGCGCACCATGAGTGTAGCATGTAGTCATGTTGTTACATGACACGCATCTAATGTTCATTATGTTTGCACAAGTCACATACCTTCGTAATCTATTGACGTACTGTAATACAAAATTTGGTATACATGACGCTAGCGAAACGACCACCAGCGCATCATGAGCGTGGCGTGTAGTCATATTGTTAGTTAACACACATATCATGATTTTCATATTAGGGTCTGTCGCTTGTGTTCGCCTTGCAATCATGTCATATCATACCAGTTTCGCAGCGCACCATGTGAACGAAACCATTGCTAGAGCTGCAGGACCATGAAATGTAAATCATGACATTCATTTCATACAATTCACAATTTCATGTTATAAGTAGTCAAATATGTGCTTCATACAGTCATGCTATGCCACACCAAGTTTAGTATCAATACCATCATCGAAACGGCCAGAAGATCTAAAAGTCGTAGGCGGCTAGATAGATAGATACGCTCAAAGTCTCCGAAGTTCATTGAATGCTTCGCATTTAAAACACCGCAGGATATTGTCGTGTTCGTATTGAGACATGTCTCTGGTATGCGCAACATTCGTTTTTAAATCGACGTGTGCACAAGTGTTAATGCACGAACTTGGGCAATATTAGTGGCTGCTGTGGTAGTGGTCGTACTTGAGTCGTTTTGATTGACAGAGGAACAGACATGCAAAAATGTTTATGTTGAAGTATAGCCAGAAAGACTATCGTCTTTAAAACTGCAATTGACGGGGACGCGAAGAGCAGCAGCAGTAAGCTGCCTCCCACTAATTTGAGATCATCCGCAGCGATATAGATATTGTTAGCATGTGGCTTCATCGAGCTGCTACATGAGTCACTCTTAGCACACCCCTTTCTGTGCTACGCACTGCGAACGATTCAAAGGGGATAAGCTACGGCTACGAAGAGGAAAAATTCACGGCTTGAACTTAGATCAAATCCGACTCACGCTGGTTCGTAACAGCCAAGCTCTCTAACCCAACTTGCCTCTTAATTTGTACAGAAAGCAAAAGATCCAAAAAGTAATGATAGCGAAGTTAGCATGCGTAAACGGTCGCGGAAAACGAAACATTCGGGAACGACTACAAGCACTAAAGATGCTGTGTCATGGCGGACTTTCAGCTTTGTCGGCCCAAGCGTTGCGAACGACGCAATCTATAACTGTGCGGTTCTGCGCATGCTGATACTGGTGGTTTCAGTGTTCGCAGTTGCCTCATGACGTTGCTTAATACGGCGTCAATGCCCAAGCGTGTCAATTTATGATGCCTTTTGTAAATGCGTACTCGCAACGCGTCTACCAGCTTATCGCGCTGGAAGCGGCAAATAACGTGTCGAATGCTCAAATAAAGGAATGCTGCTCAACCTTGGCAGTCGCCTACCTGCCAGCCGTGAACATTTTGACAAAAATATTCATCTCGTCTAATTGGATTATCAATCAGACATAGGTGAATGACACGAGATCTTCATCTTGATTTCAGGCATAGGTGAGTCGTGTGTTTTTATCTTCATTTGCTTTGAAAGAAGAGACTGGAGGTGGAGTTTGGGAAAACTCTGGAGCTCTAGCGTGAAATCGATGCCGGCTTAGGCGTGTCGTTAGCTCCGTGTAGACGAGAGAGAGAGATTTGAATGCTAGGAATGTTAACCAGCACAACTAAGATCCCTCGTCTTTATTTTGTTAAACGTGTTTACGGACACGCTGGCACCCTGACATGGCTTCACCTACTCCTGTTCGTATTATATATTTCATTGTGAAGTCTTCGATAATTATATACTGGTACTAAACTTACGTGCGACAGGGTCCTTGCTCAGCAAGTTTCACAAGTCAGCAACATTGTTGACTCGGTAGCATCCACGTGTTGAATGATCCCTCAAATGAAACGTTCACACTTTATAAGGGCATAGTGACTAATTTGGCCACATGGTGGTTGTTGGTGATTTCATAACATATTTCTGCTTACGAAGCATTCTTATTTTTACGAAAGGAAAAAGCGCCGAAGATACTGGTATGAAGCAAAGGACACGCGCGTGGGTTGATTGATTGATATGTGGGGTTTAACGTCTAAAAACCACTATGTGATTATGAGAGACGCCGTAGTGGAGGGCTCCGGAAATTTAGACCACCTGGGGTCCTTTAACGTGCACCCAAATCTGAGCACACGGGCACGCGCGTGGGTTGCTTGGCGCTGACTGCCAGTGAAGATTTATTGAAATGAACAAGCATACATACATAAACAACGAAAAAAAGACATGAACAAAGACTTGGCAAAACATTCAATAATAGGAGTTAAGTCAGGTACCACATTTCGCTCTCTAATAGACAAAAAGACGGTACTAACACATAGGTACCCTTTTCTGGCTGATAATATATGCCCCAACAACTCTGTAGCGTCCTAGTCACGATAGCGTTTGACAGTGTGCCGTCGGACAGGCTGAGGGTGCATCGGCACCTTGCACAATATACTGCAAAATTACTTTCAACGCACAGTTTTAAAGAGTTTGCATGTCCTCGCAACCGACCATTGACATTGGTGCACCGTAGAACCTGTCCCACAATTCTTATCTACACGAACGTGAAATATTATAAACGAAGTCTGTCACACAACTGGGGAAGGTATTTTTGTGTTGCTAGGACAATGTTTAAATTGATTTTTTTAATATCGAGGCGACGCGTGTGAACCATCCTGGTGAGCTCTGAGAACGAGGCATGCACTGTTTGCTACCCTTTTTTTAGCGACCTGACTATCTTTCTTGAGAATCTTTGCAGGGTAGCAAACCGGCTGCCTATAGGCTGGTTAACCTCTCTGCTGTTCTTTTCTTTCTATTTTCCTTCCTTCCTTCATTTTGCCCCGTTCAAAAAAGAGCCTCTTGCCTTTTGAGTCAGCTCATTCAAAGACGCCAAATACAGGCATTGTCTGGTCCTCTATGCTAAGTTAATTATTGAGTTCGTAACCATACTAGGTTTATCTCAGCTTTTCAGGCTGAATTGAGACACTGACAGCCGCCAGTCACCGAAGACATCTACTATGCTCGTTCGCGGAAAATGGTACTGGCGGAGGGCATGAACGAGTTGTTGAAAAAATGTGGTAGTAATTCGTAATGTTGCGAACAATCCTCAGGTCCACGTTGTTCCGCATCACATCAAAAAGGTGGACGCATGCGCAGTGTTAGTCTAGTGTCCCCTGCATGCACCCATTACCTGGGTGCATGTGTCGCCTCGTGAAGGCACAGGAAAAATGTAATTTCCATGTGTTCCAACTTACACATAAAGCTGTTCACCAATTGAGAGACTTGCGTACCGCTTGTGAAATGAGTTGTTTATGCAAAAAGGTAAATGTGGGACAGATTTGGTAGTTCATCAGTGATTGGTTGTGAGAACATGCTATTTTTTTAGAAAGAGCTGTTGGAAGCAATATCGCGTCACAATGTAGTAAACGCGGATGCACGCCAGTGTGTTTAACGTCACTCACCTCAAATGCTATTGTGAGAGGCTCTATGCAGTGGTACTTGAGGTGTTACCAATAAGCATTAAGACACTTAAGGCTCACGCTTTGTTATTAGGCAATATGTAGTCAAGCTTGTCCACTACTGCTGTCGGGCTGCTTGGAGGTTGCAAACCCAGCCCTTTTAGGTAAAAGCATTTTCCCGGCAAAGGCTCAGTTTAAATTCCGGAAAGCAAATGGACGAAATAGGATTGAACTTTATGAAAAACTGGCCAACTATTCAGGCACCATAAATATTTGCTTCTAACAGCGGCGATGCATAACTCACTCAATGAAACAAGACAAAAAATGTATGTAGATATCAGTCACACACCGCGGGAGAATCGAAGACATGTAAGATTAAACATCTTTATTAGGTCTAACAATAATTCCAAGCTTTCATGATCAAGATGGCTCTTGCTTCAAAAGCAATTTCTGCAGCTAAACAGCCGCGACGGCGTGTTTATAAGGTTTCTTGGGGCATGACTAGCCATCGCAACGACCAGTACTTCCACCGCAGCGGGCAGCCTCGCTCTCCTGGCGTGCCTCGGCTTCCCCGTGCTCGCTGCGCCCTTCACTGCCACCGCAGGGACCGGACTCTGAGCGGCCTTCGCCACCGCACGCCTCGGTGCCTAAATTAGGCGAAAGTAAAAAATAACGTATAAAAATACTGCATGTGGTGTTCAAATTGTTTTCACTAAGAAGCAGTGTCTGCGTGTGTACTAATTTACAGCAAAATATTATCAAAGGCACAATTAGCTAGGCGCCCGTCGCAAGGCTTTCAATAAAAATGATAGATGAAACTAATTGGTAAAATTCTGGTAGTAATCCTAATCTTAATGTTTCTATGACTGTTAGTCGTATATAAATATTTATTGTGTATTTGGTGTACTGAGACAATTTTCGTACAGCATTTTTTCTATTATTACAAAATGAAATGATACCATACTTGAAACATTTAGGCTTTTCAATTGGCTGAGACCACCTACATAACTAGTTTACTTCACTAAATCTTGTGCCTATGGTATGCACATTAAAGAGGCATTTTTAGGCGACCACATGAACATCATGTTTTACTTGTCACGTGCCCACATACTTCAGCTGTCTAGCTTGAATCAAGATTGTAAAACGTCCCACTCACCAGCTACTCATAAGGTGCAAGCCACGAGAGCAATCAGCATGGTTTTGGCATTCATCATTGGGTTCGGAAGAAATCTTTAAAAGCAAAATTGAAGATATGCAGCTATACTGACTTTTAAAAGTTGACTGAATAATTCTTTCGAACACAGCTACAACCATTTGCTCTTGCAAATGTTCAGGCTGTACACATCGAGTGATAATGAACATCCTTACCGTCACTTAGGTTTTCCTCTGACAAGTTTAAATTTCAGCACTTCAAATAGGTGCACCTGGTCGATAATAGCAAGTGGCTGGCTAATTTAGTACAGGTGATTTATTAGGAGAAGGTTAGATTAGTTTATGATATCCCTACCTCCTGTATAGTGCACTTAAAAGAGCTGGAAGACCTCGCATATAGGTAAAACAGATTAGGTCGTACTAACTGTCGCTCGTCTTCAGGTGATGAAGAGAAACTTGTAGTGCAGCCGTTAGTGTGAGCGTATTTAAACTGTTTTGCACAGGAAAACTGTAGAAAATGGGCGTCACTTTGCGACGTCATAGTAACATTCCACCAATATAACTGCAAGGATAGTGAAACAAACGGCAGAAAATAAAATATTGCTGTTGCTTTGACATTATTGGCTAGTTTCTGTGCAAGCGTACCATGCAAAGACGGGTGTTTGTTCGAATGATGTGCGGTTGCACTTCGAGCGCACCTATGCATCACTGTTCTAAATACCAGAGTTTAAAAAAAGTCACATGAAAATATTTGTCATGCTGTATAGGACCATTGTGCCAAGGCCGATATGCGCATGCTTCCTGCGTCTGGTGCGTCTAAAATTGTGACTTCTTTGTGATTTGTTAGACTCAATAGTTATAGCCTGTTCAGTCATAATACGCCATTAAGGGTGCAGAATAAAGCTTCAATAAATATTACTGACTAGATTGATACTACAAGCAATAGTTGTGATCTTTACGAACTTCAAATAAATACACAATGGTAACGCAGCTGTTTCATATTGTGGCGCAATACCAAAGGAAGTGGGTTAGATTTCCCCAAAAGCAAAACCAGACTTACGTTTTGCTAGATGTGAAGAAAGCCCTTTTAGTCGAAATTACCTGTACTCGTTCACAACAATGTTCCTCAAAATGAAGTGGGGTTTTGGTAGCGTAAATATCCCTAATGACTATGTAGAAAATTTTTTCTTATGAGAATTATCTATTTATTATAATCTATTCAACATCAAAGAGTTGTACCAAGAACATTTTCTGTCCACGCATATGTGTTATTATTGTGTGTTCAGTGCCGTAGCAGCAGATATTCGTTCCTCCTCTATTGTAATTGCATGCAAAAAGACTTTACGATTGAAACTATTGCCGCAAGTACTGGTAGCGATATGTCGGGAAATTATTTCTGGGACATTTTAGAAGACAAGAAATTATGAAAAAGGGCTTGCCTATCATACCAGTGAAAGTTAAGTACGCTCAATCTCTTTAAACGTTGAAAATCGAGACACACCAAACAATATATTTGTGTCTCCCATGTTTTCCTTTTTCTAAAGCTACTTTTCTTCAAATGCACTAATGAAAATTGCAGATGGCAATCGTTTTGCCACAAAACGAATACAATTTCACTTTGCTACAAACATCAGCGCCACCTAGTCACGTGTACTTGCTACTGAATAAAATCTATAGTACAGAACGTAACAAATTAGTGCCCCGAGGTGTCCACAGTGGCAGCATTATAATAAAAATAATAGGTATTAGTATATTACTTGCTGTATTCACAATATGAACTTGAGCTGCGTGCTAGTAAAGAATACCAAAACTTTTTTCTATATGCAGTTTCTTTTCTCTTACCTAAACCTTCGTATACACGTAGGTCAAGCATTTCGCCGCCATTGAATTGTAGCTACGCATACGGGATCGAACCTGCGTATTTCGGGTCAGCAGCTGAGCACAGAAACCCGTGTACCACCATCGTGGCAAATATAAGCATGTTGAGTGATAAAAAATTCAAATGTTGCGTCTATATTAGGAGAATGAAGTTGCAGTAAGGGGCAATATATTTGTGATGCTGGTGCGCTCAGAATAGGCACACTGTTGCTTCATAAATTGACAGCACTTACGGAACACCTACTACATCCACCAGCACTCTTCCTTTCACTTACCCTTTTTCTCTCTCTTAAGAAGAAAAAATTCATGAGTATATTCTTATATGCCAGCATACTCAGTGACTTCGCGCTTGTGTGCCGTGTCTTTCGGTTTAACTCTGCAGTTTTCATATGCTCGTTATTAAATTCAGTCCTTACATTTTAATTCCTATGGTATTCATATACAAACAAAATGCTATGTACTATTTTACCCCACTATGATGTACGTGTAACATAATTTTGTTATTGTTGTGCTAGAACAACTTCACCATTGTCTGCCTGAGGGACTGGAACTTTGTCGCGCAGATGAACGTCCGTATTTTTTCCAGTTCTTCCCTTTTCACTTTGTGTATGAAAGGGTGCAAATAAAAGAGTTTGATTGATTGATTGAATGATGCATTCAGCGATATATATATACAGAAGGTAAAAAAGAAAGAACTGGAAAACAAATCCGAACGTTCATCTGCTTCACAAAGCTCCGGTCCCTCAGGCAGACAATGGTGAAGTTGTTCTAGAACAAAGATGAATAAACTTTATTTTCGCATCCGGCATGTTTGTGGTCCGGGCTAGACCACCCAAGGAGGTACCCGGAGACCTTATCTTTGTACAGCCTCCCTGGCTTGCTGGATAGCCCATTCTTGATCTTGAACCTCCTAGCTGAGCAGCACAAGCTGCCACTCCTCCCGGAGGACCTCTGGAGAACTTGTTGATAAGTTGGAGCTTTCCCATATTATATGTTTGTAAGCGGCCTTTTCTGTTACACATAGCTTACATTTTTATCCGGGTATAAGTTTGGGTAGCTCCTGTGGAGGTGCACCCTGCAGGGTTCGAGTAGCAGCTCATCTGTAGCTGTCGGTATTCTGATGCTTCCTGCCTGTTCAGGCTCGGGTGAGGTGCGGGATAGACAGGCCTTGCTTTTCTGCAGTGTTGCCTGTATTCTGTGTAGCTTGTAAATCGGTCTTTGTGTGGGACGTCGGCAGCGCCAGGGATCATCACCGATCGGTGTGATTGGGTTGTGCGGCGGGTTAATTCTCGTGACAACTCATGAGTCAGCCCGTTAGGATTGGATGTACCAGTCTCTGTGTGCGCCGGGAACCATATGAGGTATTGGGTTCATCTACGTTTTGTAGTTCTTGGTTATTCAAGAGGATTCTGATGGCTTGCTGTGAAATCCGCCCTTGCGTAAAATTTCTCAATGCTACTTGTGAATCGCTCAGTATGAATGAGTGTTTGTTGGAGGTGATAGGCATGGTTATGGCTACCTCCTCAGCCTCCTCTATATTGTTTGTTATGACAGAGCACGCATTGATACTAATTCCGGACGTGTCAATCATGACAGCAGTGTGAGCTTTTCGTTCAGGGTATGGGCTAGCATATACAAAAAGAGATTTACTTTTCGTGCCGTGAGCTTTAAGCAGTGCTTTTGCTCGGTGTTTCCTGCGGTTCGTGTTGATAATGGGGTTCATGTTTTTTGGTATCGGGTTAGAAATGATCTTAGCTCTGATTGTATTAAGGATGTTATGTTTGACACCATGTTGTATAGAGTACAAGATTCCTAATCTACTCATTATATTTCTTCCCGTTTTAGTTTTAGTGAGCCTTTCAAGCTGGGATATCCGCTGAGCTTCTATGATCTCTTCAAGCGAATTGTGTAGTCCTAGCTGAAGAAAAAGGTCTGTGCTAGCATACTCAGGTATTCCTATCGCTTGTTTGTAGACCTTCCAGATGAGTGCATTTATTTTGTTAGTTTCAGCTTTTTGCCAGTTGTGTCATGCTGAATAACGCGGTTCGATCGAACGCATTATTCGAAGGTCATAGGTTCGATTCCTGCTCACGCCAAGTTATTTTTTCACCCACTTTTCTTTCTTCCTATTTACAATACATTGGTTCTAACAACTTTCCCTATACATTCCTTGGCATTACTGTTTGTTAGATTTCATATATATATATATATATATATATATATATATATATATATATATATATATATATATATATATATATATATATATATGAGATATAACAGACAGTAATGCCAAGGAATGTACAGGGGAAGTTATTAAAACCAATGGAATGTAAAATAAGAAGAAAGAGAGAAAAGTGGATGAAACAATTACCAACTGTGAGCAGGAATCGAACCTACGACCTTCGAATTACGCGTTCGATGCTAATTCGAAGGTCGTAGGTTCGATTCCTGCTCACAGTTGGTAATTTTTTCATCCACTTTTCTTTCTTCTTATTTTACATTCCATTGGTTTTAATAACTTCCCCTGTACATTCCTTGGCATTACTGTCTGTTATATCTCATTATATTGTGTTAAAACACGGAAAAACGAGCCCTTAGGTATACACTTCTTTCCCTTATATATATATATATATATATATATATATATATATATATAGAAGAGAGAGAGAGGAGAGAGAGAGATAGAGCACCACGGAGGAGACAAATGGCGGCGGCAAAACTGCTGAACCGAGTGTGTAAAAAGCTGTCATAATAAAACAAGTTTTGTGACCTAGTAGTTCAACAAGGGAAGTTTTATTGCATACGTAACTTGTTCATAAAGAAACGAAACAGGAAAAATAAGTCGTGTGTTGAGAAAAAAAGTTTTATTGATTTAGAGTACTTCGTATCCTACGATAGGAGAACAGAAAGTGGTCCGAACAGGAACATCTTTACGTACTGGCATTTGGGCGTTGGTCGCCTGTTGACCGCGAGAAAAACCAATGGCGTAATACACTGCAAGGCTGTGGTGGTGTCAAAAGTCTTCATGCCTTTTTTGTTAGACCTTCGATTCTTCTAGCATTTTATTTGGAGTGCGGCAAGAAAAAAAATTTAAAGCGAAAACTCTACAACTCTCTTTTGCCCGCTTTAGGCAAATGTCTCTCTCGTTGAGTTAACACGCCAACTATAAGTGGGAAAATTGTGAGACTCTGGAATAGACAGCCCTAAGATTTTGGAAATATTCAGTTACGTCAATGTGCGGTCTTTACGAATGTACAAAACTCTGGGCATCTCCACGAAGCTTCGACAAAAGGGTTGTGGTGTTGGCGTATCTGTATTTTCGACGACAAAACATGGGTCACCAAGCTTCCGTGCTAGGTAGCGTCGAGGCAAGCCCTTGACGTCCTTTCATGGGACGTCTAGTCCACCACCTAAAGCTGCTAGCCTGCGACAATAAAGTTTATTCCTCTTCCTGCTCCTCTCTACGAAATGAATTATGACAAGTGGGTGAATCTATCGGTATCGGATAGCTGATCATCCGTATGCTATTCGAGCCTTCCAAGGGAGTTGCATGAAGTGTACATAAAAAGTGAATTGATTCCGCGTTTCAGTTATTTTACAGAAATAAAATAATGTTTGGAAAATTGCTGGAGTTGATACCATGTCCCGAAAGTGTATCCACAGACTTCCTCTATTACCGGTGAAAAGATACCACTTTATATGAATGCAGAAAAATGCCAATAGAAGTGCACTTTTCCTCTGTCATGCCCAATAATAATGAGAACTAACCTTTGATAATGCGAAGGTAAATATAGGGGACGTCAAATATAGGGGATGTGAAAAGGTAAAGGAAGGTAAATATAGGAAGGTAAATATTGGGGATGTAAAGATGTAAACCTGGGCAATAAGATAATTTGCCACCGACAGCGACGAAACATTCGACATTCGAATAACGCATTAGATGCTCAGCCACTGAGCTTGCGGTGGTGGTCATCAACTCATCCACTTCATAGATCATACATGCGCGTTTGAACGTGAGAGCATCAGTCTCGCCACCAACTGCCATTACGATTAGTGTGGAACACACTTTTTTGCCTGTTTGGCGTCGCGCAGCTTGCGATACATTTAGAAAATGGCAGCTGCCCAATAATTCCCTCATACACCACCCCAAGACATCTAGTTGATTGGATAATATGTGAAGTTTAACGCCTCAAAACCTCGTTATGTTTATGAGAAAAACCGTAGTGAAGGGCTATAGAAATTTCGGTCACCTGTGGTTCTTTACGTGCACCCAAATCCGAGCACACGGGCCTGCAGCATTTCCGCCTCTATTGAAAATGCAACCGCCGCAGCCGGGATTCAATCCCGTGGCCTGCGGGTCCGCAGCCGAGTACCTTATTTACTAGACCACCGTGGCGGGGTGAAACATCTAGTTTGCCAGCACAATACGTTGCCTACGCCTCAAGCGAACGCAACGTCTTGTGTTGCGTACGTAGGATAGTTGCGTACGCCTGGCTAAAGTGTCCTATTGTGATCACTGGGGAAACGCGTAATCGTTTTTATGTCAGTGACCAAAAAGTCCAGTGGTGCACGCAAAGACCTCAAATAAGCTTGACTACTCGAGTCCCCATCCTATTCTTAACATAACGGTTTCAAATAACTGTGAATCTTTTTGAACATTTCAGTATAGTTTGCGCTGAACACTGCTAACAATTTTGCAGATGAAACCGTGTTCGTACTAATGAAGCGAGCAAATCGCAGGGCAGATCTTAAATATTGATGTGGATGCTTTCAACTGCGTAATGGGCTGACCACTCTGACACATTTAGTGTTATCGAAGTGAGCTAAGGGGCTAGGTGGTTTAGCATCATTAAAATACTACGCCATAATTAATGTGGACAAAATATGTTAGGGAAGACACATGACACAAATTCGACACGGCAAGTGCAACTTATAAACTATGTTTACTTGAAAACCACTGATTCCTGTATCTTTGGAATCGGTACAACATCAAAGTAGGACGTGTCTTGACGGAGGTGGTAGAGGGTTTATTGTCTATTTTGTCAACACATGTTTGGAGGAATGACTGCTATAACAATAAATTCTAAATTAATGCGAAGAGAAGACAGTCATTCGAAACTTCCAGCATCTACAGTGTTAATTTTTATGAAAGGAAACACGGTAAAGCGTGGCTTGCGCGCTCCGGCGGCTGCTGGCAGCGCGTTCAAGTGGGAACGAGAACAACCACAGTCTCTTTTCGCGTCATCTCGCGGCGAGCAAAACAATTCGTTGTTGATATAGAGCCAGCAGCCAGATTGCAACCCCCTCCCTCTTCAATACGAATACGCAAGAGCTGGTCATGGCCTTGAAGGGGGAGGGGTTCGAGCTTGCCGTTCTATGTCAGCAATGAATGGTTGTTTTGCTAGCCGTGAGATGACGCGAAAACAGACTGTGGTTGTTCTTGTTCCCACTTGAACGCGCTGCCAGCAGCCGCCGGAGCTCGCAAGCCAAGCTTTACCGTGTTTCCTTTCACAAAAGTTGACACTGTACATGAAGCAGAAGAGACGCACAAAAAAAAACAGAAGATGAGCGTGAACTTACAACTGTCACAGCTGGACACCAAAAAACACTCGGCTCAAATAGCAAGTAGGATACGCTCAACGAGCTCAGAAAGACGGAGAGGAGATGCGCTAACAACTTTCACAATTGTTACTTGTGCGCAGCAGCGTGCTGTTTTTGCTCCTCTACGTACTAGCTCTGCCTCAGACGTTGCCGCCTTCTTTTTAGAAGCCATTGTGTTGCGTCATGGTGCAGCTTGCACGTTGTTGAGTGACCGAGGCAAGGCCTTCCTGTGAACAATTTTCGACGAAATCCTAAAAACTTGTGGCACAGTTCATAAGACCACATCCACTTACCACCCGGAGACAAATGGGCTGACAGAGCGATTTTACCGGACTCTAATCGACCTGATATCCACGTACATCGGACCGAACAACGATAATTGGGACAAAATCTTGCCGTTCGTAGCATTTGCGACGTTGCCTCTGAGTGCTGTTTGTTGGCACCTAAATCGGTGCCCCTCAAGCCTTTTTAGGGCATCCTGCTGTTGCCCCACATGTACCTTACAACAGGCCAGTGGAATGGCGTGTACGATGCCTAATACACATTCAGTATATTCATTTGCATAAAGTGTTTATCATTCTTCTTTCTTCCTGACCTGGTAGTTTAGTTTATTGCCATTTTCTCTGACTTGAATGGAGCTGAGAAGACGACAATCAGCTCAAGTCTGCGTCTAATTCAACATTTGTGATGCTTTATGAACGTATGGAACCAATAGAGGCTTTTCTTCATTCTTGGTGCGTTCAGTACTTTTCTTTCGTTTCAAATCACTTCAGCATATTCTCTCCATCCGGTAGCAGCAGGCTTTTTGGGTAGCCACTTTCATGTGTGTGCTGCATCTCCTGGATGTAAGATTGATTGCATCTGAATACACAGAATTATTTGAACGAATTTTTATGCGTGCATTAGCGATTGGCATGTTCACTAGATCTTGCGTGCAGAATATAAGAGAAGTACGCCCTTTTTTTATTTAGTCACATCATGTAACACATGTGGACATTTCCTTGTTTTTTGCCACTGATCATGACATTGCTAACGAGCACGACTGTGCTTACCACAATTGCGGCAAAAGAGGGTTCCTTTTACGGGCAGACCCATATCTACAGAGTAAGGTGTTCAATATTCAGCAGTTCTACTTCGGCGTACTTCATCGTCACACCCATGATACATGCTAAAAAGCTGTGAGTATAATGAGTTAGACCTGTTCTCTTTTGTGTAGGTACATAAGAAGCACTTCACGCTTTGCAACAAAGAGGCACTCAACTCGACTTGCGGTTCCATTGCTTTATGTCTGTTGACCTCTTCTCTGTAGCGGAACTGTTATTGCGAACTTCGGCGTGCTTGACCGTATCTATCTATCTATCTATCTATCTATCTATCTATCTATCTATCTATCTATCTATCTATCTATCTATCTATCTACCTATCTATCTATCTATCTATCCGCCTATGACTTTTAGCTCTCCTGGCCGTTTGGATACTGGGATGCATTCCAAATTTGGTATGATATAGCATGATTGTATGACGAGCATAATTGACTAGTCATAACATGAAAATCATGACATATATGACATCAATGTCGTAATTTTCATTTCATTGTCTTCCTGCTTCTGCGACTAATTCGTTCACATGCCATATCGCAAAACTGGTATAGTTTCACATTACTGCATGGCGAACATGCGTGGCAGGCTGTCACGTGGAAATCAACACATGCGTGTCATGTAAGAACATGACAACATGCCACGCTCATGTGCTCGCGGTCATTTCGCTGGCTTCCAAATATGGTATTACGTGACGTGAATAGACGAAGAAGGTGAATGACACGTCCAAACATGATAATCATATATGCATATCATGCAAAACATGACTACATGATAAGCTGATTGCGCGCTCGCGGCCGTTTTTCTCGCTTCACATATACCGAATCTCGTATTAAGTAACGTAAATAGACGACGAAGGTAAATGGCACGTCCAAACATGATAATGATGACCTACGTGTCAAGTAAAAACTGACTACAAGCTACACTCATAGCACTCTCGCGGCAGTTTAGCCAGCCTCACATTTACCAAATTTTGTATTACGTTACGTGAATGAACGACGAACAGAAATGCCAGGCGCAAACATGATAGTCATGACATTGAAGTCATGAACAGCATAACTTACGTCCGTCCCGTAACGTTGTGCTGACTTTAAAGGGACACATCCGGCTTCCTCATTCACGCTTTGCATATCATCGATTCCACGGTACGTGGGATCTACCCACGTTTTTTTTTTCTTTTTTTGTGTGTTACTCTTAAAATGTCAAAAGTAAACTTGAGCTGCTTCGTATTGTTTGGATATCTATTTTTCGAGCTTGAAGCCACTACTAAACACGTTCATTTGTTGCCTTTAAAATGTTGCTTGATTTGCTGATCTCATGAAGTTTAGGAACATTTTCTTTTTGGGTCTTCCTTACTAAACATAGCTTTTCAGCTAGCTCGAGCTACCTCAGCATAGCGCTTAGAACAACTTGAGATAAACTTGCAGAATGTCTTCCCGTAATGTTGTGTTTAGGTATGAAGATTTCAAACTTGAAACCTACTATGGTCTTGGAGATTTTGTGAAAAGTTCAAAGTGAACACACGATATGCTCAACAACGGAACTTATGTATATTCAGGTAATGTTGCTGAGGAATTGCAACCGCAATCTTTGCAGTAATAAGAAAGTGTTGCATTTCTATTAAAATCACTTTTATTGTCTTCATAATATTAGAAAGACCTCCATGATCGTGGTGCATGTCCTGTGGCTGATAGTAAATATTGGCAGTCATTTCGAAATTCATGTACTGTTCAAGCTAATTCCAAAATATTTGTCTATTGTGCAAAAGTTTCGGGTCGCTGGTAGATCCTATTTTATTAAATTAGAATGAACTAATAACAAAAAAGCATTAAGTATGCATTACAGTATAGAAAAGACGTTACAGCTTAATGTGTTTTGGCTTGTCTAACCATACACGAAAACTCATGCCGCACAAGTGTAAAAGCCTAAAATTCATGACATTAAGCTATGAAGAACCTACACAACTGATTGATAACGATTTTTTTACATTTGTACATCAAAAAGAATGGTGTTTTCCAGTGTGTGAAAATAAATAACTAAAGCAGGCCATTCTGGTGCACGAGAATGTGTCAGAACGTGCGTAGCTTGTTCGCAGGTGTGATCGAGCAATTGAATAAATCACAGGGAGCAGTAAATATTGAATTCGTGCAGTCAAAACGCAGTAGGTGATCTCAACGCTCTGTCGCGAACCCCATGATGCGTGCGCAACTGCTCTGGTGCCGTGGCAATCAACTGATGTCGAGGTTGTAGAGCTTGTGAGATACTTACGCTTGGTTCATTATATGTTCATTGCTGTCAAATAAACAATAAACGTGCTCGCTAGTGGTGCATGCTCATGGTTGAGGGGGAACTAAACTAAATGGGATTGTCGCAGCAACACAGGGTATTTTAAGGTTATTCCAATAATAGTGTTCAAAACCATGCACCCAGGAAGCTAAAAGCTTTGGAATAGGCCTCCCCAAGACAATGAAGCTGTTTGAAAGGAAAGAGCAATATATTGGTCTTTACCTGGAAGCAAATTTAAGTAATATTCTGACACCTCGGAGAAATGTTCTACTGAAGCAATATGAAATACAGTAACGACTAGTTAAAAAAATGCGTTTATGTTTCCCAGCACTTGGTGACGGGGTTCGATGTTGTCATAAACCAAAATTACTGAAATGAACTTGGCTCCTAACATCACTTCATGGGCTTTTTTTTCTGAAATGACTTCGTAAAATAGCTTTTTTTCCCTCAGTTTCGCCCGGAATAAATATTCATAGAGCTATAACGCTGCCACGTTAGAAAGTATAGCTGCCCTAGTCATCGTCTTTTTTTCACTGTGGCAAAGCTTGCACACCATGCTTACGCGTCAGACCACAGACTGACAGTCGGTAGCCACTTAATAGATGGTGTTCGGGATTGGATCTACCGCTGTCTTTGTAAATGCTTCCACAACAAATTGGCGAATCCCACGTACCGGGGGAGTCGATGATATGCGAAGCACGAATGAGGAAGATAATATGTCACTTTAAAATGAGCACAACGTTTTGAGGCAGATATAAATTGTGCCGTACAAAACTTCCATGTCATGATTATTATGCTTGGGTGTGTCATTTACCTGAGTCGTCTGTTCAAGTCACGTGATACCAAATTTAATATATGTGGACGTAGCGAAACGGTTACGAGCTTGCTAGAGCGTAGCATGTGGTCATATTTTACATGGCACACATGTGATGATTATTATGTTTGGGTGTGTCGTTTACATTCACAGTCTATTCCCGTCACTTGATATCAAATTTTACATCTAGCGAAACGGACGCGAGCGCGCTATGATCGTAGCATGTGGTCATGTTTAACATGACACGCTTATCATGATTGTCATGTTTGGACATAGCGTTTGCCTTCACTGTTCGTTCACGTAAGCAATATCAGACTTGGTATGAGTAGAGCTAGCGAAACGGCCGCAAACACGCTCTAAATATAGCATGAAGTCATGTTCCACATGACACGCATCTCATGATAGACAAATCCCCATGCTCCCGAATGACAAAAATAAAATGGGTTTCATAACCCCAGATGGCCTATTTGAATTCAATGTAATGCCTTTTGGCCTATGCAATGCTCCATCCATGCTTGAGCGCTTCATGGACTCAATATTACGTGGACTAAAGTGGGAAGTTTGTCTTTGCTACCTGTATGACATTAAATTTTTTGTCCGTGCATTCGATGAGCACAACCATCGTCTAGACACTGTTCTCACCTGCCTTGAGAGAGCTAAGCTAACCCTGAAGTCTAAGAAGTGTCACTTCGGCAGCCGTGAGACTCTCGTTCTCAGTCACCTGGTGGACAAGCATGGCGTTCGACCCAACCTTACCTCCAGAATGTCACCGCCGTCAGCACCTTCAAACCACCTCAGTATGTACGAGAAATGCGAAGCTTTTTGTGCCTATGCTCGTACTTCCGTCACTTCGTGCCTAAGTTCGCCGAACTCGCTTTCTTTGACGTCCCTACACAACAAGAATGCATCTTTTCGGTGGTCAGCGGAATGCGAGTCGTCTTTTTCGCAACTCAAGTTTGTTCTTACGTCAGGGCCCGTGCTTCGCCACGATGACCCGTCTGCTGCCCCAGAAGTGCATACCGACGCCAGTGGTGTAGGTATCGGCGCCGTCTTGGTCCAACACCATAGGGCTGCTGAACACGTCACTGCCACTACCAGTCGCTGTTTAAGTAAACCGGAGTGAAACTATACTGTCACAGAGCATAAATGTCTCGTGGTCATATTCGCCGTTCACAAGTTTCGCCCTTATATCTATGGATGACAATTCTCGATTATCAGGGACCACTATTCTTTATGTTGGCTCACTGGATTACGGGACCCATCTGGTCGTCTTGCTCGTTGAGCGTTACGATTGCAAGAGCATGACTTTGAAGTCTGTTACAAGAACGGTCGTCGTCATGCCGACGCCGATTGCCTTTCACGGCTTCCCCTTCCGACAACTGAGTGTGACGCTGACAACTTTGATTAATATTAGGCAGTAGTGGATACTGCGTTTCCTGACCTAAGTACTTTTCGAGCAGAGCAACGCAGGTACAAAAGTCTCGCTTCTTTCTTTATTTCCAGAACGAACGGTCAACATAGTTTCGTCGTAAAGGATGGCGTTCTTTACAAAAAGAGTTATTTCGGCAAAGGCCCTCGCCTACTTCTAGTTGTGCCTGCAAGTCTGCGACAACAAGTACTTCGAGCAATGCACGACGACCCAACATCTGGCCATATGGATTTTTTAGGACATTTTCTCGCACGCAAGAACGCTTCTTCTGACCGAAGATACGTAAAAGTGTGACTGCATACGTTGCTAGCTGTGAGCAATGTCAAAGCTGCAAGTGTCCTACAATTCCGCCAGCTGGACTACTTCATCCCATAGCACCCCCGGGTTTACCATTTGACGTTGTCGGTGTCTACCTGCTCGGCCCTTTTCGCGATCAACGAACGGCAACCGATGGATTATTGTGGCCGCTGACCACCTCACACGCTACGCTGAAACTGTGGCGATTCCTGTGGCAACGGCTACTCAAGTTTCACAGTTCATGCTATCACATGTTAAATTATTCCATGGATCCCCCCGTGTCATTATCAATGATTGCAGGCGAAACTTTGCGGCTGGTGTAGTTAAAGACCTCCTTCGTCTTGCCAACTACACTGGCAAGAGTTTCTGGCCAACTACACTGGTCTGTTTGTTGCCCTGGAACGTATGAGCGATGTCACGTACGTGATATCTCGGCTGTTGTCGACTAGCCGCCGCTCATGCAAGACGAACGTCGGTCATGTTGCCCGTTTAAAACGCTTTCATCATCGCAACGAAGCCTAACTCGCCCGTTGGGCATCGTATGCAAAGGGGAAATTGCTACGATACTGAGGGGACGCGTGGTAGAAGAAGAGAACGAGGTTGGCATGAGCGGTGATCTCCCAGACCCTGGAGTCTCGCATTCATAATATTTTGTAAATAAAGGCATCTCACCGTAACAATATTCTTGAATGTCGTTTATACACGTTACGTAGTATCAAAATTGGTATATGTGAAGCTAGCGAAACGGCCGACGGCGCCTCATGAGCATGGTATGTTGTCATGTTCTTACATGCCACGCATGTCATGATTATCATGTTTGGACCAGTCATATACCTTTGTGAGTCATTGACGTCAAGTAACACCGAATTAGTAAATGTCAAGCAGGGGAAACGACCACGAGCGCTCTATGAGCATAGCATGTAGTCACGTTTTACATGACACACGTATCATGATTATTATGTTTTACGTGTCATTTACCTCCATCGTTCGTTCATTTTACGTAATACCAAATTTTCTGTATGTGCAGCTAGCAAAACGGCCACGAATAATGAGCTAGGCATGCAGTCATGTTCTTATATGATACACATCTCAAGACTATGATGTTTGCACCAGTCATATACTTTCATCATTCATTCACGTTCTGTAATACCAAGCTTGAATAATGTGAAGCTAGCGAAACGAATGCGAGCGCAACATGAATTACACCGTGAAGACGTTTTCATAATCTTTTTAAAACTCCGTGGCATGTCACAGGTGACGCTGCACGTGGAAGGCGACCAGTTAAAAGCGCGTGCAGAGTGCGTGAACGCGCTGAGATGGCTCAGGCAGAAGGTGGGAGCCCGGTACCGAGCGACCGCCTTTTGCTAGAAAGGCAGCGAAACGCGCGTGGCGCTGCGCCCCCTGGCCGAGGTTGGGAGGCCCATTGGCGGCTTCAGTGTTCGGAGTCGCCTCGTGTCGTTGCTTAATACGGTGTCAACTCCCAGCCGTGTCAATTTACAAGGATGCCTTTTGTAAATACGTACTCCCAACGCGTCTACCAGCTTATCATTCCAACAGCGGACAAATGAGGTAAAAAATGCTCAAAGAAAAGATTGCTGCCACACCCTGGCAATCGCCTGCCTGCCAGCTATGAACGCCTTGACAACAAACATCTGTCTCGTCGATTTGGATCAGTAATCATACATAGGTGAATGACGCGAGTTTTTCTAACTTGAATTGATTTCTAGAAAAAGACAGGAGGTGGAGTTATGCAGAACTCAGGGGTGCTGGCGAGAATTTGGGCTGGCGACGGCGTGTAATCAGCTCCAGCAAAGAGAAGAGATAGATTTGAAAGCTAGAAAGGTTAACTAGCATGACAAATACACCTCGTTTTTATTTTGTTAAATGTTTTTATGGGCACACTGGTACCCTGGCATGGCTTCGCCTACTCCTCTTCATTGTAACTTGCATTGTGAACTTGTCAATAACTATACAGCGATACTAAGCATACGCACGAAATCGTGCTTTCTTAGCAATTTTCACAGGTCATCAATATTGTTGATTAGGTAGTGACAATGCTTACACGTGTTAAATGATCCCTCAAAAGAAACGTCCACACTTTATGAAGACAGTGCGACAAATTGGACTATTTAGTGGTAGTTCGTGATCCCACCTTGCATTTCGCTGTACGAAGCATCTTCATTTTTACAAAAAAAAACTAATCATCGAAGATATGGGTACAAAGCAACGGACACACGCGAAAATTGGTGCTCACTGCCAAATGAAGATTTATTGAAACAAACAAGCATCTATATATAAAAAAGGCATGGAGAAACATTTGATAAAACATTCAGTCATGGGTGATATGTGAAGTAGTGCAGTTCACTGTATAATAGACGAAAATACAGCACTATAGTACACAAGTTGTGTTCTATTCTGTTTCAACTGTTTTACTGTGGAGAGGTTGAGGCTCATATTGCCTCGGGCTACTCTATATAAATAATTACTGCAACAAAAAAGAAAGAGCAACACTGATTGGCACCCAAATTTTACCAATACGAAAAAAAAACATAAAAGCACACTGAGGCCTGTTCAAATATCATTCATGTCAATGCACAGTTTGCTTGGATCAGTTCATACTGCCAAACTGTTCACAAACACACCTCCCTTTTTTTACTGAGAGTATATGCACTAACACATTTCGTATATATCAATCCCTGACTGTATATCACAGGCGCTCATCCAGTCCGGTCTTCACTAAAAAGTAAGTACGATGATTGCCATTTTCTGAAGATGCATCTCAGGCAATGGTCCAAGTATTTGTATTAATGTGAGGTGCCATCCGTCCAAGCTTGCTGATTTGTTCTTTAATTTTCCCTTCCATTCGCGTATTTAACGTGCTCCAAAAGAATATGGCGAACATTTTCTTCTGCATGACCCATTGGCATTCCGGGGAATTGGATCGATGTATTTTGTACAGGAAGCCGCGTGTGTGTGCTACTTCCAAGCGAAGTCTGTCGAATAATGTCTTTAGGTGTCGTTGGAGATCTGTTGCTAGGAAAACAATTTTTCTGTAGATCTACCTCATAAAGTACTGATTCCTTTGACTTAGGGCTATCGAACCACTTCTCCATCGAACAATGCTTAGCTCCTTGCGTTATAAAATGCCGAATATCCGCCCCAGACATAGGGATTGCGCAATCCCATCCTTCGTTCAATGTTTTCGTGGTGAGGCTGTCAGCCTCTTCATTTCCCTTCATCCCGATGTCACTGGTTATCCATTGGAATACGATGTTGTGACCCTGCGCTGAGGCATATTCCACAGTTTCTGTAATACATTATGCTATTTCATTGTTTTTGTAAAGTGATCTCAGATTTTTGATTAGCTGAAGGGCAGGTTCGCTATACGTGCATATCACCCACTTTCGTGGCTCAGAATTCTCGCATATAAGCTTAACTGCTTCAAAGATAGCCACAAACTCTGCTGTCGTCGATGAAGATTTGTGCAATAATTTGTACATTCTCTTTTTCTGAATTTTGGGTATAAAGACCGCACAGGCTTACGCTTCCTCAGTGCATAATCCATCTGTATATATCTTTGTGACAGGGGCGCTAGAGGGATATCAAGACATATGTAATGAGAAAGAAAATAGAACTTGTGTATATGAAACAACGAAGATATATACACATGTTCTCTTGTGTGTCTCATTATTTATCTCTTGATATCGCTCTAGCGCCCCTGTAACAAAGCGTATAAGAGTGCGACGTCAGACCAGCTGGCAGTGCAGCCGTACTTTGCACAATACACTGCGAGGTTACTTCCAACACCCGTTTTTTCAATCAATTAGCACGTCCTCGGAACCGACTAATGATGCACTGCACAGCCTATCCCCCATAAACTTATTCGCAAGCCCCGCCGTGGTGGTCTAGTGGCTAAGGTACTCGGCTGCTGACCCGCAGGTCGCAGGATCAGATCCTGGCCGTGGCAGCTGCATTTCTGATGGAAGTAGAAACGCTGTAGGCCCGTGTACTCAGATTTGGGCCCACGTTAAAGAACCCCAGGTGGTCGAAATTTCTGGAGCCCTCCACTACGGCGTCTCTCATAACCATGTGGTGGTTTTGGGACGTTACACCCCAGATATCAATCAATCAAACTTATTCACACGAACATCTTATTTCATAAACAAAGCCGGTCGCGTAACTGGGGAAGGGTTTTTGTGTTGCTATGACAACGCGTAACTTCATTTTTTTTCAATCACGAGGCGATGCATGCAACCCATCTTGATGGGCTCTGGTATTACTGCACGCACAGTTTTTTGCCTGTTTTTTTCTTTGCGACCTCACTATCCTTGTTGAGGATGTTTGCCCTGCTCTAATTAGAGCCTCCCTCAAAGTCGCTAAATAGAGGCATCGTCCAGTCTGCCATGCTAAGTTAATCAATCAGTTCGTAACCACACTAGGTTTTTTCGAGATTTTCGAGTGATAGAACGCGTGTGTCACTACTAACTCTTTTTGTTATAATTTCCACAATTCCTGGGACGTTCTCTGCGTCCCGCTTTGTGGCGATGGCAGCGGCGACTTCTACAGGACCGCGTGGTCAAATGCCAGCGCCCTCACGCTCTTCTGTGGCTCAAGGCTCATGGTCCATCACCAGCGACGGCTCTAGAGATGCTCCTGCTCTCGTGCCCATGGACGAAGAACGAACTGCTGGCCCGTCTGGCTACAGCTCAACATTTGTAAGCTCCGCAAGGAAACGAGGCTCTTGGTGCAGCTCCAGTGAAGACACGGACATCTACTTAGTCGACGGCGGCGACTCATCAGATGGCAGCTTCGTGTCTGTGGTGAGCCACATGGCCAAAAGGAGGCTCATCAAGCCATCATCACCAGCAAGCACGTCAACCATGAAGACAAGGAAGGAACGCTGGCCGCATACCATTCTCTTCATGCCCGTGGATCCTTCCGCCAGCCTTCGAAAATTGAACAGGCAAGCCATTTACAATGTTCTTGGGGGAATAGAACAGAATGAAATCAAAGAGGTCCGGCTAAACACACGTAAGAACGTTTTAGCTGTTGACACAACACATGGAGACACGCTCGAGAAGCTTCGAATGATGACAGAGTTTGGAGATGTCAAAGTACGAGCGGTCGTACCGACTGAATGGGACCTGCACTGCAGGTGTCATTTACGACATTGACTTGGCAATCCCAAACACGGATCTACCCATTCTGATAAAACCGGCGTACGAAGGAGTGGTCATTAAGCATATAAGCCGCCTCGGGAACAGCCGCTGCGTTAAGAGAGTATTTAAGGGCGTCTCAATCCCTACGCACGTCAAGGTGGGACATTTCCGGCATGTGGTACGGCATTTTGTCCCAAAGCCGCTTCAGTGCCACAAGTGTTTCAAGATCGGCCATGTCAAGGGCGTCTGTGCGAACTATACCGTATGCCCCCGGTGCGCAGAGGCGCACACGGTAAACACCTGTTGTGCAACAACTTGTAGGTGCGGCAATTGTCAAGGTACGCATGAAGCCACGTCTAAGGAATGCCCAAGACTCAAGAAAGAAATGGGTATCCTGAAAGAAATGGTCAGGGATAACTCCACCAATAGAGAAGCTTCACAGAAAAACTGGCGTCGACGTCGCCACCGACGGAAGCGTTCCAGTCATGGGATATTCATGCACCACTTCGGTCTACACCACCATCAACATTCAGTAGAAAGCCAGAGAGTACAAGAATACCTCCACCGGCGAAGCCTCTCTCCCCTGAAGACTGGCCGGTGCTTGCAAACGCACGGCCTTCCGAGCAGCCTTTCTGCTCTCTGCTCCCAGTGAAAGCCAATGCTGCTGATGACGAGGCTCCAACAGCAGATCGTCAAATTATTCCTATGCTGCGATTCATTGTGAGCGTCATCAGAAGTCTTCTGACAAGCATCCATACGCCAACTGCTAGGAGCGGCCTACAGGGGCTGGACGCGTTGAGTCCGGTCCTTGCAAGCCTTCAGTAAAGCCATGGCCGACAATCACAAGTCGTTTCGTCAGGAGGTCAGAGAAGCGTCGATTTTTCGGTAGAACGCAAGAGGTCTGAGATCTCGCATATCTGATTTCTGTCAGTTTGTTCATCTGTACCGATTTCGTATCATGGTTTTATGTGAACCGAAATGATCGCACCCAATCAGATTATCCGGCTACGAGTGATTTTTCTCTTCAAGTGACATCGAAAGTGGCAAAGTTGTTGTATTTATCGCCGGGAGCTTACGTCGTCCAGCCAGTGCAACCTCACGATGGCAACCAGTATGTGTGCTTGTCTGTTAAAAAAGGAAAGGTGACATTCGCAATTCTAGGCGTGTATATATCCCCATCAAGTCATTTCGACGCCAACAAACTAGACGGCATATTAAGGGCACACCCGGGTCCGTGGGTTAACACCGGGGATTTCAATGCGCATCATCCCATCTGGGGAAGCTCAAGGCCTAATTCAACGGGACGACATCTATGATCATTGGTTTCCAGCCATGGTCTCGTCCTTCTGAATGACGCCAGTCCTACGTTTTTACGAGGCACTACATATAGCAGCTGCCTTGATTTGTCCTTTGTTTCACGCCGACTTGCTACACGGGCAAAGTGGTTTTTGGACATTGAAACACACGGAAGCGACCACATCCCCACTTACCTGAAGAATACAGGTATTTCGAACACGTACTCCTCTACCACAACACAAAGAATAGATTGGAGTGTGTTCAAAACTCAACTTGAGGATGCTTGTGAAGAAGGCCTGTCCAATGGTCTTCAGCAAGCTATTTTGGAAACTGCACATGCGGCTATGCGCACAATAATATGCTCTTCGAAGTACTCTGAATGTGACCTCGAGCTGGAGCGACTTTGTGCGATCCGCCGTCGTGCCGAAAGACGATACCGACGCACCAATTCCACAGACGATCTACGGACAGCCCGGCGCATCCAAAAGAAGATACAACGGCGCCTTAACAAATTAGACACCCAAAGATAGAGGAAATTTTGTGCGTCGCTAGATCCTAATAAACCACTGTCTCCGATATGGAGAATTTTGCGAGGCCTACGTTTTGTTCCAGAGCAGCGTATTCCCTTCAAAGCCCTTGCACTTTTTCTTCGCCGGCATGAAATTGAGGTAGCAGAAGATTTCTGCGCTATGACCGTGGGCCAGACAGCGTACACAAGCCTACATACAGTGAATCATATCCCTCACACACGGGACCCACACATAGATCTACCGTTTACATCAAAGGAGCTCGATGCGGCGCTCGTCTTATGTAATAAGTCATCGTTAACTGGCCCGGATGACATCTCATACAGGATGCTGTGCAACCTTGATAAACGGGCACGAGAAGCACTTCTTAACATCTTCAACGATTCCTGGCAAGCTGGCGTCGTTCCGCAAGATTGGAAGATTAGCCGCTTGGTACCGATTCTTAAGCCTGGAAAATCTCTCCTGGACATTGTCTCTTACCGAACGATCGCACTCTCATGTTGCGTAGGAAAGGTAATGGAGAGAATGATCTTGGCCAGGCTTGAATGGTACCTGGAATACTATGAGATATATCCGAACGCCATGGCTGGTTTTCGCCATCACCGATGTTTGATCGACAATGTTATAGATCTCGTCACATATGTCCAGCAACAAAAGGCAGGTAAACGACTACCTGCAGCCATGTTTCTTGACGTAAATGGAGCATACGACAACGTTCTACATGACGCCATCCTCGAAGCCATTGAGTAAGTGGGCCTAGGCGGGCAACTGTATTGTTGGACACGCAGTTATTTACAAGGGCGGACCTTATTAGTGAACACTACAGATGGTCCAACCTCCCAACACCCAAAGCAGTGTGGAGTCCCGCAAGGTGGCGTCTTGAGTCCAACCCTATTCAACCTCGTTCTCATTGGTCTTGTAGAACGACTACCAAGTGTGGTCAAGTTATCCATTTACGCTGACGACATGTGGGTCTGGACATCTGGCGTGACAAGACCTCAGGTACGCGCAAGACTTCAGAAAGCGGTGACGTTGGTATCAGTGTACCTCAAGGACCAGGGTCTGAAAATATCGCCAGCGAAATGCGCATTGATTGCTTTTAGTCGAAAGCCAATGAGACCATACGCTATTTCAATCGATGGCCAAGTCATGCCATATATCAGGACGCACAGATTTCTAGGCGTATTCATTGATAGAGACCTCTGCTGGGGCCCACATGTGGCCCACTTGAAGAAGAGGCTGACAGAAATTGCCTAACTTATTCAAGCATCTCGGAGGAAACACCTGGGGGACTTCAGTACATGCAATGATGCAATTGTACAAGACGCTTTTTCTTGGCTATTTGCGCTACAGTTTGCCTGTGTTCACCAACACCTGCAGAACCAACATTCGGACTCTCGAAAGCATCCAGGCTATGGCTCTGCGAGTTTGTCTGGGACTACTGCGATGTTCATCAACAGCTGAGACAATCGAGATCACTAATGACTACCCGCTAAAGACGCATATCATGATGGAAGTGCTCAGAGCACACGTGAGGCATCTTACTTGTGCCCCTGCCCATCATCTAGCTTCACTGCCAGAAGCCCGAACTCGTGCCTCATTTTGCCAGACAGTCTTGTCATATCGCACACGCATTCCTACGAAATATACAACTCCATCGAGGATTTTAACTCCCCCATGGAGTATGACCTATGCACATGTTGAATTCATGGTTCCAGGCATAGGTTCAAAAGCCCGGCTCTCGTCTCCAGCGCTAAAGCAGCTTTCTCTTCTCTTGTTATATGAGAAATACAGTAAGCATACTCATCTATATACTGACACTTCAACTAAAGTGGATGGGTCTGCAGGGTCGGTGATCTTTTCTGCAACAGCGACAACGGTGAAGTTTCGTTTATCCCACCAGACATCATCGACAGCTGCGGAACTTGCTGCTCTACGTAGCGCAATTCAAGTCATTAAACACCAAGAAGCCAAGAAATGGAGCGTGTTCACTGACTCTAAGGCAGCACTACAGTGTTTGATATTCGCCTTACGCCGGGGACCTCATGAACAACTAGTGCTGAAAATTGGAGAGCTGCTTCACCACCTCTTCGACGGAGGACACAGAATCACGTTTCAGTGGCTTCCAAGTCACTGCGGCATATTGGGCAACGAACATGCCGATGCACCTGCCCGATCAGCACACGAAGATGGTGAAGAAAAATCTATACTATTTTCAAGGACTGATGCTGCAATGACCATCCGAAACATCGCTAATGCAGAATTAAAATCCCTGTAGAACACCAAGTGCTTACGGCACACGCGACTGCGTAGACTGGACACATCTCGTCGACCCCGGCCTCCGTCTGGACTCTCTCGACTCGAGACTACAGTGCTTTGCCGACTATGGCTTCGTGTCGCCTTCACCAAAGCTTTCGCCTTCCGAATCGGCATGGGAGACAGTGCTGTTTGCGGTTTTTGCTGCAGCGATGAAACTATAGAGCATGTTTTCTGTCACTGCCCTCGTTACAGCGTGCAAAGACGGCAACTAGCTGCTGCGTTAACTCGCCTTGACGACAGACCTTTGTCTGAACAAACAGTGCTGGAAAGACGACATGATTCGTGTGCTCACAGAAAATCAGTGAAGGCCTTACTAAACTTTTTGCGTGGCAGCGGCCTATTGTATAGACTGTAGCACCCCAGCTCCCCCCCCCCTTTTTTTTCGCGCGCGTCTATTTCCCTCTTCGCTTTCTTTCCAATCTTTCTTCCCCGCTCCCCCTTCCCCTAGTGCAGGGTAGCAAACCGGATGCTCTATTTTCTGATTAACCTCCCTGCCTTTTTCTCATTTTATTCTCTCTCTCTCTCTCTCTTCCAGATTTTCAGGCCGCATTCAGGCACTGACAGCCGCTGGTCACCCAAGACATCTACTATGCTCGTTCACAGAAAATGGTACTGGTGTAGGGGCTCAACGATTTGTTCAAAAAATAGGGAGATAATCGTTAATGTCGCAAACACTCTTTATACGTCCACAGCGCGTCGCATCGCATCAAGAAGGCAGCAGGCCGCGCGGGATTCACGTACTGTTCACTGCACCCAATAACTGGGTCGCATGTGTCACCCCGTAAAGGGGGGAAAAAGTTACATCCACATATTCAAACCAATATACAAAGTGTTTCATCAAGTGAACGGCTTTCGTCACTTTTGGAATTAGATGTTCATGCGGAAAGGTATATCTGGGCCAGATTGGACTGCATCAATCAGTGGTCGGTTGCGAGAACGTGCTAGTTCTTTAGAAACTGCTGTGCGAAGCGAAATCGCGTCACACTGTGGCAAACACGGATGCAACCGCCGTATGTTTGACGTCACCCTACCTAAATACTATTTTGAGAGAAGTTATGCAGTGATGCCTGAGGTGTTTGCAATAAGCAGTTAAGGGACAGCTCTATATAAAACATTTAGGGCTTGCACCTTGCTATTAAGCAACATGTAGTCAAGCTTTTCCAGTGCTGCTGTCGGCCTGTTTAGAGGTCGCTAACCCAGCCCTTTTAGGTGAATGGATCCTGCCGGTAATGACTCACCTTCAACACCAGATACTAAAAAATGAAGTAAGATTGAATTGCTCAGAAAACTGGCTTGAAATTTAAGCGCCGTAAATAATTGACTCTACGGTGGTGATACATGACTCTTGCAATGAAACTTGACACAAAAAAAGAAGTACATTGATGGCGGTTACAGAACATGGGAGAAGCAAATGCATGCAAGATTGAACACCTTTATTGGGTCTAACAATAATTCCAAGCTCTCATGACCGAGATGGTTCTTGCTTCAACAGCGATTTCTGCAGCAAACGGCCATGACGGGGTGTTGATGAGGTTTCTTGGGACAAGACTAGCCATCGCAACGACCAGAACTTCCCCCGCAGCGAGCAGTCTCGCTCTCCTGGCGTGCCTCGGCTTCCCCGTGCTCGATGCGTCCTTCGCTGCCACCGCAGCGACCGGACTCGGAGCGGCCTTCGCCACCGCAAGCCTCGGTGCCTGAATTCGGAAAAAAAGTTAAAGAGACCTATGCAAAAATACGGCATGTGATGTTCAAATGCTTTTCACTGAGCATTAGTGCCTACGTGTGTACCAAAGTACAGCGAAGTATTATCAAGCGCACAATTAGCTAGCTGACCGTCGCACAGCTTTCAATAGAATGGTAAATGAAACTAAATTTTGACACTCCGTTATTGGTGAAATTGCGGTAGGAATTAGTTATACTCTTATAAACTTTAAGTACTTACAAGGCTTCTATTCCTCACGGTCGTTCCATAGTTTGTTCTCTCTATAGGCTGCCATCACTTTGAAAACGCATTTTTAGACAGCACTTCATGTGCATCGTATACAACTTGCTCGTGCTGCTATGATGACAAAAATGTGTATCACGCGTGCCTACACTGACTGGAACACATGTATGACGAACGCATTGACTCGAAAAGAAGCTCCATTATCTGCACTGATAGCGAGCCTTATTAGTCACCCATATATTAAGCTCATGACCATCTCGAGCTGTCAAAGCACAATGAACACTCATTCATGCGCCTTTGAAGAGACAGTGGCACTGGTAATCAATATTTACTGCCCTATATCACTAGTATGCGAACCGAATGCAAGTGTAATTGTTTTGTTCTTTGGTGTTATCTGTTGTGAGCTAGTAACCTGCTAAGAATCAAGCCGCCGGCAATGAACACACAGAGGTCATTCCGTTAGTTCGGTTTCAATAAGGTGTATTTGCAGCTGGAATGAGCTGCGAGGTTCTTAAGAGCACGACCAAGCCAGTCACTTACTTACAAAAATACACCATTACCGCTTTAATAAAGGAGACAATTAGTGTTTTAAGCATTTACCTTTCGATCGATCGTTGTGAAATAATACGACACTGTGATTCATTGGAACGTGGCGGTAAGCTATGGTGGGAACATCGCAAATACTTTTGAATTGAAGTGAGTACGAAGAAAAGATTGCTTGGAATGTGCATGATGTGCGGAATCGTCTAAAATTTTATATAAGGGATTGTTACTGCAGGTGAATTTGATTATGTAGGTTTTGGGAGGCAATTCGCATTTCTCCACACACACTTCTTTTTTACCATTTTGAACAACTGAAATAACACAGCTTTTCGAATTCTGTACATCTGGCGTCTTCATAAGTTGGCTAGTGCGGAGTACCACAGTGAAATATGAACTTGATTAAGCCTTGAAAAACCCAAACCTACCAAAAAGCAGCGAAGTCAGTGTTTTTATGACTTTTTCTCGCATATAAAACTTCATTATTGTGCATTTGGGGTAGTGACACTTTTTCCGTGTAGCATTTCTTCTGGTATTTGAAAATTATTTATTCCATACTTAAAACATTTAGGCTTTTCAGTTAGTTGAGGCCGCCTACATAACTAGTTTCCAAGTCTGATATGTCATGTACCTATGGTATACATATTAGGGGCATTCTCTAGGCGACCACATGAAAATCATGTTTTACATGTCACGTGTACACATACTTCAGCTGTGTAGCTTCAGTCAAGACTCCATAAAGTCACACTCACCGCCTACTAATAAGGCGCAAGCCACCAGAGCGATCAGTACAGCTTTGGCATTCATTATTGCGTCGAGAGAATTTCTGTAAAAACAAACATAAAGTTATGCAGCTATAAAAGCATTTAGATATAGACACATTATTGTTTTCAATCATCGCTACAAATGTGTGTTCTTAGAAATGCTAGGTCTGCGCAAAGAAAGTGATTCTGAACATCATTATCTATTTGGATTTTCTTCGACAAGTTTAAATCACAGCACTTCGAAAAGATGCATGTAGTCTAGAATCACAAGTGGTCGGCTCATTGAGTACTAGTGATTTTACAGGAGATGCTTAGCTTCGTTTACAATGTCCCTACCTCAGAATAATGGACCTGACAGAGCCGGCAAACCTCGCATATAGGTAGAACCGATTAGGTCGTACTTACTATCGCTCGTCTTTGGATGATGAAGAGAAATTTGTAGTGTAGCCGTAAGTGTGAGCGTATTTAAACAGTTTTGAGCAGAAAAACGACACAAAATTTTGTGCGTCACTCTTTGACGTCATAGTAGTTTTCCACCATTCTAATCGCGGGGATAGTGAGATAAAATGCAGAAAGTGAAGTATTGCTGTTGCTGCGACCTTATTGGCTAGTTTCTGTGCAAACGTATCATGCAGAGGCAGGTATATATTTTTTTATTGATGTACAGTTGCACTCTGAGCGCGCCTGTTTCAGATACAGGGGTCGAAAGCAGAGGTCAATGGAAATATTTGTCACGCTGTAGAGACCGATGTGCCAATGCCGTTGTACCCATGTTTCCTGCGTGTGGTGCGTCTAAAGTTTTGTATTTTTGTGATTTGTTAGGCACAATAGTTATAGATAGTTCAGTCATTCATACGCCATGAAGAGTGCAAAATAAAGCGTCAAATAATTAATAGCGAATAGCCTTCAACTTCATGAGAACTTTAGGATTTTTATTTACTAACCTAAACCCACAACGCTAACTCAGCTGCTTTTGTATTGTGACGCTATGCCAAATGAAGTGGGTTAGATTCACAAAACTCAAGTGCAGACTTGCGTTTTGGAACTTGTTAAAGAAGCCCTAGTAATCAAAATTATCTGTATTTCCTCAATACTGTGCTCTTCAATATAATGGGGGGTGGGTAGTGTACACTTTTCTTAATGACTATCTGGAAAATTTCATCTCGTGCGAAGTATGCTTAAAATTAACCCTTTGAATAGCAAGGAATTCTACAAAGCAACTTTTCTATCCGCCCAAATATGCTAACATAGTTTGTAGAGCGCCTTAGCTACAGATAGTCATTGCTTCTCGTTTGCATTGGCATGCAAAAAGTCTTTACATGTGAAATCGATGGTGCAAGTTGAGGATGCAAAATTTGCAAAAAAATGTTGCGCAGACATTGTAGTAAACAAGGAATTATGACAGAGCGCTGAGCTATAGTAGACTATAGTGGGGGTTAACTACACTCAATCATTTATAAAATGAAAGTTTAAAACGAAAAAATACAGGCGTCTTTGGTATGTTTTCTGTTTCTGAAGCTGCTTTTCTTCTAACGCACCAGAATAGAAATTGCAGATCATAATCTTTATGCCACAAAGCGACTACAGCTATACGGTCTCTACAGCGTGACAAATATTTCCATTGACCTCTGCTTTCGACACGGCTACACACATCAGTGCCACCTTGTCGAGTGTACTTGTTACTAAATAAAACCTTCAGTACAAAACGTAGCAAACAAGTGCGCCAAGGTGGCAGCATTGTAATAATGATAGTATTACTTTGTATTTTACTAGCTCTAATCATGATATGAATTTTAAGTGCGCCGTAGTAGTAAGCATCAAATGCTTTGCACAAATGCACTTTCTTTTCTTGCACCTAAACCTTCGTATATATGTTTCTCAAGCATTCCGCCGCCAAAGAAATCTACCACCGCAGATGGGATCGAGACAACGTATTTCGAGTCAGCAGCAGAGGACGGAAACCCCTGTGCCAGCATCGTCGCAATTATGATGATCGTGAGAGAAATTACATAGTAAATGTTGAGTGTATAGCACTCTAAAGAGGTTGCAGTGATGAGCAACATATTCGTGACGCTGCAGGAAACATTCAAGAATCGGCAAACTGTAGAATAATAATTTGGCAGCAATTACGGTGTGCCTGCTGCATAGCCACAGCCACAGCACTTATCCCTTTTCTCTCTCTTGAGAAGGGAAAGTTTCATGAGCATATTCCTAGTTTAATGCATACTGACACTCTCGGTGACTAAGAGCATGTGTTTCTAATGAAGAGGGTAAGGTGCTGTCTCCGTTCGCTCCTCATCGATCAGTCAAGCCGCAACTGCCGGTCACAATATACTTCAATTAAACCTTAGTCGATGTGGCGTCTCTTCTCACACGTAATGTCCGGTGGAGGTGCTGAGATGAAACGGTGCCGGACTTGCCGCCTCAAACTCCCGTCGAACGATGCGTTTCACGTTTTTTGTAAAGGTGGTGTGGCATCAATATCGGTTTAGGTTGATGTGACAGCCGCGTTTGGTAGCCGCAAAAATTGAGTCCAAACATGGTGACTCTTCGCCATTTCGAAGCGGCCGCCCTCCTTAATGATGAGATGGGCGGTCATGACGTTGGTGTAGAGAGGCAAGATCAAAGCGTCGTTTGCGATATCCTTGAGTATGCGCCCCCCCTTGTCACTGTCGGTTTTTTTTTTCGTTCACATTCCGGCACACTGACGTGAGCACGTGCTATATATATAAGACATACGACTTCGTTGAGTACTGCACACAAGTGGCGAGCTTTTTCGCACAGCCATTTGGTGACCGAACGGGTACCTATAAATTTCGCGTCGTCGACCCTAGAAGATTTCCCAATATATTCATTGAGAAAATTTCCAGTTAATTTTTTTAATATCAGAGGCATGTTGCAAGAATGGTTTAGTCACACAATATCCTCCTGTGAGAACTTCTCTTAAACAGATTTCGAGGAAGCATAAAGTTGCTTTTAGTTCCTCGATAACAAATTCACATAGCAGAAGGCATATGGCTACTTCAAGCAATGTTTTCTCATGTAAACGTTGATGTTGAATTTATGTCTGAAATGCGCTTTACCCGAGGTATACAACGTAAAACACACCAAAAAGTTTGTAAACTTAAACTTGGCGTTGCTATGATATTTACGGAGACTTCGTTGAACGAATTGGTGCACGTAACCACGAAAGCTCGCTCTGAGTTTTCTTTTTTCTTCATTTCAAACCAAAATATTTGCAAGGAACTGTGTTATTGCGTGGTAAACGCAAATTGCCACACATACGGGTAATCACTTCTTGCGATATTCAGATTTGGATGCGTCCGCTTCACAAGTGCCATCAACTAAAATGGATGGAATGCATCAACTGGTAGGTCGGTACATTTACCATTACCAGTAATTTATTGAAAATTACCGTGTCTCTACTTTTTTGCCGCGCGTGTCATGAACTACCGAACGGATGCGCACGTCCTGTCTTCTCGCTGTTATATTATCGTTATGGGCAGTATCACTTCAATGAACCAACTTACTGGCAGATAGCATATTTATTATCATACTTTTGTCCTCACTAATTGAAGGCCCCGTCTCTGCTCGGGGGGTGGGGATCAGTGACGCCAAATGTACAGGACATGAGCCAGGAACGGTTGGAACAAGAGCCGCTTTGAATTCACTACTCAAAAGATTCACAACTTGCCTGCCGGACCGGCCTAATACGGCACTAACACACATAGGAGGACCAAAAGCCTTGAACAAACAATCCCCGCAGACTGACTGTCAATGGAGCTTACGGCGCGAAACATAACGACAGAAAATCAAACTCAGACGCATCAGACAAGCATCTGACAATAGAACACGAGCCATCCACTCGACATGGTGGATGCCCCAAACCGGCGTGGCCTCGGCTCTGCAGTGCTCATGAAGCAATAAAAAACATCGCGCTTAGCGTGACCTTCCTCGCATTACATAGCCCTACCACCGAAAAGCCTCCGGGCCCGATTGATTGATTTGTGGGGTTTAACGTCCCAAAACCACCATTTGATTATGAGAGACGCCGTAGTGGAGGGCTCCGGAAATTTTGACGACCTGGGGTTCTTTAACGTGCACCCAAATCTGAGTACACGGGCCTACAACATTTCCGCCTCCATCGGAAATGCAGCAGCCGCAGCCGGGAATCGAACCCGCGACCTGCGGGTCAGCAGCCGAGTACCTTAGCCACTAGACCACCGCGGCGGGGCGCCTCCGGGCCCGTCTCACCTCCCTTCTTATCGGGTCACCATTTTCCGCCCCCTGTAGCTTTTGCGACGCTGACGCTCGTCATGCGCATGGGCAATGCTCGTGTGTTTTCTTCGCCCTGCTTCCAATGTGCATGCAGCAGATAAGGAACCATTGGTCTTGAAGAGTTGTCTCACTGGCCGCAATGAACCACTATTCAAAAATAACGCATCTTATGTCGTCATGTCTATTGATCTTTATTGAGTGATAAGCCGTTGCCTTGTACAATCAATATGATATAATTGATGGATGTCCTGTTGTGTTTCCTCTGCTTGTTAAGCCAGCGCTATGATCGCAAGTCCTGCAACTCAGAAAATTACCCCAAAACAGCTTACGCCCTGTCGATTTTCTTGCCCCTGACAATTCATCTATATGATTTGAATGGCTGCGACGAACAAAATAGGCCATATATGGCACTAGTGCTCTCGTCTCTCTTGATTCTGTCGATTAGGTTCTATAACCTTCGATACAGGAAAGAAACAATTAGCCCATCAAGTTCATCTTTCTTGTCACTTTGGATCTCTGAATTCAATTACTGCATCTGCTCGGCAGCCCAACAGGAGCTTGTTCTCCGTCATGATCCTGTAAACTCAGAACTCTAGTCGTGATTGCTGCAAAAAACATCTAAAATGGCTTGTTCGGTGTTTTCTTTTTGTCATTGTCGATTTAATGCTGCAAACCTAATTGCCGAGTAAACTATTTTATGCAGGACATTACTTAGGTGAACGTGTTACTCAGAGAAAAACTTAGCCCAAAATTTGAATTTAGGAAAAAAGCTGGACCAGTATTCGAAATTTCAGGAATACACTGAATAAAAAAATTTTGACGTTTTTTTTTCTACACTGCTTATGGTTGGTACTTCAGCAAAAAAGTAATCACAAAAGCTAAGAAGATAGTCCTTACTTTGACGACTGCAAGGCGATAACGCTATCCAGCACCAGAAGCATCACCTTCTCATCAACATGCCTTGTATTGTTTCTGAGTCGACACTTCTACCTTGCTCTGAGACACCACAGGAAGCCCTTCTCTCAAAACCTCTTGTATGACGAGCGTGCAATGGTTGATGAGAGCTTCATGGGTGGTTGTTGATGAAAATTCCTTTTGCATTTTTTCGCTCTTCCCTTTCGCCTTCTCTTGTGTTTTTGTTCTGTACTTTAAGTTGTTTTCTTCTTGCAATAGAGCTTGATTTGGTATTCTGCACCTGTCCTGCTTTTCTTTTTGTAGTTCCGTTCGCGTTTTGCGCAGTTACATAATGAACATTATCAAGTTCCTAATGGCAGCATGTCCGCATCTAGATTCTAAAGACTTTCCACTGCGTCTCAAGTCTGACCACCATCGTGGTGACTCAATTTGCAGGTTTTGGGAACTGATGACCGAATGATAAGTAGGGTACTTATGTGGGTAAGAGTGGCCAAATACTACACCAGTGTGGTCGACATTTTCTACTTTGAGAGCTCAGGGCACGCTGTAGTCAACAGAGAGGCTGCACCCCAGGTCTCTTCATGCCATTTCATGATGAAGTATATTTCTTTACACTGCAGGAACTGTCCGTCTCCAGGATCTGAGGCACGGACCTCTTGCATGCGAGGATTATGCTCTGATTCGGGAGTGGAAAACCAGCGGCCCCAAGCCCGATGTAAGACACCCCTCCCCCCCTTTCTCTTGTCCTTGCCTATCTAAAAGCCGATATGGCAGTTTTTTCTTACCATGGGGTTTTCGCTTGCAACCTTCACTAATGTCGCAACCTTGTAAAATACATCACGAAAATAAGCTTGATGTTTCGCTCCTAACTTCTAGATGTTCAATTCACGCATTTTTTTTCTTCTTGCCTGCTAAGCCGCCCTCCCTCCCGTTTTGTCGTTTGGTCCCCGCTGTGTTGGCTTCATGTTACTTCGGCCATCTGTTTTAAATCGTTACTGATCCCTGCTCTACATCGACGTCATTATTGGGTGATAAGTAAATGAAGCTACATGAGTTTTTCACTTTTCCGAGGCCGGGGCTTGAACCCAAGTCGCCCAGGTCCGAAAGTGATTTAACGTTTTTAAACACCAGACACCGCGCACTTACTTGGCTGATGTGAGCGAAACTAAAGCACAACCGCCATGGTGCTTTAGTGGCTAAGGGACTCGGCTGCTAACCCGCAAGTCGAGGGAATGAATCCCGGCTGCGGTGCCCGCATTTTCATTGGAAGCGAAAGTGCTTGAGGCCCGTGCGCTTAGATTTAGGTGTGCGTTAAAGAACGCCAGGTGCTCGCAATTTTTCGAGCCCTTCACCACCTTGTCTCTCTTAATCATGTGGTGGTTTCGGGACGTAAACTGCAATAAATATTATACTATGAACTAAACCATAAGAATGCGTTTTACGGACGATGCAAAAGAAAAAAAATTGAGGCAGTACATTTACTATGGGGGCTTCATTAACATGCAACAATTTCACGAACTACAAGTGATTCAATTGGCAACACCTAATATAGATATCAAGAATTTTACATTTTGGGACGACTTCAATGAAGCTGAACTCCGAAAGCTACGCATAATAGCAAGCGCTAAATACGTCGCACTAATTCAGCCAGAGAACAGCATTCAGGGTAGGACCGCGACTTGTATAGAAAGAATATATAACATCCTGCTAACGCAGACGAGTAACCTCTCCCAGTTACAGGGTGTGTTAAAAAAGTCAGAACTTCGGTGCAAGAGCTATGGAAGCGAATGCGATAACAATTGAAATGTTATGCGAGCAATGGCAGTCAGATCCAAACTAGCAGCATGATGCTCTAGATCAATGAACTCACATAAAGGAGACACGCAGAAGAGCGCGAAGTAACAACGTTCACAGCTGAACACTTAACGCATTGAAATCAAGAGAAGCTCGAAACGTACATGTATAGGTATAGGATGAGCACCAAATATCTTGTGACACAGACGCTGCACTGAGTAAAGTAACCCTCGTGCACCCTGTAACCACAATGCTATCGCTGCGTTGAAATCCCAAGACGTATGCGGCGCGGAAACATAGAAGAGCGCGGGTGCATTAGGGCCCCTCGACCTGTGGCACCCTTCACGCCGTGTTGCTGGAAAAGCTGCGAACACGCTCATATTTTCCCCAAACTTGGCAATGGGTCAGTGGTAAGTGCACTGTTATGTTTTATGAAAGAGCTCCAAAAAAGAAATTTTATGAAAGAAGATTAGAGGTGCTGCTCAAGAAGCAACCCATCATATTAAACATAATTAAACATATTTCTAAATATTGTCAGCATGAAGCGGAATTCGAACGGCTCAGAGCGATCCGTTGTCGTACAGAACGAAGGTATAGGTGCACGATTGAGGTGGGCAAGCGCCTACAGAAAAAAAAATTGAGCGGCGAAGGAATTTTCTTCAGTCCTTTCGGTGGAAATCTCTGTGCAAATCGTTGAATCCACACAAGCCTTTACGCCGATATGGAGGATTGTTCGTGGCCTATAAACATGGCTGCATCAACATCACCCCTTCAAGTGTCTGTCTATCCACCAAGACCGCACCGAAATCGAAGTAGCACAGATGATTTCTGCATCAAATTTGCCGGTCAGGTAGGGGCGTGCACCACGCGTCACCTAGAAAACGCACCAGTCTCCAGAGGTTCAAGAATGAACACGTTTTTCTCTCTAGAAGAATTCCAAGCCGCCTTGACGGCTTCCAAATGATCTTCATCGCCTGGTCCGGATGGGATCACGTACACGGCTCTTTGGAACCTCGGGGAAGCAGCTCGCTGAGCTCTTCTATCTGTGTACAATGACTCGAGAAGCAGAGGATTTGTCCCTCAATCGTGGAAATCCAGCCGCCTCGTCCCTGTGCTTAAAGCAGGTATATCTCCTCAGGACTTGACATCTTATCGCCCTATTGCGCTTACCAGCTGTTTCGTTAAAGTGATGGAGAGGGTGGTCTGCGATTGATAACGTTATTGACCTGGTCTCGTCTGTGCAGCATCAAAAAGGACTGAAACGTTAATCTGCGGCATTGTTCTTTGACGTAAAAGCCGCATACGATAATGCATCACATGAAGCCATTTCGGATGTCATGGGAAATGTTAGATTAGGAGGTCCGGTTTACGAATGGATCGCAGCCATTTGAAAGGCAGAACTTTCCTTGTAGAGACGGAGAATGGCACAGCAACGCATCATTGCCTCCGTCATGGTGCGCCTCAAGGTAGAGTTCTTAGCCGCACACTTTTCAATCAAGCTTTCTTCGGCCAGTTGACGCACCTTGAGAATCAGTCCATCTATCAATATATGCAGATGACATCTGAATCTTGGCGTCAGGCGTAACGAGCCTTCACTTGCGTGCCTGGCTTCAGAGAGCGGCTACACTAATAGCAAAGTACCTTGAAGAACGGGGACTAGCGCTGTCATCAGAGAAATGCTCGCTTATAGCATTCATGCATAAGGCGATGATTCCATATGTTACTAAAATCAACGTACACACGATCAACTACGTAAAGACCCACTGATTCCTCGGAGTCATAGTTGATCGCGACCTCTCCAGGAGCTCTCACATCGCCCACATGAAAATGAAACTCACCATGATCACCCACGTGCTGAGGCTTTTTGCTTGAAATACGTGGGGTGCATCGGGACTAGCAATGCTTCAACTCTACACCATTCAGTTCCTCCTTTATATGTGCTACATCTTACCCATGCCTTTCGGGATTCGAAGAACCTACTTGCGCGTCCTCCAGTCGATCCAAGCCGTAGCACTGCGATATGCCTTGGTCTCCCGAGATGCGCGTTTACAGCAGCGACAGTCATTATTGCGCGTGATTATCGAGTCAACACATACATTTGCGTGGGCGCTTTGGGAATACACCTAAGACATATCGCTTGGTTTCCATCACATCACCTCGCCTCGATTCGAACCTATAGGCCCCACTCAGCGTTCAGCGCAACCTTCGCTCAGCATTGCGCAGTGCTTCCGTTGCACTTCATGCAACAGCACGGCCGCCGTTATTTTTGTGGTGCCTATACCCACTCGAAGCCCTTCTTACCATTTCTGGCATCAAAAATAGGAAAAAGTCGTCGCATCTAGCCCTGAAACGGGCCACATTAATCTTCCTGCAAGAGAAGCACAACGGAGGCCTTCACACATGCATGAATGGCTCTGTGTCTTCAGTAAGCTCAGCAGGGGCGGTGGTTATTCCCGCGGCGCACATCTCAAATAAATTCATGACATCGCATTTGACGTCGTCGACACCTTCAGAACTCGATGCCATACGGGCAGTTCTGGAGTTCATAGTTGAAGAACTTTCGGAAACTTGATCTATCTTCTCGGATTCGAAGGCAGCTCTTCAATGTCTCATGTCACCCTTTCGTCATGGAGCTAACAAAGAGTTAGTAGCTGAAATAAGGCTTCTTCATCACCAAACGATCGAGAAACAGCACAGCATAGTGTATCAGTGGATACCAGGTCATTGCGGTATATGTGGCAATGACCGCGCAGACGAGGCCGCTAGATCTGCACACTACGGTACTCAATACATAGCCATCCCGTTTTCAGGAACCAATGCAGCTACAGGGCTTCGTTCGCTTGCACGTGATCTCCAACTGGTACAGTGGAACTCAACAGAATTGACAAACGTGTGCCTGCATAACTTGATTCCCGATCTGCAGCTTCGTCTTCCTTCAGGGATATCTCGAGTTCAGGAGACTCTTCTTTGCCGCCTGTGCTTTGGAGGGAGCTTCGTGAACGCATACTACTATCTTATTGTAATGCACAGCTCTTCTACATAAACTTACTGCAACTGCGAAGAAACCATCGCCATTCTTCTATGCGAGTGCACCCACCTCAATGCGCCAAGACCAGAACTTACTGCAGCTCTGGATAGACTGGCTGATCAGCCTTGGTCGGAATAAAGGATTCTAGATTTTTGGCCAAGCCCATCCTCAACCCAAAAGACTTTGAAAGCTTTTCTACGCCTATTGCGGACAACTGGCCTCAAAGACAGGCTTTGGTGTCTTATACTCTTTGATGCTACTTTTCCTCGGTCGCTATTTCTTTGTATTTTTTTTCTCTCTTGTTGCAACATTTCTTATTATTATCTTTTAATCTCCTCACCCCTTTCCCCAGAACAGCTGGTAGCTAGCTGGTTTAAGAACTGGCTAACCTTCCTGTATTCCGTATTCCGCTTGAACTTTCCTCCTCCCCCTTTCCTCCTTATAAGGAGAACACGGGAGGGCATGGCCTACACGCTACAGTGGCGGCTGCTGGTAGCGTGTTCAAGTCGGAGCGAAAGCAACCACAGCCTTTTCTCACGTGTTCTTGAGGCGAGCGAAACAAGCAGTCAATGGTGATAAGAAACCACCACCACGTCACCCTTCTAGGCCACAAGTAGCCTCTCGCGTAATTGTCTTCAAGTGGGACGTGGTTACTGTCTTGCCGCTGGATTTATATAGGTATCACTAGTGACTGATTATTTTACTCGCCTCGTGATGGTGCGAAATGAGGCGGTGGCTGCTTTCACTCCCACTTGAATGCGCTGCCAGCAGCCACCGGAGCGTGCAGGCCGTGCGTTTCCGTGTTTCTGTTCATAAAAATTGGCACTGTACATCGCTGTTACACAAGCGGAGGACGTCGCTATCGTGGCTAAGTGGCTAACACCACGCACTGTGGAGCGAGAAGTTGCCCGTTTGATTCCACGCGTTGGAAGACAATTCTCTAAATCACTTGTTATTCTGGCTTATATATGTATCTCTCTCTTTTTTCTATATATATATATATATATATATATATATATATAAAGGGAGTGTGAGCACGACGGCAGAGACAAAAGGCGAAGGCGAAATTGAGCCGAAACCGAAACCATATAATAGCCGTCGTACAAAAAAAAACTTTTCGAGAATTATTAGTTCAACAAGGAAAGTTTTATTGCACACCTAATTTTCTCATAAGGAAACGAAACAACGGAAACAAGTATTGTGTTCAGAAAAAAGTCACATATCCATGGTGTGAATGATAATGAGTGGGGCGAAGCCTCCATTCGTCCTTCTGTGCTTCCGTCGGTCCGTTCATCAGTGCTTTAATCCGTATGTTCATTCATGCTTTTGTTGGTCCGTGCTTCCATCCATCTGTCTGTCCACGCGTCTGCCCATCCGTTTTTTCGTCCTTCTATATGTCTGCGTCTGTCTGTGTGTCTGTCCATCCGTCTGTCTGTTCGCGCATCCATCTGTCCATCTAGTAAACACTCTAAGCACCACCATCTCGCATCATTTCATCATATATTCATCATATACATGTACCACCATCCAGCGGCCATTCCAAGACCTAAAACGAGAGGTGGCTAATTATACACGAGATACATGACCCATGCTTTGAGGAGCCCCGCCGCGGTAATCTAGTGGCTAAGGTACTCGCTGCTGACCCGCAGGTCACGCGATTGAATCTCGGCTGCGGCGGCTGCATTTCCGATTGAGGCGAAAATGTTGTAGACCCGTGTGCTCAGATTTAGGTGCACAATAAAGAACCCCAGTTGGTCAAAATTTCCGGAGCCGTCAACTGCGGCCTCTCTCATAATCATATCGTGGTTTTAGGACGTTAAACCCAACATACCCCCATGCTTTGAGGAGCTTCACTCCTAACGATTTCGAGTACTTCGTACTCATTAACAATGACAGGGCAGTGAGCCGTACTGATGTGTTACGAAAACGTTCTAACGTTTTAGAGTACTTGATACTATGGGAGAACATGTTGCCATCCAGTGGGCTAACATGGAGTTAAGAAAACCACACTCTTGCACGGATGCTTCGTCAGCGAGTGTATAGAAAAAATTGGTAACGATTTAGAGTAATAGGTACTCTACCATGGGAGAGCATGTAGCCGTGTCGTGGGCCTCAAACTTGATGAGTCCCTGTTGAAGAAAAAATCCGACACACAGGCAACGTTCTAGATTTGGAGAGATAATAACACACCGGCGCACTAACAGTGCGGTCAAATGTTACCACTGAGAGGTACATTTACATCAGCGGTTTCAGCTCGAGAAAAGCCGAAAGTACCGACAAACTTTTCAGACCTTCTAAAATAACCTTCTAGCGAGAGGCAATAAATTGGTCGGAAAAGTCAAAGTGCTATTTTTCAGACTGGTTATTATTTATTACAGGATTAGAGAAGAGAAAATACGTGTGCTATGCAGAATAAAATGAGAGAATATTCACGGAGTGCAATGAAGAGTAGAGGGGCAAAGCGTCCATCAGTTTGTTCGTGCTTCTATCCTTCCGTTCATTTGTTCTTTCATCTGTCGATGCGTCCGTCAGAGCAACCGTTCGTGCGTCCATCCGTTCGTCCGTCCAGGCATTTGTCCTTGCGTCCATTCATCCACGCTTCTGTTTGTGCGTCCATCAAAGCGTCCATGCACCAATCTGTCTGTCCATTCATGCGTATGTCCACCTGTCCGTCCATCTAGCCAACACTTCGAGTACCGCCATCTCGCATCTTTTTATCATATACCCATCATATAGAAGTACCGCCATCCAGCGGAAATTTTAAGGACTAATCAAGAGGTGGTGTACTAGAAGAGCGGCACGCGCACACACTTTTTTGGCCAGCGCTTTGTGTCAAGTTCCCATTTTTTACCGCCGCTAGTTCATGGCACTGCAGCCATACTCTCGCTAAACCTTGCTAAAACCAAGGTGGTTACGCCTAGTGATTTGAAAGGGCCGACATTTTCTGGTCAGATAGTGCCCAAAGTGCATCCTTCTATTACCAGTTATTTAGTAAGCAACAACTTTAAGGCAAATTTTAGTCGAGATCAAGTCTCCAATACTTGTTTTTACAGGAATTATTTCATAAGAAACAACTACCTTTTTTATGTTTAATTAGTGTGGGTTTTTTCCTCAGTTATAAAAAGGAGCGGGCGTGCCACTCCTCTAGTCCGGCCGCGGAGGTGGCTACCTACTACGATGACGACTACGATCATTACCACTACTACATACATCGCGGAAGCACGACCCACAGCTTAAGGAGCTTCGCCCCTAAATGTGTTTTAACTATTTATTGTGAGATTACTTCCAATGCACGTTTTCTTAAGATTTAGCATGTCCTCGCCGCCGACAATTCATACACCGCACATCCTGTCCCACATGACCTTACCTGCACGAACGTCAAATCTCATCAACAAAGCTAGTCGCATAACTGCGGAAGGGCTAATTGAGTAGCTAGGATCATGTGATTTTTTTAATCACGAGGTGACACATGCGACCCATCTTGGTGGGCTCTGAAAATAATGCAAGTAGAGTTTCAGGGGTGATGCTCATAAGCCGTGGGTCGTGCGCCAGCGATATATGTATTATCAGTACTATAGCCTTCGTCGTAGTAGCAGTGGATCGCCACCTGATGCACGGACCGACACACAAACGGACGCATGAACAGACAGATGAATGGATGGACGGATAATCGCAAAAACGGACGCATGGACGGACGAACGAAACCGCAGTCTGACTGAGAAACGCTTTGCCACACTCATCATCATGCACGGCATGTATATGCTGTAATTTCTTTTGCCTGTTTTTTTTGCGACCTGTCGTCCTTGTTGAGAATATTTGCCTCGCTCAAAAAAAAAGCCTGTTGCATTTTGAGTCGGCTCATTGGAAGATGCTAATACAGGCATTGTCCGATCCACCACGCTAAGTTAACTATTCAGTTCATAACCACACTAGGTTTATCCCAGCTTTTCAGGCTGAATAGAGACACTGACAGCCACCGGTAACCCACGACTTCTACTAGGCTCATCCGCGGAAAATAGTACAGGCGGAGGGAATAAACAAGTAGTTCAAAAGATGAGGCAATAATTCATAATGACGCAAACACTCCTCACGTCGACGGCACATTAGATCGCATCAAGATAGTCGCACGACGTGCGGGGTTCACATAGTATTCACTGCGCCCATTACCTGGGTTGCATGTGTCACGCCATGAAGGCGAAGGAAAAAAGTAATTTCCACGTGTTCCGACCTATACAGTAAGCCCTCCACCAAGTGAGCGACTTGCATCGCTTGTGCACTTAGATGTTCATGCGGAAAGGTGAATGTGGGACAGATGTCACTATAGATCAGTGGTCGGTTGCGAGAACAGGCTAGTTATTTAGAAACTACTGTGCGAGGCAAGATCATGTTACACTGCGGCAAATGCGGATGCATCCCCCGTATGTTTGACGCCACCCTACTTAAATACTATTGCAAGAGGCGTGATACAGTGATACTTCACGTGTTTGCAATAAGCAATAAAGTGGTAGATGTATATAAATTACTTAAAGCTTACACATTGTTATTGCGCAACGTTTAGTGAAGCGTGTCCAGTGCGGCTTTCGGGGCTTCGTGATCGCGAATCCAGCCCTTTTAGCTGAATCCATCCTGCCGGTAATGGCCCATATTCTACACCGGATAGTAAACACGTGGAATAGAATTGAACTGCTTAGAAAACTAACCGGCGATTTAGGCGCCATAAATATTTGCTTCTAACAACGGTGATGCATAACTCACGCAATGAAACAAAACAAAACAATGTATGTAGATATCAGTCATAGACCACGGGAGAATCGAAGACACGTAAGATTGAACACCTTTATTAGGTCTAACAATAGTTCCAGGTTCTCATGATCGGAGATGGCTCTTGCTTCAAAAGCAATTTCTGCAGCAAACAGCCGCGACGGCGTGTTTATAAGGTTTCTTGGGGCATGACTAGCCATCGCAACGACCAGAACTTCCACCACAGTGGGCAGCCTCGCTCTCCTGGCGTGCCTCGGCTTGCCCGTGCTCGCTGCGCCCTTCGCTGCCACCGCAGCGACCGGACTCGGAGCGGCCTTCGCCGCCGCAAGCCTCGGTGCCTGGATACGGAAAAAAAACGTATAAGAAAATACTGCATGTGATGATAAAATGATTTCCACAGAGTAATAGTGTCTGCGTGAGTACCAATGTATAGCAAAGTATTATCAAGGGCACAATCAGCTAGCCGAAGGTTGCGAAGCTTTCAATAAATATGATCGATGAAACTAATCGGTGAAAGTCTGGTAGTATATAGTCAATTCTGAGTGTTTCTATGACTATTAGTCGTATATAAATACTTAATTATTATGGTGCATTTGGTGTACTGAGACAATTTTTTGTCTCAGACAAATTTTTGTACTGAGACAGCGTTTTTTATATTATTCCAAAATAAAATGATTTCATACTTCAAACATTTAGGCTTTTCAGTTGGCTGAGGCCACCTACATAACTAGTTTACTTCACTAAATCTTGTGCTTATGGTATGTTATTAAAGAGGCATTGTTTAGGCGACCACATGACCATCATGTTTCACTTGTCACACACATACTTCAGCACATACTTCACATACTTCAGCAGTCTAGCTTGAATCAATATTGTAAAAATTCACACTCACCGGCTACTAATAATGCGGAAGCTACGAGAGCAATCAGCATGGCTTTGGCATTCATCATTGGGTCCGGAGGTGATATGTAAAAACAAAATTGGAGATGCGCAGCTATACTGACCTTAACAAGTTGGCTGAATAATGCTTTCGGACACAGCTACAACCATGTGCTCTTCCAATCGTTTAAGCTGTACACATCGAGTGATAATGAACATCATTACCGTCACTTAAGTTTTTCTCTGACAAGTTTACATTTCAGCACTTCAAGTAGGTGCACCTGGTCGATAATAGCGAGTGGCTGACTCCTCTAGTACATATTATTTATTAGGAGAAGCTTAGCTTCGTTTACAATGTCCTTAACTCCTGAATAATGCATTTAACAGAGCTGGAAGACCTCGCCTATAAATAAAACAGATTCAGAAGTACTTACTATCACTCGTCTTCAAGAGATGATGAGAAACCTGTGGTGTAAGCATTAGTGTTAGCGTATTTAAACTGTTTTGCACAGGAAAACTGCAGAAAATGTGCGTCACTCTGCGACGTCATAGTAACTTTCCACCATGATAACCGCAAGGTAAATAAGATAAAAAGCAGAAAGTGAAATATTGCTGTTGCTGTGACTTTATTGGCTAGTATCTGTGCAAGCGTACCATGCAGAGACAGGTGTTTGTTCGAATGATGTACAGTTGCACTCCAAGCGCACCTATATGTCTCTGTTCTAGATACGGGGGTTGAAACTAGAGGTCAATGAAAATATCTGTCACGCTGTAGAGACCAATGTGCCAAGGCCGATATGCCCGTGTTTCCTGCGTCTGGTGCGTGTAGAGTTTTGAATGTTTGTGATTTGTTAGGCACAATAGTTATGGCCTCAGTTTAGTCATCATACGACATGCAGGGTGTGGAATAAAACCTAAACTAAATATTACTGACCAGGTTGAAACTACATGCAAAAGTTGTGATTTTTATTACTCCGAGTAAACCCACAATGGTAACGGATCTATCTATCTATCTATCTATCTATCCATCCATCTATCTATCTATCTATCTATCTATCTATCTATCTATCTTTCTATCCATCTATCTATCTATCTATCTATTATCTATCTATTTATCTATCTATCCATTTATTTCTCTCTCTCTCTCTAGCCACCAATGACTTTTAGCTTTCCTGATGCGAGAAATGCTTGGGCTAGTTGGTGATCGGGAATAAACTTGCACAGCGCAAGACTACGAGTAGTTACGATGTAACTACATGGTCATTTCGCTAGCTTCACATACACCATATTTTGTATAACGTGAACTGGATGAATCACGATGGTATATGAGTGGTGCAAACATGATAATCTTGACATGCGTGTCAGGTATCAACATGACTACTTGCCACGCTCACGATGCACTCGCGGTAGTTCAGCTGGCTTTACATACACCATCTTTGGTATAACGTGACGTGAATATATCACAAAAGTATACATTTTTAGCGCTTTCGGTAATAACATTTCAGCTGAAATCAGCGCTCTTTCTGTCCTTGTCTCTTCTTCTGTTGTTACGTCGTAACTACTCGTAGTCTTGCGCTGCGCAAAAATGTTGATTAGCTCTCCTGGCTTTTCGGATAGTGTGATTAATTCCAAATTTGGTATGACAAAACATGAATGTCTGACGAGCGTAACTGACTTTTCGTTTACGTGGCATATCGCAAAACAGGTATAGTACGACATTACTGCAAGGTGAACACACGTGACAGGCCCTCCCGTGCGTGTCATGTAAGAACATGACTACATGCCATGCTCATGATGCGCTCGTGGTCGTTTTGCTAGCTTCACATACACCATATTCGGTATAACGTGACGTGCCTGAATCCTGAAGATATATGAGTGGTGCAAACATGATAATCTTGACATGCGTGTTAGGTAAGAACATGACCACATGCCTACATGTCACGCTTATGATGCGCTTGTGGTCGTTTTACTGGCGTCGCATACACTAATTTTGTTTTAACGAGATGGGAACGAATAACCAAAGTATAGGAGTGGTGCAAACATGACAATCACGACATGCGTGCCATGTAAGGACATGACTACATGGCACGCTAGAGATACGCTCGCGGTCTTTTCGCTGGCTTCACATACACCAAATTTCGTATTACGTGACATGAAAGGACGAAGAATTAAATGACACGTCCAAACATGAAAATCATGATATTCGTATCATGTAAACTACAAGCTACGCTCATAGCACACTCGCGGTCGCTTCGCTATAGCTTCACTTATACCAAGGTTGTCATTAAGGGACGTGAATAGACGACGAAGGTAAATGACACATCAAAACATCATAATGATAATAAAATACGTGTCATTCCGGAGCCCTCCACCACCGCGTCTCTCATAATCAAATTGTGGTTTTGGGACGTTAAACCCCACAAGTTATTCAAAATACGTGTCATGTAAAACGTGACTAAATGCTACACTCATAGCGCGCTCACGGCCGTTTCGCTAGCTTCACATTTACCAAATTTTGTATTACATTACATGAATGGACTATGAACTAAAATGTCAAGTGAAAACATGATAATCATGACACAGAAGTCATGAATAGCGTAACTTACGTCCGTCTCGTAACGTTATGCTGATTTTATTGTGGCATACCAAGCTTCCTCATTCGTGCATCGCATATCATTGATTCCCACGGTACGTGGGATTTACCATTTTTTTTGCTTTGTTGCATTGCCCTTGAATTGCCAGAAGTGAACCTAAGCTGCTTCATATTGTTTGGCAAAAAAACATTAGGATGCGGCAGGAAGAGTTGCAGTGGTATTTTAATCACAACTACCTTTTCGCTCTTGTAGCCGCTGATAAATGCATTTTATCGTTGCCTTTCAAGTGTTACTCGATTAAGAAATCTCATGAGGTTTAGGTACTACTTTTTTACGTCTTCCTTACTAAACTTAGCTTCTTAGCTAACTCGAGCTACTTCGACATAGCATTGAGATACACTTGCAGAATGAATTATCACTATGTTGTGTTTAAGTAGGAAGATTTTAACCTTGAACCCTATTACTACGGTCTTGGAGATTTCTGTGAAGTTTAAAGTGAGCGCATTACTTGTTGAACAACGGCACCTATGTATATCCAGGTGACGTTGTTCAGAAAGTGCATTTTTCGCAATATTGAGAAAAATGCTGAAGTTTTGGTAAAAGCGGTTTTATTGTCTTTATAATATTATAAAAGCCACCATGATCATACTGCAAGTCCTGGTGCTTATCGTACCTATTGGCAGTAGTTTGGGAATGAATGTACTGTTTAAAGCCTATTCCGAAAAATTTGTCCAATGTGCGAAAATTATGGGCCACTGCTAGCTCCCATTTTAGTGAAATACTATAATTTAATAATAAGGAATGCATTTATTACACATTACATTAGAGAAGACCCATTGCAGCGTAGTTTGTAAAAGCTTGTCTTAAACCTAAAATTTTCGACATAAAGCTATAAAAATGTACACAACTAATTGATAGCCATGTGTTACGTTTGTACTTCACATAAAATGAGTGTTTCCGGTGTGTTAGAATAAAGTATTGAAACAGGCTGTTTTGGTGCTCGAGAATGTGTCAGAACGTGCGTAGCGTGTTCGCAGGTGTGATCACGCAATTAAATAAATCACTTAGGGCAGTAATTGTTGACTTCATGCAGTTAAAACTCAGCAAGTGATAATTTCTTACCGGAAATTTCAATGCAGGATGCAATAACTCAACACTCTGTCGAGAAGTCCTTGATGCGTGCGCAACTGCTCTGGCTCCATAGAAATCAACTGATGCCGAGGTTGCACAGTTGGTAAGCTACCTAGGCTTGGTTCATTATATATTTATTGCCGTCAAACCAGAAATAAACGTGCTCGCTAGTGGTGCATGCTCAGGGTTGGGGTAAAACCTAACAAAATCGGACTACCACAGCAACACATAGTTAATTTAAAGATAATTTAATAATTATAGCACCATCGTGGCTGTGGGTGATGAAGTGTAAGATTGCTTGTGAATTGATACGCTGGCGCTCGTCCCCAACTTTTTGCTGTTTGGTGTTAATCAACGGAGTTCATCAGGTGCAGCAACGCTTTCTTCGGGCAATAGAATATTACATTAGGGAAGATAGGGCAGGGCGAACATCTCGTAGATAACCATTATTTGCTCAATCGCGCAAATGGCCAAATGTATACGCTGCCGTGTTCAAAACCGTGCACCCAGAAAGCTAGAAGCTCTGGAATAAACCTCCCCAAGGCACTGAAGCTGCTTTCAAGGAGAGCAATACAGTCGGGATTACCAGGAGAGCGAGTTTAAGGCCTGTTTTAACACCTCGGAGAAACGTTCTACTGAAGGAATACGAAATACAGTAACGACTTGTCCAAAAAATGCATTTCTTTTTCCCAGCACTTGGTCAAAGTGTTCGACGTTGTCACAAACCCAAATAACGAAATGAACTTGGCTCCTAACGTCACTTCACGGACTTTTTTGTGAAATGAATTCGTAAAAATGCGTTTTTTTTTCGCTCGGAAAAAAATATTCTTGGTGCTCAAGCTATAACGCTGTCACGTTAGGAAGTATAGCCTCTAGTCTTCGCTTTTTTTTTCACAAAGCTGCACACCATGCTCATGCATCAGACCATAAACTGACAGTCGGTAGCCACTCAATAGATGGTGTTGGTTATGGTATTTACAGCTATCCTTGTAAATGCCTCACAAAAAAAATTGGCAGATTCCATGTACCATGAGAATCGAGGATATGCGAAGCATGAGTAAGGAAGGCTGAATTGTGACTTTAAAATGAGAACAACGTTATGCGGTAGACTTAAATTATGCTGGAGATCACTTTCTCGCCATAATTATTATGTTTGGACGTGTGATTTACCTTCGCCCTTTACTCACATCACATATGCCAAATTTTGTATAGGTGGAGCTAGTGAAACAGCCGCGAGCACCGTATGACCGTAGCATGTAGTCGTGTTTTTCTGACACGCGCATCACGATTATCATGTTTGGGACGTGTCATTTTGCCTTCGTCGTCTATTCACGTCACCTGATACCAAATTTCGTACATCTGGATCTAGCAAACTGGCCACGACCATGCTATGAGCGTAGCTTGTAATCATGTTTCTCATAAAACGTAAATCAAGATTACCATGTCTAAACGTATCATTTCCGTTCTTCATTTATTCCCGGGATGTGATACCAAAGGTCAATTACAAAGAGCTACCGAAATGGCCGCAAGCACACTATAAGCATAGCATTTATTCATGTTTCACATAACATGCATATCCTAATTATCGTATCTAGACGTGTCATTTATCTTCGTCGTCTATTCACATTTTCTGGTACAAAGTTTGGAATGTGTGGAACTAACGAAACACCTGCAAGCGGGCTATGTGCGTAGCATGTAATCATGTTTCACATGACACGCATATCGAGATTATAATGATTGAATGTGTAATTTACCTTCGTCGTCTATTCACGCCCTCTGATACAAAATTTCGTATGTGTGAATTTAGTGAAACGGCCACAAGCATATCATGAGCGTGGAATGTGGCCATGTTCTTTCATGACAAGCATCTCATGACTATCATGTTTGCACCAGTCATGTACCTTTGTCATCCATTCACGTCCCGTAATAACAAATTTGGTATATATGAAGCTGGTGAAATTACCGCGAGCGCACCATGAGCGTGGCGTGTAGTCATGGCTAAAAATACCATCAAAATCATGACATGCGTGACATAATTTCTACGTTAGGATCTGTCACTTATGTTCGCTCTACAGTGATGTCATACCATACCAGTGTTGCAAAATTTCATGCCAATTATACCACCGCAAGAGCAGCAAGACCATGAAATGTAAATCATGACAATCGTGACATACTTGTCGTGATTTTTATGTTATGACTAGCTTGGTATGCTTGTCATACCGTCATGTTAGGTCATACTGATCTAAGTATCGATACCATTATCGAGACGGCCCGGAGAGCTAAAAGTCGTGGACGGTTAGATACATTATTTGATAAATAGATACGCTCAAAGTCGCCGAAGTTCATGAATCAATGCTTCGCATTTAAAAGGCTGGGGTGATCGCTTTCATTATTTCGTGGCTCATACGACTTGTCTGCCTTCGTGGCACTTCGTACCCTTGCTATTCGACCATACTTTGCTGCCTCGGACTTTCACTGCATTCGTTTGCACCATCTGCGATTGCAAGTAGCCGATCATAGCTTGAAGTCACAGCCTTTCGGATTGGATTCCTTCAGACCTCAGAGGTTCCATGTCAAAGCTACCCCTCAAGACTTCTCACGCGCACAGGCGTTGGTTAGTGGCAACCACAAGTCGCTGTAATTTTCGTGTGTCGCTACGCTATGATTTTACAGCTAAAGCTGTTATGAGACCACAACACCAGTCGCGTATGTGTAGTACTTGTCCGCCGCCATCACCACCAGTGTCCGTAATTGCTACTGCACGAAATAAGAAAAACATCTGTAAATGAAAACAGCAATGACAGAATTAGATTCGAAGGCAGGTCCCGTGCGTGCCGGACCAGTATTAAACCACTAAGCCACGTCGGTGCTTGGAGACACTTCGGAAACTGGCCTTAGGTAGACTTTATGTCGGGAAAAGAATTGTGGTCACATGAGTAATAAAGTGTTTCAGCACATGAAAGAAATAACCAGCTGCTTAAAATTGCGAATCGCGCCACCAGAGGCCTTGCAATGCCCTAACCCTTTAGAAAAGCAAAAGGATAACTCTGTACAAAATCTGCACCTTAGTCGCCTATTACTGTTGCGCGTACCCACTGTTAAGGATTGTGGGAATTACAAAAGCTTCTGGCATAACACTTCATCGTCGGCAGCCACAGCACAAAAAAATATTGCGCAATGTTTTTTGTAACTGTGCAGTGGGTACCTCGCTTCTTCGAATAATAATAAAAGATGGCATACTGAATGCCTCCCACTACACAATAATTTAGAGCGTAGTGGGTACCCTGCAAGTGTGCTTGCAGCAGCTACCCAAAGAATGTTAAAAAGGCTCTGCCGCTATTCCAGCTTTCGCTGTGATAGTGCCCTGCGATCCATGCACGCCTGTTTTTTTTTTCTAGGGAAGTAAAAATGACTTTCTCTATTTCATGAACTGATTCGAGCTCGGTCATCGACTCGCTCATCGAGTTTGTTGGCCGAAGTACTTCAGTATAAATAAGTAAATGAATTATTAACGATCACGAACATTACTTAGCGGCACATGTAAGCGCATTTTGGTGGTAAACGCGGATCATATTGTGAAAACTGGTGTGGGTGCCAACTATGTAATTAGTTTGTCACCTTTCGTTCTTCATTGGACATTGCGTTACAAGTATATAAGCATTTGGCCAGTCATAAGAAGTGAAAAGCGAGCTAGTAGCCGTCTAATACGGCTTCGTTGTGCTGTGCATAACACCTGTTAGTCGGCGTATACTACTACCAAACTACAGAGGACGTTCTGCTGTATTGGTGATATATCACTCCGCACATACCACTCCATGTGGTTTCAGTCGCACCTTGTAGGCCACACATAAAAGAAAAATCAATGTTGTTCGCGAAATGATGATATCGACAAACACACTCAGGTGTACACATAATGCCGACATTTTGCTCAAAGTCACTTTTGCTCAAAGGTAAATTGGTCACATTTCACAAAATAACGGTTTACTTCCATGTTATGTAATGTTCCAGCCTTATGTAGGTTAATCGAGTAGATTAATTGCAGTGTTTTTTAAGGTTCCCTGAGCCACCTGCATTCAAAAAGGAGAGAGTGGTTTCTATATCATCTTTGCTGCGCTTCCAGGCGGTATCTCGTAGTCGCCATTTAATTCCTAAAGACACGCATAGAGCGTCGCCTCTAAGTTTAGAACCAATCAGGATTTCGCGCTTGTCGGCTATATTCCGTCATTTTCGTTTGCACAGTCGGTATCACACATAACGTAAAATTGTTTGGTCGCGTACTATTAAACAGTCATGCGGGTCAATGAAGAACAGGCAGGCGGCGGCCTGCTGAAGAGTGTGAAACGTTTCCCAACTGATATTTTACGTATATGTGCACTCCTGTTCAAAACTTAGCAGGAACCTCTTCCACAGAAATAGAGAAGATAGTAGCATGAAAACTTTTCATACCCCTCCCCTCGCTGTATGTACCATAACCACGCCATGTAAATCACTGTTCGTGCGTCACGAGTGCCACGAAGGACAAGATACACCAGGAAAAAATAACACCCCCTTTTCTTTTTCGTACTTTTTTAAGAAACGTTAAGAGACCCTTTGAATGGGTCTTGTAGAATGCCGGACATAAAATAAACTTCTACCATTTGCTGCTAGAGGGAAAATTACAGCTCCGAAGCAGCCGGCGCTAACTTTTACACTGCCGGCAGCATTTACGCTGCCACTCATCGAGCTAAAGCTAAGTAAACACGCCAATAACTGAATTCGGAACACACGATCCAGTGCCTACATACAAGGAGTGGACAGTGAATGGTTGTGCAGCGCGACCAGTTGGTCTTTTACTAGCGGAAGCTGCGTGCGTGGGCTTTGTGAGGTGAGAGAGAGGGACGGGAGCGACAGTTTTACGGGTGTCTTCCTGGGCCGGCTCCAAACGCGAGCATGCGTAGTGGGGGTGTATGGAAGGACAACGTTACACAGACCAGCGTAAGAGCTTATTCACATCGAAAACGTGGCTGATCCCTCTGCCATAGAAATTAATACGGCAAGCAAGGGAAATGTATCTTCACAGAGGTATTTGAGCGTGCCCTGTGCATTATTTTGTCACAAGGGCGAAGGAATGAACGCTACGGGAACAAATTGTAATGTCACGCGAAGAACGCCGAAAATCTCTAAACTTGCAGCGCGCCCCTTCCGCTGAAATGACGCAATAAATGACCACACAGAGAAAGAGCGCCGGCTAACGGCTGTCGCACTAACACAACGAACAACGCCCGAAATGACAGCACAGCTATATACAGTACGATGATGATGATGAAAAACATTTATTATAAAAGAGAGAGGTACAGGGCCTAAGCATGACCCCGCTACATGGTCGGCGTCCTTAGTCCGGGACACCGCATGACGAGGCCCCTACTCATGCCCGTCTCACCAGAGCTCGTTGAGACTCTAGTGATGAGCAGTTGAGGAAGCAGTCTCCCATGCCTCTCGGGAAGGGATAGGGGAAGGGGATAGGTGGGGATTGTTTGGACATTCCCATACCATGTGGAAGATATGAAACTCTAGTGATGAGCAGTTGAGGAAGCAGTCTCCCATGCCTCTCGGGAAGGGATAGGGGAAGGGGATAGGTGGGGATTTTTTGGACATTCCCATACCATGTGGAAGATATCACACGTCTCCCCACAGTGTGGGCACCGCCCATCTGTGTTCGCATCAAAATGTTTTAGGATTGCAGGACAGAGTAAAGTACCTGTCTGCAGGCGCCTTAGAGTTCACTCTTCCGTCTTACTCAGCCCCTTTGCAGGAGCCGGGTAAAGGCGGTGAGTGTCGTGATAATAGGTCAAAATTTCTTTGAACCGCAGCAGCGGTGTATTGGCCTCCGAGTCATAAGAGCCAAGGTGAGGAGCCCGGTGGGTAAGCGCTCGGGAGGCCGCGTCAGCGGCCTTATTACCTCGTAAGCCCTGACGGCCAAGAGCCCATACGATGTGTTTCGGGGCTGGATCAGCGAGAGCCCGTTTTAGAATTTGGCTGGCTAGGGGGATATCTCTCCCACCAAGTAATAAGCACATGCTTTCCAGGAGTCCGTGATGATAACTTTCGAGTTGGGGTCCGCAGCAGCAAACGCTATCGCGACTTCCTCAGCGCGCTCTGGATTTTGTGCTCGGAACGAGAGCCCATTGGCATGCTTTTCCCGGTGAACTACACAGGCCGTGTAAAATCCCGTTGGCGAAGGCCCTGCTATATCTACGTAGAATACACCTGGTCGGGAGCCGTGTTGCCTCTCAAGCGTCCGAGCCCGCGCCTGTCTTCTGCTTTCGTGCGTGTGCTTATCCATGTTACTGGGGAGTGGAGAGACCGAAAGCATATGCCGCCACAGTTCCGGAATACGCTCCGCCTCCTCTGCAGTGCAAGTGTGCTGTATATGTAAGCGGTTCAGCAGGCGGCGCCCGGGAGCCGTCTGCACGAGCCGCGTATATTGATTCATAAAGGTGGGCCTCTCGCAACCCCTGGTAGGAGTTGAGCACACTAACGCCCTCAGTTTGGCGTTGGAAGTGGCCACCGGGAGATTCAGAGCTCGTTTAGTAGCCTTACGAATGATGGCATCTATTCTTTCGTCTTCTTGCTTGTTAGTGCGAAGGTAGGGGACGGCCTAGAGGATCCGGCTAGTCACGAAGGCATGGGCGAGCCGAAGCGCGTCCCTGCCCCGCAGACCACCCCGCTTGTTGGAAACGCGGTGGATCATGCACCCTACCTGTTCGCCTATTCTCTTGAGTTTCGCTATAGTGGAGTCCGGTCTGAGTCAGTGGTGAATGAACAGGCCCAGAATCCGGAGCACCTCCACCTCTCTGATGGGAAACCCTGACGGGGAGATGTGCATGGCTGACTTATCTCTTGGCTTCGCTCTAACGTGCAGAAGCTCTGATTTGTTTGGAGCACATTGGAGTCCACAATCCTTGGCATACGCCTCGACTATGGATGCGGCCTGCTGAAGGCGTTCCTGCATTTCACCAAGGCTCCCTTCAGTGGTCCAAATTGTAATATCATCCGCATATACTGCGTGTTGCGTGCCTTCCATCCTGGCCAATTCGCTTAGAAGGCGCATCATAGCAATGTTGAAAAGGAGCGGTGATAACACTGCTCCCTGTGGGATACCTCGTGTTTTCATAATGTACCGGCCATATTTCTCGTCCTAGATCCGAAGGAGTGCCTGGCGTTTAGAGAGAAAATCTCTGACATATGCAATAGCCTTAGCCCCGCTATCGGTGGAACTCAAGTTAGCCAGGATGCTGCTTTGTTTAACATTGTCGAAAGCCCCCTTCAGATCAAGGGCGAGGATGGCTTTATCATTGTGTTGCAAAGTTATGGGCTGTAGGACGGCTTTATGGAACTGGAGAAGGACGTCCTGTGCAGACATGTGTGTGCGAAACCCAAACATAGTGTCTGCAAAGAAGCCCTTCCCTCAAGGTATGAGGAGAGGCAATCCCGTACTATCGTCTCCATAAGCTTGCCCGCGCACGAAGTCAGCGATATGGACCTCAGATTTTCCGTATTCACGGCCTTGCCTGCTTTGGGGATAAAAGTCACAAGTGACGTTTTCCATTCGGAAGGGAGAGCGCGGCCGTCCCAGATCTCGTTCATGTATTCCAATAAATTGAGGTAGGCTGTGTCAGGGAGGTTTGCCAACAGCTTGACTGTTATGCGGTCCAGCCCCGGAACAGTACCCCTGCGCATTTTAGCTAAAGCCGCTTTAAGGTCATGCAACTCAAAACGGGCACCAAGTTGGTGATTAGGCTTACCAGAGTACGTGTACGCCAGCCTAGGCGGGTCCTCTGTACGACAGAGATACCTATCGCACAGAGCTGTGCCGGAGTGCCTTGGTGCCCTTGCAGAGCTCGCCGGAGCTGCTTCTGCGCCTCTCCTCTCGTTTTAGAGGGGTCTATGAGACTGCGAAAAAGACGCCATGTCCCCTTCGAGCTCATCTGACGAGCTGCGGCGTCGCAGCGGGCTATCCAATTTGAATCTGAGAGTTGGGCAGCATACGCTGCAGCCTGTTCCGTGAGTCGGGCTATGCGAATACGTAATTTGCGATTAGTCTTCTTCTCTTTCCAACGTTTTGTTAAGCTTCGGCGCGCCTCCCACAAGTGTAGGAGGTCTCAACTGCGAGGATTTCTTCGTTGGTTTGGAGGGTAGTAACAAGTCTTTTCTGAATGTTGTTTACGTGTTGAGCCTATTCTGCATAGCCTCCAGAAAATAGTTCAGAAGGGATAGTCTGATTGCAAAATTGGATCCAATCGGTTAACTTGGCTTGACCGCATTTCTTATGCGCTGACTTTTTCGGGAGTGTGACCCGGAGAAGGCTGTGATCACTGCCTAGAGAATCGTCCAAGTTCTCCCAGGTAGCATCCTTAGCATTTTTTACGAGAGAGAAGTACGGACACGTGTCACGGGTTACCGAGTTCCTCACTGGAGTGGGGTACGCCCGATCCGTGAGCAGCGTGAGGCGAAGGGTGGAGATAAGCTCCGCCAGCTTAAGTCCTCTGGCCTTCTCGTAGTGATAGCCCCAGTGAAGGCTCGGAGCATTGAAGTCTCCCACGATCACTAAGAGGTCCTTGTCTGCCAACTTGATCGCCCGGAGGAAGATTTCGCTAAATGTTACGCGTGGCTTATGCGTGGGGCTGTATATATTTAGGATGTGTATTGACTGGTCGCGATGTCTGAGAGGCAGTACTCTGACCATTGTGTATTCTTGTTCAGTACTTAAGTTTAAATCGACCTGAATTGCGGTATATGCCTTGTTCACCAGGATGCATGTCGAGGGCCCCCCCCCCCCGGAAAGTGCTATAGCCAGAGAATTTAACGTCCAAACCGGGCTCCTGCAAAGCAAGCAAGGTGGGCATGTTTCCGAGGGACTGCAAGTAGAGCTGGAGGTGCGACCGTTTTTTCCAGGCTCTAAAACCTCTGCAGTTCCATTGTATATTCTAAAGTTTTTGTAGATATTTAGCTTGTTTGTTAGATCGGCTAGCCATCTTTTAGTATTTATTTACGAGCAGAGAACCGGTCTGGACCTGGAGCCGGCCCCGAAAAGCCTTCTTCTGCTGCCTGACGGGAGGACGGCTTGCGTTCAACCTGCGGGGAGTCGCTCTGAGTGGTGTTTTTAATTTGGGCGATAACCCAGGGCTGCACAGCTTTAAGGACTGAGTTAGAGACCTGAGCCACAATTTCGGGAAGTGCTTGCGTTAAGGCTGCCGTGAACATGTCCTAAAAGGACTCGTGGACTGCCGACATGATTTGAGTGGGGAGGGCTGCCACGCTCGCCTCTAATTGCTCGGTTTTACGCTCTAGGGACTCGATGCGACCGATGGATCCGGTAATGGAAGCTGTTCAAACTACCGTGTCCGCGTCCGGCCGCGAGACGCTAGTGAGGCGGGATGTGACGGAAGAGCCGTCATCCCCGTCCTCTGCCTCGGCTTCCTGCACTGGCTGGGATGACCCGACCTGCTTGGCTTCTAATTCCTGAATTTTGCGCGCAAGAATTTGGTTCTGGCGCCTGAGCTCCCCTATCTGCTGCTGTAGGGCGGTTTCGGTAGGGGAGGGAGAAGGGGAAGGTCCGGAGACTGCCCCACCCCAACAGCTCACCTGTGCTTGGGCGGGTGTCAAGGGTGGGAAGTGCTTGACCAAGACAGGAGGCTCCGACGGGGTCCCAGACTTTACATTGGTGGAGTGCCCGGTGTTGGTCTTCTTGGGTTCTGGCTTATTCGACTTGGTGGCTGGTGCTTTCTTGGGGCCAGTCTTAGGAGTCGGAGCCTGTTTGTGCCCCCCTCCCCCATTGTCCTTGGCTTGGATCCGCGTGGGGATCCCGATTTGACCGGCTGCCGGAACCGTCCAACACAAAAGGGAGCTCCCGTCTTGGGGCCACCGCTGCAGAGGAGGCAGCTCGGAATGCAGTGGTGTTTCGTGGGGTCGTCAGGAGTAGCAGCAGGTACCTGAACGCCGCAGCTTATGCAGCGGCCGGGCTGCGGGCGCGGGCAAGTATCTGCACGATGGCCCACTGTGCCACAGAGTGGGCATGCAGGCACTGTCTTCTTATACAAGCGAACAGGGAGCCACTCGCAGTTGTATAACACCGTCCGTGGCAACTTGGTCCCCGCGAAGGTGATCACCGCCACCAGGGTGTCCCCAAGCTTGCGCACAAACACTACATTTGGCTCAGCACTGAGCTTGGTTTTCACAGTTTCGGACGTTTCGTCTTGAGAGACATGCACGACGACCCGACGAAACTCACCGGAAACTTTGGGATGTCCCAGGAATGTTAGCTGGCGGCCCCCGACTGGCAGCTTAATGTCCCGGAGGAGTCTCTCGGCGGCGTCCACTGATTTGAGCGTGCACACAAGTACATTTTGATCCCAGAGGGGCCACACCGCAAGTCCCACACTTGCGTCGGCTCCGAGGATGCTGCGGACTGCCGCGCCGGCTTGTCCAGAACCAAACGTGGCCTTGAGGTCGAGCGTCTCACGCAGTTTCAGCACCACTATGATGTCGTCTTTTTCGATACGCGGCGTGTTCTTCGGCTGCCACTGGAGTTGCTTGGCGCGCTGCCAGGTGACGCTCGGCGCGTTCTTGCCCTGTGCTTGCTGAGGGCGAGACGCTGCTTGTTGTTTGGCTGCAGGAGCCCTGGCGTCTCTCGATGCCACTGCTGCGTTCTTCCTTCCGCGCCAGACGCGGAGCATATCTTTGAGGTACTCTTCCTCGGTTGGTAGAGGTGTCTCGGTTTGAGCGGTATCCATCTGTATGATCTGTAGGGACTACGGATCGTAGCCGGTGACTTGATTTGGAGTCGCCATTACCGGGGAAACCCCGGGCTGGGCCGGCGCGGCCCTTACTGCGGTTAGGCTTAACTCCGCGGTGGTTTGGCGAAAGCTTCAAGTGACCGAAAAAGGGTCAGAATATGGCCCACCTTGACATGACGTGATGTCTACGGTTGCGGCTGACGTGCTTGGAGACGGTGGTAGAAGGTTTGCAGGAGAACGACTTGATGTGACGCAAATAATTGCGATATTTCACAGAGCCGACGTGGTATGCGACGGTTCCCGTCGATCGACGCCAGCACCCCCACCCCCCATACAGTACGAGTGTGAACTGCCGCAATCGTTACTACTTTGTGCGGGAGCAGTACCACGGCCACTGGGAGAACAATTTCATCCATCGGTCGTGGCGGTACGCTTGTATCACCAACGCAAGCATTGCGGTGAGTGAACTGACCTTCGTGAGTTCGATAGCTGCAGCGCCAACTTAGGCGGAAATACAAGACGTACGTATACATTCCTCTCCTAGGCGCACACGCACGAGTTACCACGCACAAAAAAGGCACGTGAGCCTCACAACATGCGGGGTATGACCTTTAAAGCATGTACTTCGCACCAGTCACATCATATTGCCAATGATGACAAACACACGCTGAAATCGGCGGGCTCTGACGACTGCCAACAGCATATTTATATAAATAGCTTGTAGTCAATAAGCTGCAGAACGTACACTCGTTGACGTAGCGAATTCGCGCCGCGCGCTGATGATCGAGATTTTCTTGTAATATTTAAATACGGTGGTCTTTCTTGGGATAATTCAAATGTTTTTGGTCTGTCTTTCTGTCTCTCTGTTTGTTCGTCTGTTTGTCAAGTGAAACGGCTTAAGTACGACTACATTCATAGCGCCCACCAACATTGCCCAGGTTTCTGCATTCAAACGCGTGCGATTGTGAAAGTAAGACCAAATGTTGCACATATCTGCGGCAAAATGCAACATGCCCAGATTCCACTGTGTGTTTATTTATACTAGAAAACCTAAATATAAGTAATGCAAAGAACTCTAGCGCCCAAGAGCTGACGCTGCGCTGACAATGCCGTACCAAGTGGAAAAGGTGAGTTTCCTACATTTTGCTAAGACAATATGATCCTGCCACCTACTTTAAAATCTACAAAATTTGGCCTCCGAGTTTCGTTTTCTGAGGTCAATGAGAGATGCCGGTCATGTTTCACGCAGCGTCTGCAGAACATCAATAATTCATTTCCTCGCGCAAAACATCAAAATAACCTATTTATTCTATTCACTCTTTCCAGACGGAAGACTATCCACCTTCGACAACATTTGCAGTCAAACATATAAACATACAAATAAGGGGCCATTTTTTTTCTTTCACTCTGTTAGTTCATATTACACAACATCATATCCACAACGGAAATACAGTCATATAGCTGTGGTGGAGCCTAGAAAAAAACACTTTCATGTTATGAATTATTGTTGATCCCATCATCAAAAGAATTTGTATAGTACGAAAACTGTTCATTGGTAAATGAGACTATACAAATTGCGTCGAAATGTTTGTAAGCTACAGCACCACTCGAAATGTGTGCACCTGACGTTGGAGCCTTGTAGCACATTTTTGTTGTGATAACAAACATTTGTCATAAAGACTCAACCTTCGTAGCTGAAGTAAATAACAAAACCCCGGCCACAGCGCATGATGAATCTCACGCAAAAATCGCATCAGCAAGCACATAATCAATATCACTTAATTTCAGCTCATAGAGAGTGTTGGCATTTGAAGAGAAAGGTGGGAAAGTGTGCGCTCTGCAGATATTGGGTAACCCAGACTTTCATTCAAGCATGCACTAGCATGGCGCATCAGGAATGCGGGACGGAGATATTGTAGCTTGAGCGGCAAACGCGCGAGGCCTTCCCACTGGCAAGTCTTACTGCAACAAAGAGAGTGAGAAAGTAATTCAGAAAACATCACCATCTTTATCATCATCATCAACATCATCACTACGTCCACTGCAGGACAAAGGCCTCTCCCATGTTCCGTCAGTTAACTTGGTCCTGTGCTTGCTGCTGCCAATTTGTACCCGCAAACTTCTTAATCTCATCTGCCCACCTAATCTTCTGTCTCCCACTAACCCGCTTGCCTTCTCTGGGAATCTAGTTAGTTTTCCCTAATTACCGGTGGTTATCCTGTCTACGCGCAGGGAAAACAGCAGGGAAGCAAACCAGAATTCTGGCATCTGGTTCGCAACCCTGCATTGGAGAAAGGGGGCCTAGAATAGGAAGACGAGAAAGAAGCACCAACTTAAACTCTAATGAAATAAATTAGAGCGAAAATTTGGAAGGCAGCCTCTGCAGTGCATTGCTGAGTAGTGTGTCTAGATGCCAGCGAACGAAGAAACGCTGGCATCGACACGCTGTACAGCTTAGACTAACGATGCACGTTCTGTCAAAGCTTTATAATATCACAATGCAGTTATTCACCTATCCAATACGGCAGTACTACCTAACGCCTAGGAGGTTACTGTGAATGGGAGAAGATATGAAAGGTGTAAGGCATGTTTGTGAAAGCAACATGCACGGGCGTCGGTGGCGCAGCGATACAAGCATCTGTATCCGATAGTCACGGGAATAGAGGTCAAGGGTTCGATTACCAGGTCATTGAAATAAACGAAACTTTTTTTTGTTATCCTTGCCATCTGTTCGCGTGCAGTTTACCGACGTCATATTTTGGGCGAAAATAATTTCACCAAAGTCTTTGTAGGCCCCACCATGAAAAAATTCAGTGTTAAAGCATAACATATTTGAATTGTTTATAAGAGTAGTACTCGGTACTAAAAATTCCACGCGCGAGACAATTATATTCATTCATTCCAGCACCTCGTATTGGCGCTGCCACGTAGGCGTTATTGTGCTGAGGTGGGTCTAAGAGGTCATTTAGACCGAAGCGCGTGGTTGAGATATGTACCCACCGCTTCCGCTGTAATACCAGCTGCTAAGAGTCTTTCAGTGAAGTCAGTCAAATAAATATTTATTTATACTTACACCAAAGATACTTTGATCTTAGGTTATTTATTTAACATAAAGATATTCCCATAACTTGAAACTATTGACTTGAAACATAACTTGAGTATACGCTTATAAGCGGAAGAAAGTGGTCGATCGAAATTGCTTAGAGGACAACCAAGAATGTCTCTCGGCACTGCTGCCACTAGTAACTGATATTTTCACGTCCTAAAATACGCAGTTTTTACCTATTGCTATTTGCGTTTTTTTCCCGGATTCTGTTATTTCATGAGCGCTTATTAATCAATGACGTGCGAGAATTCAGTCATACCGGGTTGTTTGGCGGTTGTTAGATGGAATGAAACATTTTTTCATCACTATTGTGTCACACATAAGTTCGTTAATGAATTCCTGTAAGTTTAAAAGACATAATACTATCTGATAATGAAGTGCATTTTAAATCTTGTTGCAATAATAGATAATAAAGTTACTGAAGAGTTTGCGAAAGCTGATCGAAAATTTTATAAGAACCCGTCTCATTTTTATGTCACTGTTCCACTTATGATTCATCTTACGTGAACTGAGGCAGGAAGCCTATTTCTAAGCCTTCTGCACAGAGACTTAAGTCACTGCTGTGCGCAGTAGCCCGGTAAGTTGAGTACCAACTTATTCCGTAAGGAAGTAGAGGAAGCGATTCTGCCAAGGAATCACGAAGTCACAACACATTTTAACGCAAGAGCATTAAAGAGCTCGTTACGCCGAAATTCCGGTGTCTGCGTCGATGGCTCCGTCGACGTCATTGGTAATGAGGCAAAATTCATCTCGCCCATGACCAAAAAAATCTAGAAGATGGAAGTCATGTAAACGACGAAAAGTGGCAAATCATGTACGAAGCCACGCAATGCCTGAAAATGGGAAATTGCATGATCCTGAAAATTAATCTAGTTGCTTCTAGATTGTTTTTAGGTCGCAGCTAGATGATGCAGGTTCTTTCTAGATTGCTTGTCGTTGCTAGGCTGCAGCTACTTGATTTCTTCGTTGTATCGTTGTTAATTATCTGCCTAGAGAGGTTCGAGTTGTATTGAATGTAGTCGCAGACAAGGCACGGATGTCGAGACTCCAGGGAAAGATAGGGACGTCATCTTCGCCGTTGGCCTTCCATCACTTTCGGGTTTATCGCAACGAACGTTGCCTTTCCCATTGCCTAAAATTGGTTCGTTGTACGTACTGAGAGTATTGTGGGGAAGGTATTGCAATAGCGGTGAGCCTGAGGGCTGATCGCTATTGTTTCGTAGCATCTGACCAATTATTCCTCGACTACTACCCGAAGGTATCAAGTGCGCCACCACGAGAATTGTTCAAGTTTGAGTGAACCTCACATACTACCGTAAAGGGACAATAAAGTCAAATAAAAATTTACGTCAGAGTGAAAGCTCAACGTATGTCAACATCTAAAACGCAATATTGTCAACAGCAGTGCCCTACTTACTGAGAATTTAAGGTAAATGCACAAGAATGCATGCACCGCAGTAGGACATTGTCAAAATGATACCAATGAGCTCAGATGAACCCCCTACAATTAATTAGCTATCGATTGAGCTGCACTAAATAAAGAGCCTTCCGTTCACCAAGAGACGCAATAAAATGCTGCTGGTTTGTTTCTGCTTCATTAACAAGAATATAAGCACCGGACGTAACTATGTAAAATGGCGTGAGTGATTCCAAAATTCAATATTCGCGTGGTTATAATGGACATGTTGTGTCATCTAGCGTGGCCTAGTTGAGCAAAAACACGTCTGAAATCTAGGAACCAATGGCAGGAAATTGATCAATGGACTCTACAGTGGCTCTCGCTGCTTTCGTTCTGTCGACTAGTGTCGGCGACCGCGCAGTAAAGGCAGGCAACGTTGTGTACAGAAACCGTGACGTGAGTTTGACCGCTTCATGAGGCGGGTAGTTTGAAGTGTTTTAAACTGATTCGGGCAACAAAAACAGAATTTTATTTGAAATGAAGCCCTTCCATTGCACAGAAGTAACACTACGATGTTTCTGGACCGCTATTTCAACAATCAACGTCGACCTTTAGTGTCTTCTTAAGACTTCATGCCTTCAGTAATAGGTGAATGAAAGGGAGCTTTACCACCTCCAATTTCGTAGCGTAAAGCTGGTAAGAGATTGATTCCAGCATCTGGGAAAGAAAAACTTTTTTAGCAAGCGAACAGTTCATTTTAGTACGGAGATAAAACTTGGTATGCGTAATAGTACAAAAAGTTGGGCGAGTTGGTTTGAGGACATTGTTGGTAACATTTTGGCGCGCCCACAGTGGACGGGGAAAACGAAAGGCGAGAAGACAAAGCGAACTGACAGCTATGTTTACTGAAAAAATACACAAAATATATATCCCGGGTAGCTCAAGAGCGCATGTGCGTAAAAAAACGAAACAAAAGAAAATGGAGGAATGATAACACACCGTGACAGTAACTTTTACATAAGTGGTATCTATAGCGTGCAGCAAAATGTGGAACTCAAGCGCGGCTTACAATGTGTGTTCTTTCTCAGTTAGTGCAATAGATGGGCTGCTTACATGTTTATCAGAAGACCTTTAAATATGATAAGCTCCTACTAATTTCCGAGTTAGCTTGTCTTTGTGATAAAACAAAATTATCGTGTCACACCAAAAGGGACAACAATGGCAGCTGCTGCATTGCTCGGATATATGGGAGTAAACGCTATTTGAAGGTTTAAAGTTCGTGAGGTGCAGGACACGCGGAGTTTATTTGTTGCCCCTAACTTGCAGTGGTGTGTATATAGGTCAGACTGGCGGCTGCGTAAACACTCGCCTTAATGAACAATTATATGATCGCAATACATGTGAGCTAGGCAGGATTCTAGCAACCACCAGCACGAAAACAAACTATTCGACAACTCGAATCCCATGGACATTGGATACTGTAAATCAGCTCTCCGTCGTTCCTTGAGGTTGTGGAAGCGCGATTTTTTTTTTCATTTTAGAACTCCTCTGACAGCCGGTGGAAAAATGCCTTGCAGGGACACCGCAATGACTCATTTTTAGAAACTGACCTTTATGTAGTTTATGCACTCATGCCTGCAGAATTTAGTTTCTGAGACTGATGAAGAAAAAGCAGAGCCGCTAACTTTTCTCACTCTCAGGCCGTATATACCCCCCTTGTTGCACTGTAGCTCGGTCAGCTGTACAAGCGTGGGATTTCACACAGCTCTCGCTAATTTCTATTTTTCGCTTATTTTAAAGAAAACAGACACACTTCTTGTCACGCGAAAAAAAAATGACGCTACCACCTTTTAACTGGTTATGCAGCCGTTATTTTTGCAAATGTTTCGAATTTCAATTGTGTTTCCTTGAACCCATTGATGCGAGGTCGATATTGAACATTATGCGTGCTGTGTCTACTTGTGATTTTTCATAATGACGTTCTACACAGTTGTGGTGCATTATTTCTAATATTTTACATGCATTTGTTGAAGTTCAACTGCCAATGGGTGATGTTGGCTCAAACATGACTTTGATGCTCTTTATACATTTGACCAATTTTGTAATAATGGTGTGAAATTTCACCCAAGCAAATTGAAAATACGAAAAAAAGAAGTTGAGTATCTTGGGCACCACATATGCACAAACGCATTTCTGTCAAAAACTGAGAACATCGAAGCAGTATCAGGAATGTCGAGGCTGACATGTGTGTCGAAGATGTGGGCATACAACGAACTTGTGACCTATTATCATGTATCCCTTGGCAACTTGTTCGCAGTTCTTGCACCATTGTGTGAACTGTGAAAAAGAAAACGCCCGTTGGCAGTTAGGAACAAGACAAGAAGCTGCTTTTGAGGGTACGAAATGCCTCGCTAAAGGCGCCAAGTTCCTCACGTACTACTATACGGAAAAGGCCCTCGTGTTAGAAACAGACGCGTCGTCCTAGGGCATTGACGCCGTTGTATTACACCGGGTCAATGGAGAGACGAAGCCAGTTGGATTTTAGTTGCGCACTCTGACTGTCGCCGAACGGAATCGCGCACAAATAGAGCGTGAAGCGCTGGTAGTTGTATTCGGGGTGACTAAGTTTTGTGAGTACCTATTGGGTCACACTTTCACGCTAATTATAGACCACAAGCCATTGCTCCGACCACTCAGTCCAGACATGCCGGTACCTGCTCTGGCAGCGGCACGGATCTGACATTGGTCTTTATCACTGAGCGGCTACACGTACAAGGCAGAGTAGAAGGCAAGAAATACCCTACCGGTAGCTGATGCCCTCAGCCGACTTCTGGCGAGCTACCAGCATGATGTCAGTATCATGGAGTCGATCCGTCACGACGACCGTAAGTACCTACTTTTCGCGGATTAAGTCGACATTACCCTGATGTCGTCTTGTAATTTGGCCTGGGCCACAAAAGCTTATAGCACTCTCAATCAAGTCACTGTCTACATTCGTGATGGCTGGCCGAGGAAACTGCAGAGATTAGATCCACACTTACGTTCATTCTTTTTCAAAAGACACGAGTTTGTGTGCACTCATAACATTGTCTCTTGTGGCCACGGAGCGATCATTCCGGTCCCCGGTCGGAATGCTGCACTACGCATGCTGCGTGAGACTCATCAGGGCATAACAGCGATGAAGAAGTTGGCGCACTCAATATTTTGGTATCCTCGGCTGGATTGGGATATTGCACGTGTTCTCAACAGTTGCCCGGTATGTACACAGTGTAGCAGCATGCCACCTTCTACGGAGCCTGTGCCATGGCCGGAAACTAATGAAATGTGTTCAATCGTGCATGTAGACTATGCCGGTCAGGTGGACGGACACAATTAGCTCAATACGGTGAACGCGAACACGATGTGGATAGAGGTCAGCCCTGTGAAAATAGCCAGTGCGGGACGAACAGTCGAAGCCTTGCAATCAATGTTTAGTAGGTTTTGCCTGCCCTGAACCATGCTTTCCGATAATGGACCACAGTTCGCTAGCGTGCACTCTCAGTCGTTCATGATGGAAAACGAAATTTCTCATTTTCGCACCACGCCTTACCATTCGCAGTCCATCGATTTAGCAGAGAGGGCAGTGCGAACAATTCAACTTGGCCTGCGCAAGAACGCAAATGGCTCTGTACTAGGCTGATTAGACCGAATTCTCTTGCAGTGTCGCCGCACCCCCTGCCCTGCGGGAAAACACCAGCGTTCATGCTGCTTGGTTTCGAGCCTCGATGCAAGTTGTGTAACATCGTGTCCTGTCGCGCATTTCCTCATAGAGGTACTGAGCACCCTGGAACCACTCGACAAGTGGGAGACTCTGTTTGGTGCAGGAACTACGGAACAGGAAACAGGTGAAAAGCTGGCATTCTACAGGCCCTAGAAGGTCACCGCATGGTAACTATCAAGGCCACAGACGGTGAATTTCATCGCCAGCATTACAACCAGCTGAGAACCAGGAGAACCGACAGTGCGGAATGCACCACTTTTGAAGCAGAACTCAAGCAAGAGGCACATGAAACCTCAAAAGAAAGACCCAAGAGCCCAGGTGCGCCAGACGCGAATAGCCGACCCGATATGGATGACAACCAAGTTGGAAATGACATCAGCAGTGACAATCAGATAGCAATAAAGAGTCCGATCCTTGGTGAAAATGTGTTACGTTGATCCATCACAAGCCGACGTCACCCGGATCACTACCAAGCTTAAGGGGAAAGAAGGCTGATGCATCTTCATTGGTGCATATATTGCCACTGCACACGTTGTATGCGCATACCCTCTAGAGGCAATAAAAGCCTCTCTCCCAATAAACCTTGTTTGCTGTTGTACGCTCAATGTCTGTAGTCTTCAGTGTCAGATGCAAGCGTTGTCAGGGGTGAGCAATAAACCCCACAAATGAAAATAGGCATCTTTATTTTGCGTGTATTCATTTCAAGCTGCGTCGAGCTCCTGCAATACCGGCAAACCTACCACCACATAGTTAGAATTTAGTGCTGAAGATGTTTTTTGGCGTGTAATTAGCCATCGCAACGCCCAGAACCTCCACCGCAGCGGGCAGAAGTATCGCTTTCCTGGCGCGCTTCCATTGTTCTGTGATCGCTGCGCCCCTCGCTTCCACCGCAACGGCCCGACTCCAAGCGGCCTTCACCACCGCACGCAGCGGCCCCTGCATTGAGTGAACAAAGAGTTTCAGGAAAAAAACGACTTTATCAGCAGAATTAAGATACGCGTGAATAATTGAAAGTACACCATCTTGTTCGTGTTCGTGCGAGAAGATTTGTACATCGTAGGAATTAGCACCTTCGCTGCACACATGAAAGGACAATGCAAGTGGAAATACACATCTTGTGACAGTACTGAAGCACAGATGCTGTTGTGGTTTACTGCATTAAGGGCCGCCACTTGCACCGAAGCCGTTTAGGGGTTAAAGAAGGAGTGCTCTTTCTAGAAATGTGTCGCAGTGACAACCTCTACAATGTGTAATCAGTATTCTACGAGTGTAGATTGATGATCTATTTTTTTACGCATTAAGCGGAAAATTCGAGAGTCAAAGTTGATAGCTGTGGTTGACTATACTTTTTTGTTCCTGCAGCCGTTGTTTCTATTATGCTACTCATAAATAAAACTTTAGCTATGGCATGCTGTAACGATCAAATAATTCGGAGAAACACTGCAGTATGTGTCATCGTATATTGACGAGCACGAACATTTTATCATAGCCAAGTTCTGAGTACGCCGATGCCAATACATTTCGCCCAAATGCAAATGCGACCATCGCAGTCTTGTTTTGAAAGTCCATCCTAGCGCTTAGTAGAGCTATGCCTTACCCACTAAGCAATCAACGCGACATAGTACTACGTTACACCTAAAGTAAGACGAAATGTAGGTACACAGCGTTGCTAGTGTCGTAGTCTCATTTGCATGATAATCTGCCTGTGTGAAGAATCTCGGTCTGATGTACGGTGCTGTGCTAAGCCTGCCGCTTCTTTACAAAGCACAGCCTAAATTGAAAACTGATTTTGCAACTTATATCCTGCAATCACCTGTGTATAACGAATCATACGAGATCGTTAGTACTATATTGAGCAAAAAAGCCACTGGTACGACTGTAATAGCTGAAGTACAATAAAATTATGTTCAGTATACTTGAAATCAGTTCCAAATTCCTTGTATTCATCTTCTTAAAGACGAATACTGTATTCTTTATCTTACGCATCATGACTTTTAGATGGTCATAGGTAGAACAAATTTAACTTGTTCCATTACAACTTCTGAACATAACTTACATCTAGCTACACTGATTCGTTATCTGACTGATTAAATATTGGAGATTAAATCTTTGGGGACCAGTCGTTGGTTGGATGTAGCAATGTAAATTAGCATGCATGCTCAAATAGACAGCAATGCGTAGTGCTCGAAGAGAAATTCTGACGCGGTAAGCATTGATAGTTGCATCGGAGTGAAAATTCAATCGCTATCGAGTTATTCATATAGCTTGAAGTAAACATTTATAAGCAAGTTCATATAGGATCATTAGTACTGTAGCTTTCTGCCTTTTACGTGTCTATAGAAGGAATCTTGACCAAAAATGCCTTGCTTAGTTTTGGTGACTATATTGATATTTTTTTATTTATTCCTGCCATTTGTACAAAGATCATAGCAAAAAAATTATGCGATGCATTGAGGTCGCCATACCAACCTGCCACTAAGATGGCGCAGACCGTGAAGGCAATCAGAAAGCTTTTGGCGTTCATTTTCGCCTTGGAGAGTTCCTGTACGAAAAAGTATTCAATCATAAAATTCTGCAGAGCTGCAAATTTTTACGTGTCGGCGTTTTTTCGCGACCCTTTAGTTTCGAAATTCAAAATAAATTATGCCAAAATTTTAGAATATGCCAACTGCATTATATGAATTTATTAGTATCAGCTGTGAAGTTTATTAGAGAGGCATAAATGAGTGAACTAAATCAGGGGCAGCTTATTTAAGTGGAAATAGTTTAACAAACATGGTGTACAAAATATATTAAAACATAGTAATCTTGCAAATCAATTCTTCTTAACTTACAGTACTCTTGAATGAAAACCCTGTGGTATTGGAATTAGCATTCATGTACTTTCATTCCTCCCATTTGAGGTGTTGTTCTACGGGCTTAATTTTGCATCGCAGACCTACATAAAAATCAACATTAGTTCTCAACAACAAAGATTCTTAGTGGTGTAGCACTGTTACAACAGCTCGTTGTACTGAACGTACAGATGCTCTGTATTGCTGCGTGGGCACAGTGCTTGAAAAAGACCGGCGGATCTAGCAATCACACCCAAGCATATTCAATGAAAATATTGCACTTACTATTGGTCGCTTTCAAATCCCCAACAAAATCTTGTGGTCTCTCCGCGAACAGGATCGCGTTTTATACAACATTGTCGAGCTAAAAATTAAAAAGATTACTTTTTATTTCCGATGATGTCGCAATAAATTTCCACCTGCGAAACTGCCAGGATGGTATATGAAAGTGCAATATATTCACTGAGCGCCCGTATCTGAGGCATTATTAAGTGCTTCCTTCAGAATCGCGTCTGACGTAGTGAGGTGTTTGCAGGAATGATGTACTACTGCGGTGTGCACACTTATCTGCGTTGCTGTGAGAGATATAGAAGTTAAAGCTAGAGGTCAAAGGATTTTATTTTTCATTCTATACAGGAACGTGAGCGTAATGACTAATCCCATGAAGCTCGTAAATTTACTCCTTCTTTCGAGTGGCATAATTCATTGATGACTGTGGGTTCTGTACAGCTAATCGTTTTCTGTACAATCCCACTGAACTGGAACTGTATCAAGAAACCATAAATTATTAGCATCTGCTAAAGGCTTCAGTTCATTAAAGTATATTCCGAAGCAAAATGACTTTATTGAAAGCTGTTGTTTTTTCTCGCGTTAGTTTCCCGTGCAGCTTTAATACACACAGCACGAAAATTTGGAACCATGATTCTTCATGAAGTCCAGGAGTGACTCATGACTTGACATCGTAATAAAAATGAGCATCCTAAAATATTTATTTATTTATTTATTTATTTATGAACGTTACCTTACAGGTTCCCGTAAGGACATTGAGTAAGGGGGGCGAGAGAAGAAAACACAAAATATAACAGGAACAACAGAGTATAAAACATTACAATGTCGTAATATAACATAACTTACAGAGGAAGGGCATGCAAAAACAATGTATTTACAATAGTGGTGTCTGATACAAAGTTGAATAAATGGCAGGTACTAAAAATAATACCACAGTACCTAATGTTCGAGGTGCGATTAGGACACTAGAAGCAACAATAAATGAGTGGTACTCATGGTTACTCTTTACTTACCTTTTTATATATAGTGTAAAACAAACATTATAACCACGAGAATATGGCTTCATGTGCACTGCAGCCTTCTGCATTTACCATGATGAAGCCTTGATTAGGACCGTATGTACATTGTTGGAACTTTAGCAGCCTGGGGTGGTAAAGGTCCACAGGCAAAGGAGCATAGACAAGACGCTTGTAACCCGGTTAACATGAAAATCTCGTCACGCACGACGTCAAACACTTTCCTTCACACACGTGTGGCACATACTCGTATGCTAGGGCTAAGCGCCACCGCAGATTTTTTTTTATTTGACCACACCGCCACTGTTGATGCGGCATGCGACGCACTGATATTAGTGTTTTAGCCTAATCCATACGAAGAAATGGAAAATAAAATACATCAACTTACCGGCGAATTTCTTCGGGATGTATTTCGCAGCGGACTGTTCATTTCGGCTGCAGCTGATTGGCTTAAAAGCAGCAACCAGTGCCCCCCCCCTCCTTTTTTTATAGTTTCTTCTTAAACAGCGTCATTTTTGTTTCACGAAGCTTTGACAAGCTTCAACAGTAATAGACGCAACGCACTTGCAACGAAACGAATTACACAAAACATCCAGACATCCGCTTTGATTCGTGCACTGAGGATGTCGTGAATAAGGTGACCAGACGGCTCGATTTAGGCAGTACATCTCCCGGTTTTGAGGCTAGAATACCACCGTCCCACCAACCTGCTCACGGGATAGTGTTTTGTCCCTACTGCTGCTTCGGCGAAAGCGGGTCGCACTGGCGGTCAGCAAACCCGGTCACCACACCTTTTTGATATACTACACCATAAATGGCCATGAGCTATTGTATTCTTCTTTCTTTCTATTTCTTTATTTGTACCTTTTTGATTCTTTTTCTTTCTGTCTTTCACACCATCCATGTAGCTTTTTCTTGTTTTCCCGTGAACTAGCGCGCCGGGTCAGCCGCGGGGTTAGGGCAATCAGGTTCCGATTTGGGAATCGGAGTTGCAAATCCGTCTCGAAATTTTATTACATTTTATTTATTTCTTCTCCTCCTTTTCGCTCTCTTATCAACTTTGCCGAGCAGAGTCCTTACTTTAGCTTTGAAAATAAGGGCGATAATAACCACAACAGACATGCACAAATGATACAGGACGACGAGCAAGCTCCTAGGATTAAGTTTTTTTTTTAGTGCTTGTGTGCAGTGGATTTTTTGTTGCGTTTTTTTACATACACGAATTTGCACTAACTCGCCTATCTCTCCCTACTAGTTCTTTGTCGTGGCACTCTTCGCTTTACTAGGCTTTGCCCTTTTCCACCCACACCTCCAACGTCCCCGTAACTATGTTCGCTACACTCTCTCTAATGTACTCGCCTTCTCTCGCACTGGCAGTACTCGGCTGCAGGGCTTGTCCAATTCGTGGCGACACATGCCTAATTTCTTACGTATACCTTGTGGGCTTACTACTATAGACGCTTTCACTGTTTGCGAACAGAGCCCTCTGAAGACATGCGGTTCTTCCCCGAAAATTTGCCTGATTCGGTGGACACCAAGAAGTTTAGAAAATAGCCTGCTGGTTTTATACAATTTTCTTTGCTTATTTCACAAAATATATTCGAATAAAAGTTATTTTGAGCTACATAAAAAATTTTGAAAGATTCCCTTGTACTTTATGCACGTTCCTTTTATATGAAAAATGAAAGAGAGACCTTTCTTACCTTTGAAATGTGTAATAACGGTGTAAAAAAGATATATATAGTAACAAAGTTCATGTTAACTTACGTAAAAAGAAAACAAAGTGAAAAGGTGAATTTTCAACGGAAAAAGGAACGCGCGACCTTTTTTTTTCAGGGTGAGGGCCACTTCAGCTCCGACCCATTACGTGTTGGTGGCAATATCATTGCTATCACAATGGTCTGGTGATTTGTGGCGTAGTGGGTACTCTGCAAGTATCCTTGTAGTAGTTGCCCAAAGAGTAGCTGCTATAATTATCTTCGTTTCGGTTCCTGACGAGATGTTTTCCTCCAACGATCGATTTCTCACCCAAAGAGTGTGTATGAAATGTTTCAGAAAACCCGCTCTTACAGCATTCTTTGTAACTAGGTCGTGCTTTCCACACAAACCTGGGGGTCTTTTTCACCATCTGCTTCACTCCCAAAACACGTGTGCCTATTTTGCCGGCGTGAAGTACAATGACTATATTAGAGGACTCTCTCACGTGACTAAAGTCTCGAAACACCACGTAACAAATAATCACGTGACTAAAGTCATGCAACACGTGGTCACCTGATGTATTCAAGCCAAGAACATGTATCAGCGTATTATGGCACTAAACACGCTACAAAGAGTGAGTTGAGAAGTTTCCACCAAAACCACGTCAAACTTGTGTAGTGTGGGGAATAGACTGAAAGCGGAAAACAATAGTCAAGTCTAGTCACACTTAGTACCACTATCAAACACTTATCTTTAGCGAAAGCTTGGCATCATCAGCACACACCTACATATAGGTCGAACACTACAGTACCGCTGTTGGCCCCAGCCTTCCGCCGCCAGAGCAAGCTACGCACATTTTTCTGTAACTTTTTCTTAAACACTGTCATTAACACGTTTATTGGATTTTCACTACTACAACAGTATTATCTGGATAGCGACAAACCAGTTTTGTAAGTTATGGTATGTGCATTAGAGTATTTTTTTAGCCGTGGCTATAGATGTCTCCATTCCCGTTGTCTTTCTCAAGTCATGTTTATCGCCACACCATTAATGACGCCTGCCCTTACGTTACTGGAAACCACATCGTCATCATAAATTGCCCTTCACGCGCTGCTTGTCTTCCATGAAAAGCTCGCTCCATTAAGAGGAAGAAGATCGCTCGTTGGCCGGCAGGAGACATAACCTTTGAATGCCACTAATGCGATCATAATAACGGATTCCCTGTCAGTATGTACGTCGATTACGGCGTCAACAAAATCGATGGCCTTAAAGACGCTCCTTATGCTAGTTCCTCCTCAGCTGCAACTACTGAAATTAGTATGGGTACCTGGTCATTGCGGGTTAGAAGTAAATGAAATCGCCGACTCTCTAGCACGAGCAGCATTGGAAGGGCCAGTACTATCAGTCCTTCCCGAGGTGGCCACTATAACGGCGACAAGATACAGAAAGCTTGCGCTCAGTGCAGACGCTATGGAAACAATATTGTCAACACCAGAATTTACTCACTTAAGATTTCCATGGAAAAGTCATTGGTGTCCTACAAAAAAGTTGGAAACCATAATAACCAGATTCGATGTCGTGTCCCCCCGTTAAATTTCTATTCACATAGGGCTGGTCTGGCGATATCACCACTATGCAACTTTTGTTCAGAATTGGAAACAATAGAGCACTATTTTTTATCATGTCGCCGATACAAATTGCTCAGGAAAACATTCTTAGCCCTCCAATTCGCTAGCCTGCGGTTGAACTTATCTACAGAAAACATACTTTCCTTCGGTGCTTACGATCTGGGCTTCAGCCACGAGAACGTTTTCTACGCAGTTTGCAAGTACCTGAATGAAAGTAAAGAATTAAGCTTTTAATTGCGTGATTATTAATCATGCAAAAAAATAATAATTCCAACGAACACAAGAGCATTGTTTAACTATCCTGATTCTTATTCAAGGTAATGAATAGTTGTCTTATTTGCACGAGTGACAAACAACTATTGCACTCCATTCATTCTGACTAGGGTGTCTTTATTTTTTCATTCTTTTTTCTGGTGGGTGGTTTCGATATTTAAAAAAAACTTACCTAATTAAGTCATCGATTCTTGGCCAATCCCCCTGAGTTGGTACGAGCCATGTCTCTGGATTCATCATCATCATCATCATCAGGAGACATACAGTGCTGTTTCAGCGGCAAGCTCAATTTGTGAGTTCTATCTGTTTACTCTTCAATGTCCTATTTCAATATTCAAAATACAGCCTATATAATTACCACCCTAGAAAAACTTTTCGTGAGGGCTTCACTGATTGAGTATGAGCGTAGCAGGAATGCAGCTGGTGTCAGGGTAGTCTCCGTAGGCCTTGCACAGAGTTGAAGAAACATTGTTTACTATGCACGACCATACATTGTTGTGCGATTACTACAACTTAGGCAGTATTATCATGAAGCCAAACAGCCGCAGCATCTCGAATTAAGCCATTCGGCGATTCATACCCAAAAGCAAAGAAACACGAAAAACAAGCCAGTACTGCAGTCACTTTCATCATCTTTGGTCAAAGGCTTTTTTTTTCTTGCCACGTTGGGGGTTGAATGGCCTAAATTTTTCATTTATGAACACCCCACCCAGTATTCGTGTAATCATTCTGATAATCATCATCCTCATTTGGAACACCAGTGACTAGTTTTGACCCATTTACAGCTTGCGTGGAATGGTTACATGCCAAGCAGGCATGTGCAGCTTTTCGAAGTTTACGTGAGTAGGTCTATCTTCAATATCAGTTTCACAAGCGAGTAGTGCTGAAATTGCAGTAGTATAAGTAAGATAGGTTAACGTTTTGAATGACGGATCAGGTTAGGAATCTTTAATCAAACCTATTTAGTAATTATTCAAACAATGAGAAGACATCAGCGTTGCCGTAAGTCTAGACCAGTTCATGGAAGGCGGTCATCTTTCAAATAACTGAAGTAACCACGAATCCATGGGATCCAAAGGTAATAAATTTTCTGCTAAACACTAGAACGTGAGAACATTATCGAAAAGATTCATCTCAAAGAAATGATACTTTTATTGTATCTTCGTTTTTTTTGGTACTGCATAAGGACTTCTCGACTTTTCTTCCACATCACCATGAGTATTACCCACTTATTTGGAGCTCATTGCACAGAAATGGTCCAGACATTCCCACATAGTTATCACCGCGAATGATTGTTGTTCAGAAAAATCACTCAGCTGACATATTAACTTGACATACTTAATTTGGATGCAGGGAATATGAATTATCAAGTACACTTACCGCTATTGTTCAAAATCTATGAAAGCATGAAAACAAAACCCATGACTTACTCAAAGCTCGCCATAGGGACAGGAAGAGACTGCAGGTCACAAATATTTGTTTCTCTCTAACAAATACGAACATTGAGCCACACTTGTTTAAGAAAAGATTGGAAACAGACGATGTAGCTTGACATTCTTTTTGCATTGTTCAAATAGTGAGAGAACCTGTGAGTACGGCTTGTTTTGATGAACATTGCTACGAATAAACAACACGAGATCTCCTGCCATGCCGCGGCTACTTACCACAACCCTAATATACCCATATTGGTCCTTAATATAATAATGTTTTTCTGCTATGCATATGCAGTTTATTATAGTGAGAGAGCCATCGTTGCAAAATATATTCTGAAGATAATCGGGTGTCATGGCTAGAACTTAAAATCGTTGGTTACACATGTAGTTTTCTGCCAAAACAATGCTTCCCATAAAGCAGATACTTATGCTAGCGTAGAGTGATTACTAGAGTTTACGGGGGGGGGGTGATTATCTAAGAACCCGAATCTGGCACTTCCTCGCAAACAAAGCGCTGTAACGCGAGAGGTTTGGGACATTCGGGCGATTACCTCACCAGGTTCACGAAGGCAGTCAACTCACACTTGAAAGGCACTAGCGTGCTATAGTCTAAACACGCGAGCCTCACGAGTCACGTGCTGTGTGGTTTGCTTGGCACACCGCAGCGCATAATCACGTACGATGTTCGATTATTTATTTGTACGAGAGTTCGAGGAAAAGGTGAAGAAAATCGGACAGAAGTGCATGAAATCTGTCTCTCAGCGATGACATCACAAAGAGAGTGCAAAGGCCTTGATGATTCGACGAAGCGTTCGAAAGAAAAAACACTTGCCTTGTTCGCTCACACTGTGCTTTAGTGGCTGCTACAAAAGGGTATGGCGCGCGTGTCTCCCTTCCAAAAACATGACAACCATGATTTCACTGCACGTGAACTTTTAAGCTACATCAAGTGTGACGGTACACTACCATCTTTGCGTGCAGGCAACCTACTTCCGTGGCTATGGATGTCACTGAAGCGTGCGAGAGCGACAAACGTGGCGCGACTCGTGCGCCTCAAGTTCACTCATTGAGGCTCCACTCTGATCGGCCGATGACTGGTGACGGATTTAATTCATCGAGGCTGGGACGCCGCAGAGGCAGCCGTATCTGCAGCACCACTGATGGAGTCGATTCACCGGCCTCACAGAAAGCACAAGCCCACGTCGATGACGCACAGAAGCCCCTGTAAGCTTGAATGTCATGTGGAACGGAAAATTACGTACTTGATTAGACTTATTGCCAAAAGAAATTCTCGTTCATTCTTTAAATGATAAAAGTGATGACATTAAATAATGACAGCTGTTTCTTGTGTTCGGAAAAGCACATAACTTCATAGCATATTGTGTAAGCTAGCAGGGCAGATAATTACGTTATTCCTCATACACATAAAGATACGAAAGTATGACGTTTGTTTAAGAAAAAGGCAATGACACACACGGCGCAGAGTACTTAGTAATCTGGGATGGGATATTCAGTTATTTTAAAACTTAAGCAGGATTTCATACTACACTACCCAGAGCGCAAAGTTGCCTCGTCACAAAAATTTCTATTTTTTCCAGCATAATGTAGTTCCCGCAAGCGTTGTGGTTTTCGTTGTATTGAGAAACAGCGCACATTATTCAGAGTACAAGGGGAAGAAGATGTACTCAGAAGAATTGACTGCAAACCAGAGTACTAGGGACTGTACTATACAGAAAAATTGAATTCATCAAGGAATATGTTCACGGAATATTCCTTGATGACATCAAGCAATACTTGTTCACGACTCTGTGAAAACTTGTGCTGCATGCAGCCGTCCTGACTTGAGTTTTTGTGAAAGAGTTAATGGAAGTTATACGCTGGCTTAGTCTGACATTTGAATTACACATAAATTCAGGTGACGGACTATTCAGGTGACGGACATTCATATGTAGATTCCATCGGTATCCTTACCAACCACTTCGGCCACACGAGAATTATCGAGCAGAAGTATTTGGAAAACCTTAGAATCCTCAAGCCCATACAATGTTCCACTCACCATGAGAAATCTTCTTCATATTGTGACCATAGACGTGACCGGTCTCAAGGCTCTTGGACAATCGGAGCTTTCAGACGCAGCGATACTTCTTGAGATTTTGACCAAGATGATCCCCAATTGCGTTGTGGTGGAACACTACAAAAGGCAGAGATCATCAGAAAGACCCAACGAGACAATCACCAGAGAATGAGCTACAGCAGCCATTGGACCATCTGCGACTTGAGGTAGAAGACCGCGAGAAAGGTGCGCAACTGGAGTCCAGTGTTCGCGACACACCTGAAGGAAGGCGCGCCAGGAGGCCCATGTGATGTCTATCACTTCCTTCTTGCAGTATGAGAATGTTGCTGCTTGGGTGAACGAGGCCAAGACAAGAAAAACAAGTACACTCTTCTAAAGAGGCTGCAGGAGAACTTCGCAGAAATGTCGGCTTAATGGATCTTTGTGCCAACGGAAACCGATCATTGAAACCACACGTTCGCCGAATATTACGCATTCAGATACACGAGCGTGGTACAAGCATCAGAAGCACCGATAGAAGAGCAGGCGCAGGAGGAAAACCGGATTGTCACAGAGTGACCTGGAATTGGTACAAGTACTTGTGAATGACAAACATGTGCTTAGGACGTGGGTGAATTACAGTTATTCACTGTCAGACATCACTAATTAAAAATGATATAGTTTGGTCATGTCAACTAAGAATACCGATCGCTTTCAGGTGTTCAGGCCTGTGCAAAAACTGTACCCTTTAAAGATCGCCACCTCAGGCCCTGGAGGGTGTTGAATATTAGAAGAAAAGAAGGACGATGATAGGAATAACACGCTGGGCGTGCGGTGCGAGACTGGACTGAAGTGGATCGGCCGAGAAAAGACGCGTTTATGCAAAGGTGCTCTTGGCAATAAAGTCGTCCTGTTTTCCATTCTTCCAACGAAGAGGCTTCCTTTATTCTACAGTACGTTCCTGTAAGCCCCGACTTGCAAGTTACTGGTGTATTTAGAGCGCTGTATAATGAGTGTTTTGATAGTTTGTATGGAATATTTCAGTTTGTTACACAACTGTCATGATGTATTTCATTGATGAGGTACAGAGCCATACACTTTGTAGTTCCATCCTTTTTTCTTTTTTTAGCTGAAGATTCTTGTGGGATCCCGCACAAAATTCAACATTATTTCATTTAGAGCACATTTCATAAATAAGCACCTACATATGATGCTAAATAAAAGGATTCTGCATTTCAGGTGTATATAAGCTGGCAATCTCAAATTTCTTCTGAAATCTATAGTAGTACTTCTCATTGTGCAGAAATATCTTTGCCCCTGGCAAAGTACAACTGTGCTTCATTCATGTGTCTGCGAGCCATGATGATAAAGTGCCCGGTTCCTTTTCTTCTTTGCAGTACACCCAAGCCCGATGATCAACCTCCTGTCATCGCCAGCGAGTAAGTGTGCTCAACCATAAGTGGTCAGGTTGAAAACATGCTGCGGACACACAATGAACTCACCATACTTACACTCAACCTAGGTTAAAGTGCTTTGCAGAAAGAAGGCATCTTTTAATAATCTCTCAATAGCCATGACTCCTTCGGGCGAATTCGCTTCCCCTCCCACACACACACACACAATTATTTTCCTTTACCGGCCGCCTTCCTTACTGGCCGCCTTACTCACTTTTTTCCTTTTTACTGGCCATGCTATTGAATATATGTTAACGCCCTCGACGGAATTGCACTGAGGATGCTGGCAACAGCGGCGTAAAGAAAAAAAAACTATCACTTATTTCACATCAAAGCTTGTTGCACACTCATGTAGTGCAGAACACTGGTGTTACATACAAACACTGGTGTTACACTGGTGATGCATACAAACTCGTATTTTATCCTTAGTACAAAAATTTACGTCATATTCACAATACACTGCTGGGAATGCTGTGGACGTAGATATTGCTCAAACCACAAAAAACACGGGCACCACTATTTTCAATAATTTTGCTCACATCATTACAACCAACAAAACAGGCATATCAATTCACAGCTTCTTCGTAATTCTCAAAATCTTAGAGGTTTTCAAAAATTCTATTCCACTGCATTAGGTAGAATGGGGGCGTGCTGTAGTATGCTAGTGTTTTCGCGTTTTCTGTGGGCACTATTATGTGATGTTGGGTGAACTGTTGATATAACGCAATTACGTACACGGTTCTCTATTTTATTTATTATGTCCTTCAACACTCCAAAAGTGATGTCACATAAACACGAGCCCTTTGCTATGGCCAACCCACTCCCTCGAAATCGTAGCCACTGGTGACTGTAGGGCTGAGAAACGCATTATATCTTCTTCAACAAATTCAAATAGGACGTGGTGCTTCGCAATCCCATCTGAATCGCTAGCAGCAACTTGGGCTATAATAAAGGCAGCGCCATTGCTTTGCTTAGAAATAAACGTGCCTAAATGTTACTTGTTTAGTCCCAAAGACAAACTGTTAACTATTTTCTTTTTTCTTGCAGTACACCAAAGCCACCTGAGCCGTCACCCATCCCTTCCAGCGAGTTAGTATGAGTCCACATATGTGGCTTGTCAGTGAAAATGGTGTTTCTGTATCAGCTAACCACGTATAATTTGACACTCTTGCAGGAATCACACAAATAAATTCGTGCCAGCAGCGAAGAACATGAAAGGTAATTTCTGTGACGTCTATGCCCCTCTGCTGCCAGTGCGTGCAACATATCAGGCTAAACATAATGCATGTACAACCGTAGCTTGTCTTCGATATAAACATTCGCACCATCACAGTCCAATTTTCACTGCGTGAGATGAAGTATGTTGAAGGTATTGCATGATTATTCAAGTAGAAGAATAATTAGCTTATAACAATCCTATCAATGAAAGTATGCTTAAAGGACTCAGTTACGCATTGGAAGGAAACCGATAAAAGCTATCTGTGAAGCTATATTATGACTCGAGGTAATCAATATACAACCAAGCGTAGCAGAAAAGAAATGAGAAAAAATTCGAGAAAACATTTTGAAATTGATGAGTCCACACTACAAAACAAAATCTCAGTTTTTTTAACATATACTCTAAGCATTAGTCAACAAGTGAATTCATTTGTGATTTTGCTTAACTGATATTAAGACGTTTTTGGGAAGTATGCGTCTGTTTTAGTAATATGAGAGAGTGTTGTATAGCATGCTAAGTTACTAGATTTGTTTCAATAACCTAACATGGCATACTTGCGAAGATGTGATGCAATCTTTAATACTGACGTACAGGCATTGCAACTTGAATGTGCACTTCCTTTTCATTTCCAAAGTAACAATTGAATTTCTTACCGAAACTTCAAGAGCACCCTTTTTAATTTGCACGCTGACTAGCATATATCGAACTCACAAAAAATACAGTGATGAGTTCGGTGTAACGTACAATTGGAAATAGGACTTTGAAAGAACATGCCCTTTCGCGATAGCCAATTGGGCATGCAAGTTGGCTTCATAGCCATATTTGACAATAATAAAACGAAGCTGACTTGCAGCACTACGTGGGGATTTTTCAGCACTTCTGCCATTGAGGAAGCGGGGTACATGCAGCCGTGAGTGGGTGACGAAGAATAGACAGCGCTGCACACTGGATCATATACTAAGAAGAAACTTTACTAACGATGTCAACAGCCGCTCGACGGCTCGTCGCTCGCGGGAATCCTGTGTTCTGCCTTGGCGTGTGCACTGGCATGATTTTTCAATATCGTACTCGGCATGCTGTAGTTCGCGGCTACGGCAGGCTTCTTTTCTCCAAATAAATTGCGTTTAATAACGCCAGCTTGTAGAAAACTGCCGTGTTCTTCTGCTCTATGGGAGCCGTTTTGTAAATAAGGTCGTTCAGAAGTGAACGACTACTTTGCACCAAAGTAATGAGAGGTAATCATGAGAGGAGGCACGCGACGACCAAGGATAGTTTCTACTCACCCGGTGTGGGGGCCTCTTAAATACACTGCTCACTCATGAATTCCCTGTCTTTCTCAGAAAGAGCCACTTTCTTGGGGCGGGTAACACTGCACGATGTTCGGTATAACAATTGTTCCTATTATATGAGGTCAATGCAGTCTTAAGGTTTCCTACACACTGACGTCAAACACAAGTCGTGATCGAAACTATTTTGACATAAAGGATAATCCCAGCTAGCAGAGTTCGATATACCTTGTTTGCGCTACAGCCCCGTCCACTTCTGCCTAGATCAAGGGGTCGATTATCCAGGCTTCAAACGAACCTCACTTCCAGGCTTCAAACGATTACTCACTCAAGCATTCCAAAAACCACTTGATTATTGCCTATGGTTTTAATCTCCCGAACATTAACTGGGCAAAGTTACGCTCTCCATGTTTTAGCGATCAAGTTGTTTTCGATGTTATGTTGGCGTGTGATCTAGATCAAGCAGTAGGAACTCCAACACGCGTTCAGGAAATACGACATCCATTCTTGATCTCGTTTTTCATAGTAAAAGTTTCTCAAATGTATATAAATCTGTAGAAGACGGTCTGTCCAACCATAAGCTTGTCCTTTTCTCATGTTCTGTAGTAGATCTATCTGACCAGGTGCCCTTACAGCGAAAAATGTTTAAAGACTTTAGTAGGGCTAATGATGAATCTGTTCTCGACTATCTTGATTTGTCTTTCGACGGTTTATCCGGCAATGAAGCTAATTATCTGTGGAAAAAGTTCCGGTGGCTGTGTGAGTTTTGCCTCGAAAACTTCATTCCAAACAAAGCTGAAAAGTCAAACCACAGAAACCCTTGGATAACCAGAGAAATTATTCATTTAACGCGCAAGGTTAAGAAAACGAAAAGGCGGCAACCGAAAGGCCCGCTGCTTCAAAAGTTAAAAGATACACTTGCTAATAATATAGGCGCAGCTAAACTTCATTACTTCTCGGTGATCCTGCCGAGAAGTAATGAAAGACTTTAGTAGGGCTAATGATGAATCTGTTCTCGACTATCTTGATTTGTCTTTCGACGGTATATCCGGCAATGAAGCTAATTATCTGTGGAAAAAGTTCCGGTGGCTGTGTGAGTTTTGCCTCGAAAACTTCATTCCAAACAAAGCTGAAAAGTCAAACCACAGAAACCCTTGGATAACCAGAGAAATTATTCATTTAACGCGCAAGGTTAAGAAAACGAAAAGGCGGCAACCGAAAGGCCCGCTGCTTCAAAAGTTAAAAGATACACTTGCTAATAATATAGGCGCAGCTAAACTTCATTACTTCTCGGTGATCCTGCCACAATTCCTAAAAAGAGATCCGGCAAAATTCTGGCGCAAACTTCAGCCTAAGAAACAAAAATCAGTCGAATGTATTAAGCTCGGAGACGAGATTATTCGAGATTCTAAGCAAATCGCGATTGAATTTAACCGTTATTTCCACTCAGTGTTATCTGACCCGTCCGTGTGTGCCAATTCAAATGATAACTGTATTAAGGTTGATCCAGATTTCATAACATTTGAAGGCATATTTGCCATGCTTCTTAATATCAAATCTAAAACATCATGTGGCCCAGACAACATCCCTAATGTATTTCTTCGTCGCTACGCCGAGTCACTCGCACGTTTCCTGGTTGAAATTTTTCGCTCGTCCTTGTCCCAAGGCATTGTCCCGAAAGACTGGCTCATCGCCCGGGTGGTCCCAGTGTTTAAAAAAGGAGATAATGCCATCGTAACAAACTTTAGGCCCATATCACTAACTGTGTCGTGTTGTAAACTCATGGAGCACATTATTTCGAACTACATTTTGAACTTCTTAGATGAGCGTAACATTCTGTCACCATTTCAGCATGGGTTTCGTAAGGGCCTTTCTACCACTACTCAGCTTATTACTTCTATTCATTCGTTCTCTGCTGTAATTGACAAATCAGGCCAAACCGACGTATTTTTCATAGATTTCAGTAAAGCCTTCGACAGAATTTCCCATTCAAAGTTAATTTTCAAGCTTAATTTACTGGGTCTTCCATATACAATCGTAAACTGGATAAAATCTTACCTGCATTCCCGCGTTCAATTTGTAGATATAAATGGCTCTCATTCAGACTTCCTTCCTGTTAACTCCGGCGTCCCCCAGGGAAGTGTTCTGGGACCATTACTTTTCCTGACTTATATTAACGATGTAGTATCATGTGTTAAAGAAGGCGTTGAAATACGATTACTTGCAGATGACTGTTTGTTATCCAGCAAAAGTAATTATTCTAATGATCAGCAAATTCTAAACGATAGCCTTGACGCAATAAATAATTGGTGCGACATTTTGGACATGAAACTAAATACTGAGAAAACCGTATTTATGCGTATTACTAACAAAAAGCAACCATATCAACATCAGTACACAATCAACGGTCTTCCTATCTCGCGAACTGATAGCTTTAAATATCTTGGCGTTACAATTATTAGTAATCTAACATGGTCCTCCCACATTCTTAAAGTATGCGCCTCAGCACGACGAAAACTAGGTTTACTAAGACATAAACTGAAAAATTCACCTGCGAACATAAAGCTTCTTGCGTATAACACAATAGTACGACCATGCCTTAAATACGCATGCATAGTCTGGGATCCACATACTACAAAAGACATTGACAATCTCGAAAAAATCCAAAGATTAGCCATCCGCTTCATTTACAACCGATACCGCCGTTATGACTCCCCGACAGAACTAATGCAGATGAATAAAATCTCTACTTTGGAATCTCGACGCAAAATGAATAGGCTAAAATTTCTTTTCCAATTATCACACGGGAATATCAGACTCGAAACATCAGCCTTCCTGACTCCGTTATAATCGCGTCCCACCAGGAATTATCATTCTGCAAAGTTCTCGCCTATCACAGCACGCACTAACAATTTTAAGCATTCTTTTTTTCCCCGCACTGTAACCGACTGGAATACCCTCCCGCATCAAATTCTTTCATCTGACAATGTGCTGAAATCTATTGATCAAATGTTTGACTTGTAAAATTTTGTATCAATATTTTACAGTGTTTTCCAAATATTTTGTATTGTCCTGTTTATTGTTTTTACCTCGCTAAAGATTGTATAATTGTTCTAACGGCTCTGTAACACCCCCACTCCTGCTTGAACCCATTTGTGGCCTGCAGTATTGTATAAAGAAAATTAAAATAAACCTGAACCTCCGGTTTTAAAGAGCGCCCCAAGGGCCACAAGAAATGGCCGACTTCGTTGTTTTGTTCGAAAAAAAATAACCCTCCTCTGGATTCCACAAACAGAAACAGGTTATCTATATCAATATTTCCTTTATATGCTTCCAAGAGATTGTTCGTTACATAACGTGCATACTAGAAGTCACCTCACAGTTCTGGTGCCTGCGGTAAAAACATTTTACTCGCCCATAACCATGCATCATGTAGAGGTAAGGAGATGATCCAGTGGATGGACAGACAGAGCAGCCTAACGAAGATTTTAGCAACTATACACGGTCCAACACGAAACACGACGGCGCATAGAGAGTGATTCCTGTTTGAGATATCGTTTAAAGCACTAAATGAAAATAACTGGTATAAAGCTGACGCATAGGTATTCTATAGTATGCTTTCATTATAGTTAAACAACGCACCATAAATATTTGTACGGTGCGAAACTTCCTGATTTTGCAAAGACTCCGAAGGAGTAATGTTTTGATTGTTCGCTTCTGGCATTACCGTTTTGTCCTAATTCTTGATCAGTGGTTATATAGGGAAACTCAAGAGACCATCACTTGGTAAAGGTTGTGCACAGGAATTATCTACAACATATATTCACTATTTGGTAGCCAGCAGACCCTCGTCGAAATTGCTTGAGCTTCGTACAAAGGTGACGGTCTCCGGAAAGGGTTCGAATAAATATGGCTTGTATTCATTGCAGGTAAATTTTCAAAAAAGCATCAAGTCTGAAGCATTACCCCAGATGACAAAGTGGAAAGAAAAGGAGTGGTGGAGGGAGAGGGGCCCCCTTAATATTTTAACCGGGCCGTTTGCATTCGCTGTTAACCCGGCCCTGCATAGAGCACTCGAGTAGCTGGCTTTTCTCTGTGGGGCGGTGCCTTGTGGCACTTGCAGGCTCTGACGTGGTACGCCCAGGAGCATGCATGGCCTAATATGCGTGAATCTGCGCATAATGCTTGAAACGAAAATGATGTTGGTAAGCACCTTTGCAACGTCGGCGGTGCAGATAACTCGAGGTTTTCAATTTTTATCTAACTGCGTATACCAAAACAGCCAGAAAGCGTGCGTGGTCTCTTCTTAAACAGCCAGTGGCGTGTTGTCAGCTCCAACTCTTCATTTCGTAGACGCCGCAACTGCCCGATTCTGAGTGTATCTGTGGTTAAACAAGGGTGCTCGACGTTGCCAAACATACGTGTCAGGTGTGCCTGTGTTTGGGGTCCCGCATGCTCCTGAGCAAACCATCTCCGTACCCGTAAGTGCCGCAAAGTGTCGCCCCACGGAGCAAGGCTACCTGCTCTCTATGCTGTACTTATATTTGGACGTGGTTGCACAAGCTATGGATCGCAAGAAGGTCAGAACTGTTGCTGCTCACAAAACAAATACATGGGATGCTACGCAGGATGCCGTGAGCTTACACGGCCGACGAGTTCGCTCCGAGCTCACTCGCGGTCGCCATGGCATGAGGACAGTGCAGAGCGCGGGATAGCAGCGTTGATATAAATGACTACAAGAACACGCATGGCGCACGGGCGATGGGAAGATGCGGGACTTCTGCGGCAGTTATTGAACAAACACTGCGTTCTATCACGTCAGTGCCGCCACTCAGTCAACATTTAACATTGCAGCGACGTCAGCGTGATTGTCGTGCTATCTTTTTGCCAACTCAACACGCACTTCCCCCAGGCGTGTTCGTGGGCGTTTGTCCTGTTTCAGATACGTTCTTTGGTTCCACTTGCAGTATGGAAACTTACACTCTCGAAGGCAGCAAGGCTGCATACAAAGCACTCTAGTTCTGCTCGTTCCGTTTTCATTTAATATTTTAGATGAATATAAGGACAGGTGGTCACCAGGGCGCATACATCGTGGTGGCAACGCATCTGTGATTAGATACGTCGTGAGTTCGGTAAAATTGAATGCGAGACATCACGGCCGCGTGGTGATATCTCTTCTATTTCTGCGTGCGTTTGTGCATAGTTTACGCGATAAAGCTGATATATTAATCGTGCCGCTTGACGAGAGCACTGCTGCTCGGCAAAAGCAAACGTGATGGGCGTACCCATCTTCACCGCGGGCGTCTGTCAATCAAACTGACTGGCGCGTGAACTCGGATACAAACTTGTTGGTTCTGAGAAGGCCCGAATTCAAGTCGTGACTGTGGTGGTGCCGGTGTGACTGTCAAGCGTATGATGCGGTGAACGCTCCGCGGCAGCTTTGCACGTAATATAATTTGGTGAGCTTACACTACTTGTGCAAGGCTAGAGCAATTAAGGAGCTTGTGATAACCTAGATACTTGCCGTTTCTTAAGTTGGTCGTCTACTAATATGCGTGGTCGGCTTCGAAGTGAAGACCTCATCAGCTCCGTCTTAATTTTAATTCATTGACTGAGGCTTAACGACCATTACACTGAGCTGTCTTGTCTTAATTAATAAAGCTTCAAAAAACCCAATTATCTCGGGCACAATTTGCAAGGTCATGATCAGTATGGGACTATTAAACGTAATCCTGATTAGCAGGATACTAATTGTCATCAAATTAGTGAGATCGAATTAGCATTGTTTTAGTTTGTGTACTAATGTCGTGTTAATTAGCATAGTTTAGTTAGCTCATCAACTAGCACGCTTTAGCTAGCCCGGTTATAGCTTTACATGGCTTCATGAGCACTTCATAAGCACTTGATTCATAAGATGTGACTTAATTACCTCGACCTTACCATGACTTGATCTAGTTAGCTTGATCATAGCATGTTCTGTCATTACTAGCGATTTATACCTTCCAACTAAAAAAGTCACACCCTATCCAGGTAGTAAATGATGATGAGTGGGGCGAAGCTTCGGAGGGTTTTATTGGTAAATCATTCATCTGTCTGTCTGTCTGTCTTTCTGTCTGTCTGTCTGTCTGTCTGTCTGTCCGTCCGTCCGTCCGTCTGTCTGCCCGTCTGTCTGTCCGTCTGTCCGTCCGTCCGTCTGTCCGTCCATCCATCCATCCGTCCATCTATACCTGCCGAGTCAGTCATCGAACTAGGTGGTCACGTACCGCGAGCTAGGAGGGACAGACTCACGACTTTAGGAGCTTTGCCTCTATTGACCCATTCCAGGTTTGTAAACACAGGTAGGCTGATGTCGAGATTATGGGTCAAATTATAGCGACGTCCGCACGTAGCTTCCGCCATAAGCGCTGAGGGCTGCGATGTGTCCAGAAAGGCAAATTGAAATAGCCACTAAACAAATTGAGAAAGTAATCACGAAGGATAATAAGACAGTGTGGACATACACGAATCTACTTAGACTCTTTGAGCTAGAGCTTGCTAAGACGCGTGACAAGTCACCCCGGAAAAGAAGACACAAACCCAAAAGTTGGTAGGATGAGGAAGTTAAGAAAGCCATACCAAAACGTCAGGAAGCCTCTAGGGAACAAAGACACGCTAAGCAGCGGGGTAAACCGACAGATGATGTTGAAAGAAAATGGGCGACCTTTCTAAGCTATAGAAGGGATGCATCCCTTCTGATCAATGAAAGAATTAGAAGAAAGAGAGCTCAGTAGCTGGCAGAAGTACATAAAAAAGATAGAAAGGCAGCTGCGAAATTTTGGAACCATCTAAACTCTCTAAGTAATGAGACCTGCCTAGAGCAGAATTTTATAACTACAGCCCACGGTGCTAGGCTAGAAGGGGACGAAGCTATTGAATATATAAGAACAAGGGTGACAGAAAAATTTCAACAAAGAAGTACTTTATGCACCACAATAGACAAGGACGAATCAAGTGGTGCAATGGCTCCATTTTCACAACAAGAGTGGGAAAGGACTGAGAAAAGGGTTCCTAGTAGTACATCAACAGGCCCAGATGGCATTCCAATTAGGCTGATAAAGACATTAGGTCCGAAGTCTAAGCAGGCTTTTAGAGAGGCAGTGAGCACAATAATAATCGATGGTGAAGTTCCCGATGGATGGAAACTTAGCAGGATGAGCATGATCTATAAAGAAAAGGGGGACAAAGCTGACATAAACAACTACCGGCCTATAACAGTGACATCAGTGGCGTACAGGTTGGCGATGCAGATTATAAAAGAAAGTCTGCAGGCGTGGATAGAAGATGAGGGGGTGCGGGGGGAACTGCAAAATGGATTTCGGAAACACAGGAGTTTGGAAGACAATCTGTTCTTACTTACGCAGTGCATCGAAATAGCAGAAAAGGAACATAGGCCCATGTGGCTAGCATTTTCGGATCTCAAGGGAGCGTACGATTGCGTGGTTCAAGAGGAATTGTGGGGAATACTGGACACACTAGGCGTGGAACACGTAGTCACTAATCTTTTAAAGGGTATCTATAAAGGTAACAAGGTAGTTATAAAGTGGAAAAAACAGGTATCCAAGCCTGCAGAGGTAAAACGGGGGCTTAGGCAGGGGTGCCCCCTGTCACCCTTACTATTCATGACGTAACTACAAGGATTAGAGGCAAAATTAGAAGGAAGCGGACTGGGCTTCAACCTCTCTTTAGTCAAACAAGGAAAACGTATTCATCAGGCACTACCAGCATTAATGTATGCAGATGATATAGTGCTAATGGCCAACAACAAGGAACATTTGCAGAGATTGATGGACATCTGCGGTAATGCGGGTGATAGGTTAGATTTTAGATTCAGTAAGGAAAAATCAGCAGTCATGATTTTCAATGACAACGAAGGTAGTGAGCTTAGAATACAGGAGGTCACGCTAGAAAAAACAGATAAATACAAGTATCTGGGCGTATGGATAAGCAATGACACCAAGTATCTGAGGGAACACGAAATATACGTGACGACTAAACGTAACAGGAATGCAGCAGTCATGAAAAATAGGGCACTGTGGAATTACAATCGGTATGATCTTGTGAGAGGAATATGAAAAGGGGTCATTGTTCCTGGGCTGACGTTCGGCAATGTGGTCTTGTGCATGAGATCAGAAGTTCAAGCAAGATTAGAAATTAAGCAACGTGGAAGAGGTAGGCTAGATGTAGGAGCTCACGCGAATACACCAAATCAGGGAGTACAAGGTGATATGGGATGGACATCATTTGAGGGCAGAGAAGCTAGCATCAAGATAAAATTTGAGAAGCGATTGAGAGAATTGGGGGAAAAGCGTTGGGCAAGGAAGGTTTTCAGCTACTTGTACATGAAGAATGTCGATACAAAATGAAGGAAGCGAACCAGGAAGTTGACTGGTAAATACTTAGAAAACAGCAGGATGCCAAACCAAAAAGAACTACCGGTTCAGAAGAAGGGGAAGGAAGGTGAGGCCGATATGTGGAGAATTGGCATGATTAAGAAGTCCGCACTAGAGATCTATCGAACTTTTAAGCAGGAAATAGCCAAGGAAAGCATATATGATAATACTCGGGGTAGTTCTCTACTGTTTGAGGCCAGGACGGGAGTATTGCGAACCAAGACATATCGGGCCAAATACGAAGGGGTAGACACGGTATGCAGTGCGTGTGGAGAGAAAGAATAAACTGCCGAACACTTGATAATGTTCTGTGAAGGGCTTCATCCTATAGTTCAGGATGATGGCGCAGAGTTTTTCAAAGCACTGGGGTTTAGGGACCGGGAGGGCAAAATAACTTTAAGCGGGTAGACTTAACTAGAAGGAGGTTATCTTAATGGTGGCTAAAGTCAAGGCACGAGTGAAAATTAAACTCTTCACTGCAAAGTACGAATCCTTAAACTCCCTTTTTAAGGAAAAAAATATAGTTTTTGGTTCATTAGGTATAATTAAGGCTTGGTGGCGCTAGCCACCGCCCGATCTAAAGGGTACAGCCATATCCATCCATCCATCCATCTATTGTGCCAATAAACAATACCAAGTTGTGAGACGCAACTCACATCCAACCACGACGCAGCTCGTCGACATACCGTTTTTTTTTCTCGTTGCTCGACTGAGAACACCACATGCACCATTGAAAACCCAGCAGAAACTACTGTAGGCAGAGCGTCTTTTGCCTACCAAGACAGCGCCACCGCATTTTCGTGACGTAAGTCCGCTGGAATTTTTCTATAGCTATATAGCCGGCCGCACGTGCTCGGGGGCTAGCGGGCTATGACGACATAGACGACGCGCATCAACCGAGCAGCGCGCTAAAATGTACTGGCTGACCATGATCTCGTGGCCTCGGATTTAGCTGCGGTTGCGATGTTGTAAGACACTCCAATGGTGCTGATGTCACAGGCCACCATGCTGATTATTCTAAAACACACTTAGTGCAGGCAATAAAAACTTCAAAATAAATTGTAACACTCTGTGCCTCTAAAAATGCCATCACGAAATGTTTCTGAGATTTGTATAGCATGGGTGCAATTCTGCACTCTGTGGAAAGACAAACGAATGAAAGAAGATGCCTCTCGTTTGAAAACACCGCCCAGCTTAGTCGACAGTCTTTGACACGATCAATGGTTGCAACGTAACCAATGAAATGCAGTGCGCTGGGGGGTGGATTTGGCTTTTTCGTACCAGTGGCTCGTTCACAAGGGGGTGTCGCTAGAGCTTGGGAAGATCTCGAGATTCGCGAATTCGGGTGAAGCTCGGCGGATCCTTCATAGAGCGCATGATTTTAGGTATTTGCAAATAGTTGGTAGTTGTCACGTGGATCCTGAGTTTTTTACACGGAAAGCCAGCATGCCGCTCCTAAATGATGCTCTTACTTAACAGCAATGCAGTGATCTTCGTGTAAGTGATTGTAGCAAAGAGTTGCTGTTGTTTTTCAGTGCACTGAAGGCCCGTGAAGAAGTTCGCGTCCAATCCAGCGAGTATGTAGGTCTCCACACGCGCGGTAGTGGGCTTATAACACATTGTTCGTAACTTCTAAGGATATATATGTTAACAGTCAAGCAACAAACGCAGTAGAGGTGCTGGTGCCAGCGATGTGAAGCTACAAATGTGATTTCCACAATGACTACACTCGCTACGACGATTAGCGCGATGGAACAGATCAAGATTTGAATTGGTGGACTTGCTTGATTTTTTAGCGAGAATTTATTCGTGGACAATACATCTTGCTATCTGTGGCTTGTACGACTTTTGCTTATCAGCAATTTTTTTCGCAACTGAACCCTTGGTAAAAGATTGCTGTCACCCATCATCATTCTTACCACACGTAAATTCAAGTTAGAAACAGTAAGTTCCTACATAAACTTCGATTGAAATGAATACCTGACGTTTTCAATTTGCTCAGCAGCCATTCAACTTGGCATTTAGGTGATGTGTGTTGCCATAATTAATACGTTTTGAGAAGAAAGTTATATCGTAAAAAGGCAAGTGGTTGATATATTGATTCATTCAGCAGGTCAGGTTTTCTCGAAAAAACCTCGAAATATGCAGCTAAACAAAACAAGCTAAAAAGAAACTATTTGAAAAACACAACACCTCTAACCCCGTTTATTGATGGCACTGCCTATCGTCTTGTGCTCTCACATGTAGCTTATACCATCGCAGGGGCTTATCTTGTTGCTGAGAAAAGAAATCACTCTTTTTGGATGCATCTAAATTGAAGCTGATCATTTGACATTTTATGTGAGGTACACAGTACTGCACCGATTGTACACGTAGGCAGTGCCTTCACATAACAGTAACGTTCTGCGTAAGCCAAAGTGACATATATATTTGCAGAACACAGAAGGCCCGTGAACAACTTCCTGTCATTTCCGCAGTATGAGTATGCTCGGCTTTGTATACAGGGTCACGTTCAAATTAATGTGCCCTCGTTCAAACATGGCCATCTTGAATGTTTTGCAGGAATCTCATGAAGCATGCTGCTACCATCGCCGATAAGCAAGAAAGGTAATTGCCGTAAAATCTACACTTGTGTCGTTAGAGTGGGAAGACTAACGAGGTACGAATGACCAATTCACAGCTGTTTAGCTTAGCAATCAGTGTACAGTAGCTAAAGCACTAGCAAGCGTACATCTATATGCAACTTACAACGCATTCGAAGTGCTGCGGGATTCATCTATGTAAAGTTCTGTGTATTCATTACATTAATTATGGTATAAGTATAGATCACACGCATAAACGACAGGTTCAATTTTAGAACAGATTCCAGTTGCATCGCAATGAAGAAAAAAAAGGGGGAGGGGATTGGGACATTCTTGACTGCACCTTTAGGAGCAGAACGCATTAGTGAGATCCTATTCCTGAGCGTGCTTCGACAACTTAGTGCATAGTTTTTGCTGTGTAATGTTATTCTAGAAGTTTCAAGTTGGAGATTTCTACAATGTATTTGATGAAGTGGAGAGTGGCTTATGTCAATAAACCTTTCGCATATAACTGCATGACGTGTAGCTGGTAGCATCTTTTAAACCACCAGCGAATATGCGCGTGAAAATTTGAGCTTGATATGGCCCCTTTACGTGGTAATGAGCGAATGCGCTCAGTAACGTATGGGCCTTTTGCAACGGGTTTCACGTTTACTTGAGCAGTCAAAAATACACCATACGAAGGTATTTCGTTTCATCGCACACTCTAGTCGTGCGAAACAATGAAAGATGCGCTTGTGACTGCATGATAAAGTAGGGCTGGAAACGATGTACACCTAGTATATGAGCCAACTGAGAGCGTGTGTCCATATGACGTCGCGTGAAAAAAAAACGCTATGAGGAAGTTTGTAAATTTAGCTGGCCTCAAAAAATGAATCATTCAAGATTGAATTATTCGTGTCAACTCCAGACACACAGAATTTATGCCACCACCGTACTTCGTTACAATACTTTTGCACGTCAGAGCCCATCACAGACTTACACGCATCTCTGGCGCTAAAAAGACAGCATACTTACGTTTTTTATGTGCGTATTGTGCAATGAGATGACAAGAGCAATCAAGCATTGCTTATTTTATGCGACAAGTTTGTCTTTTTATTGTTTACCTAGGTCCATTTCTGTGAAAGTTTAACTGAGAGATGTAACCATGGTGTCGCTCATCTCTTTCTCATCGCGCAGTGAGTCGTCGAGTGTGATGGATAAGCCTAACACGTCACCCCCAAGGTCTCCTTCCCCAAGACACAAATCCCGCAACAGCTCTAGCCTGTTTCACCGCAAGACCACAGAGAGCACTTCGCTAACAGGAATACGCGGCTGGTGGAGGTGGTAAGACAAGGTCGTTTTTAAATGCGGAGCATTTCTTAGCGAACTTCGGCGACTTATAGCGTATCTATATCTATCTATCTAGCGGCCTACGACATTTAGCTGGACTGGCTGCTTCATTACCGGTTTAGATACTAAATTTGTTCAGGCGTAACAGGACTGCACGAAGAAAATATATGACTAGACATAACATGAAAATCGCAATATATATGTCATGATTGTCATGATTTACATTTCAGGGTTCTGCAGCACTTGCGGTGGTTTCGTTCACATTGCATGTTTCAAAACTGGTATGACATGGCATGATTACATGGCGAACACAAGCGAGAGACCCTAACATGAAAATCATGACATGCGTGTCATGTAACAACATGACTACGTATCACGCTCTTGATGCGCTCGTGACTGTTTCGCTAGCTTCACTTATACTAAAATTGTTATTACGGGACGTGAATGGATAACGAAGGTATAATACTGGTGCAAACATGCGATACCTGTGATGCATGTCATGTAACAACATGACTACATGCTACGCCCATGATGCGCTCGCAGCCGTTTCGCTAGCTTCTCATGTACCAAACTCGGTATTACGCGACGCGAACGAACGACATAGGTAAATGACATCCAATCATGATAATCCCGACAGGCGTGTCATGTTGCAACATAAATACATGAAACACTAATGATGTGCTCGCGGCCGTTTCGCTAGCTTCACATATGTCAAATTTGGTGCTACGTGACTTCAATAGATGACGAAATATACGACTGATGCAAACATGATAATACTGACACGCATGTTATGTAAGGACATGACAACATACCATGCTTATAGCGTGCTCGCGGCCGTTTCGCCAGCTCCAGATATATTAAATTTGGTATCACGTGGGGTGAATAGATGACGAAAGTAAACGACACATACAAACATTAAAATCATGACACGGAAGTCATGTACAGCATCATTTACCTCCCCCTTGTAACATTGTGCAGATTTTAAAGTGACATATCAACATTTCTCACTCGTGCTTCGCATATCATTTATCCCCCTTGTAAAGTTGTGGTGATTTTATAGTGACATATCAACATTTCTCACTTGTGCTTCGCATATCATTTATCCCCACTCTTAGTGGGATCTGCCAATTTTTTCCCCAACATAACTATCGAAGTATGCCCGGCAGAAGCATCGTCATGAAACACTTGGAAACTATTGGTGACCTTGACGTATTACTCGACCAATAACGAGCAATTTTAGGGCAGTTGCTCTTGCAAAACAGACGAACCGAACTTTGGGCGAGTTGGTTATTTAGTGTCGATGGCATTTTACGATAAAAAAAACTCGGCCAACAAGAAAGAGAGAACAGACAAGCGTGGACTAACAACTGAAGTCTCTTTTCAGAAAATCCTACATACGAAGCAAATGCAAAACACGTGGTCATGATTAAAAGTTGGCGGTTAGATCTAACCGCACAAAAACTCGACATATTCAGGGCAGGTTTCAGCCTTCATATGCCAAAAATGGTCCTAGCACGAAACGTTCCGTGGCATTCCTATGAAAATATCTAGTCTTTGTGCGCTTGGGTGGTACCATGATCAAGCCACACGAAATGCTTCTGCAGGATTTCGTACGCGAAATAGTCGAGAGAAGCAAGACTATAGGAAGTTAGGCTTCCAGAACTCTGTGGTGACAAAGCTGGATCCCGGAGGACATGCCTGTGCTGAGGAAGGTTTGAGACTAGATTCCGCATCACTGAGTTTCTCTGAAAATCTATCTGGCCTACGCTTCCCTAAAGGAGAGGGTTGAAGCACCACTCGGGAAAACAGTTTTCGCTAAGACTGTCGCTTGAGTCAGTTGGTTCACGATTCCTTAGTTTGATTTATGAGCGCAAAAAAGACGGCACATTTAGAAAGACACACACACAGAGCGCTGTAATGCAGAACTTCGGCGGGAAGCTGCGTCATGCGAATGTGAAACGCTAGACTACGTGCTCGACACAGAAGTACAACATTGCTGTGTGTATGTGTGTCTTTCTAAATGTCCTGTCTTTTTCGCTCTGATAAATCAGTTTAACAAAAAATTGTCTTGGTGAGTCGTCATTCCAAAAAGCGCATTTAAAGAACCTAAAGTTAGGTCCCAAGTCTTGCGTTGAGCCAACTCCAACTTCTGCAACTATCTCGGCCTTGGCACGCTCTCTGTCTGACAGTGTTCCTGAATGTGAAAGCTCAAGTAGCATTACTGCGGGAGCAGAGGTCGGCACCAAGTTCAAAGAAAATCCCGGCATGAAATGTAAGCTGAATCGTTTAGCTGCTTGAACGGCCACTAGTAGAATCTGGCTTTTGGTCTCAGATAAAGGTGTGATGCAAGAAGGCACCTTGTCGGAAAAGGGGATGCAAGTCGTTAACAAGAACATAAGGTGAGTCATGAACAAGTCAACCGACTTGAAGAAAGAGGTTCTTATATTATGGCGCTCGAAGGAGCTAAAACAGTTATGCTCTGGGGTCAAGAGTGAAGAAGGGGAAGTTTTGAAGCTCTTCTTCCCAGTTAAAACACCCAAGAAAACTGACCCCTTTCGAGTGATTCTTTCGAAACGCAGCACCTGGCAGTACTTAATGTCCGGTTGTTTGAAGAAGCATCTTTCTTCCCTAAACATCGAACACCCCTTCCATGTGAAAAACTCTGGAGAAGTGATTCTGTTCCTGGCAGCCACAACTTTCTCTCACTCATCTGTGTTTATTGTAGATGTACATGACATGTTGCATTTAATGCAACATGATGAACAAACGTTCCAAAATGAGTGTGCCATTTCTGTAGCGTCTTTCTAGAAATATTAGCCATGCATTTGGACTCGACTATAGTTGCCTGAAAGGGGGATGTTTGCGTGCAGAGATCGGGCGTGTGCATAGGTTATGGGTTGAGCACGTAGCCAACTTTTTGTGAGCAAGATAGACGGCGACCCTGCATTATGTCTGGATGGCTTTGTGTTGAAGGGAATGCGGTATGTGGGTGAATATATTGTATTGGTTGAGGACAGTGGTAGCGCCATTACTATAGGGACAATGTTCTAAATGTCTTGAAGAAGAAATGTAGCGGTTCAAGCTTCACTTTCGAGGTTCCTAGGGACCGATGCATCTAGTTCCTCAACTTAAGGATCACGATTGCACATACCTGCTGGAATTACTTTCCGGCGCCCGAAAAGCATCTTTAGGACCTGAAGTACAATTCCGGACTTCAAGTCCCACCAATCTAAGTTGATCGGGGAAGGGATTGCCACATCTTAACTGGTATCCGTCTTGCGTAAGTCTTGCCAACATCAAATAAAACTCTTTTTCCATCAGGTCAATCGACTAGAACAGACCAGTTATCCGTGCGAAACATTGGTCATTTTCAGTGAACGAGTATTGTGGAAGCTAGATACTGATGGAAGGGGTTACGCTATGAGGAAGGGTCAAGGTAAGGATAGACCGGTCATTATTATTTTATATGTGCATGTTTTTTCTCACCACACGAAAATAGTGGAGGGTAGCTTCAGGGACAGGCGTAATATTTTCTGCCAGGAACAAGCTAAGTCCCATTAGCACAGTGGTTGAAAGAAAAGTTGAGGGTGGCAAGAAGAAAAACTGAAATGAGTGTGAAGCCAAACACCGAGACAAATTTTTTAGTGTGAAAAGGGGATAGTCTATCGTAATTCGCAATTATGTGAGAAGCGTTAGATCGATCAAACCGGAAGCAGTAAGTAACCAAATAACCGACCACAGAAATTTTCTGAAAGGGCTGCCTTTGTATAATCTCTGCCCGCATTGTAAGGAATGTAGATGCAGTGCTCTACTAAATGAAACGGAAGAGCTGTCGAGGCTTGTTGATAAGAGCGGGCGAGACATCTTTGATGCCTTTTTATTCATATTTTCGTTGTCGCATGAGTGGCGAGGCCATGGACTTGCATAAACTCGAAATACAATATTTAATCGGCAACTTGTAATCCTAACCACGCGTCTTTGCCTATACTTCACATGTGTGTTTTCCTGATATAAACTGAACTCGTTAATGTGTGCCAGTCGGTGCTTTTTTCGTCCTTTTCCATGTTTACATTTTAGTTTTGCCCAAATTGCCATCCACTCCTGCAGAATCGACAATGCAGCAAAAAGATGCACTTAAGCTACAATTTCAGTTGGCATCACGCAGCCAGTGACTCGGAATCCATTCGGACATCATTTCTTTCAGCCTAAGTATGCGTCTGAGAGAACAAAAATATATGCCCAGTGGGGTCGTACTCACACTGTTACATATCGACGTCATCTTGTACTGTGCCTGAAAAGTGGTTCCTGACAATCGGTGACATGGTGCATGCAGTGTTCAATAGAAAATAGTCTCTGGTATCGGCATGTTTTGTGAAATATTTTTAATATAAAGTGGTTTCATTAGTGGAAAAAATAATGATGCAGAGAAAAGTAACGACCTATTAGCGTAAGCAATATTTTCTAAACATCGAAGGAAATGAGACGGATGGAAGTGTTTGTTGCGATGAATTCAAGCCACTTAATAGGCCTAATGTGGCTTACGTCTACTTAAGAGGTGTCATCATATTACTCCCTCAATGGCCATAACATCTATGCCGTGGCTGCTCCTCGCATTCATGGGAATCATTTTCGTAGGAAACAGACGGAGCTTTTTATACGAGAAAAAAGACTTGCTGACAAAAAGTAGTGTGAAATTCTTATGTCATAACTCGTAAGTATGTAGTACGTGCTCCTAGGCTTTCTATACCGAGGGGAATTCTGCATTTGGGACAATGTGCACGTTCTATTGAAACAGTGACAGTTCTTGTTTTGGGGGACAGAGAGAAAGGGATGTTTCTTACTTTATTAATGCAGGATGTGGGGAGAATCTGAAGACAAGTCCCGTGGAGTGAGTTACCTGATTCGAATATACGAGCGGTAAGTGTGCACGCAATAGCGTATATATGTGTCACCATTAATTTCAGTAGCTAGACTTGGAAGGTAAGTAGTCGCCCGCATCACAAACATTGTGCATATGCATTTGATGAAGGCATAGTTCTCGTAAAAAAATAAAAAACGAGAGGAAAATACAAGGTCAATTTCTTCGGACAATTGGCTTACTCCTGTCTAAGCACCATGCGTATTGATTTGGAAAATTCATTTTTTCCTACAGCTGCTAATTCTTAGCACTGGAAAGTGAAAGCTGGCGCCACTGTAGCCTGCAGCACACGGCAGTCGGTTCCGCTGAAACTGCTTTTTTCACATTGACACAACCGTCATTGCTTGTATAAAAAATGAAAACAGTTTACAGAACACGGGATCGTGTAGCTAAAAACCAATTTGCGCCATTCGCCCTACGTCAGCGGCGATAGACAGCACCCAAGTGCCAGAGATGTATCCCTCCTTTATTCTGCGGCTTGTCTGTTTCTGATGCGGCATTGATAATTTTCATATTTAGCTTTTTAACACTACGTGCTCTTTGACAACCACCTCAGCGTGAATCTCCTCGGACAGCAGTCTGTGAGTATTACAGTTATCTGTCGCAATCATTGTGATGGAGTGACACCTGGCTAACGATACTAGTGAGGCACGCCATTTTAGGTTTGATCTTGCTATTAAAGTTTTAGGGTGACAGTCAAATGGCTGATCAGCACTTCGTGTGAAAACTGCGAACGATGCGCTGCGACACAGTATACAATTGGAAGACCGGTGAATAACAAGGCCTGTTTCTGGCCTTGTGCCGTGGTCAGCGGTAGATGACGCACCGCTAGGTGGCACGCAATTTGGCTTGGGCTCGGTGGTTCGCAAAACTTTTGTGGTTGATTGTACGTGCAAGAGACTTCGAAAGAAGTAGAATGTTCCGTTCTGAATACTCGCAAGTCTATCATACTTTAACAAAATATACACATATGTCATTCGAATTCTCCTTACTGTTACTGTTATGAATGTATTGGTATGTCGGGAATTTACGAAAACGAATTTCTTGCTTATATGACAACTCTAGTGATTAATACTTGCTCTGTCTATTTTCGTAAAAGGAGCAATGGACTATTTGTGTTCGACAGTTTTGAACAGTGTTTTATTTATTTAAACGCACATAAGAAAATTTAATGCCGTTTCGTTTATTTGATATTTACATTGCCGTGCGCCATTTAGTATTCATGCTTTACTAGAATACTAAAGGAAAACAATGACTTCGTTCAGATTTATACACTGCAATTCGAAAACCCCAGTGTGATAGGTTTTACTATCGCAAGTAAATCAGCGTGGAAGCTTCATTTTCAAACTTGGTGCCTAATTCTCCGCGCATGACGTCACCAGTTTCCGAATGAACAACCATTGCGCTGGTAACAGCGACGAGACCCGAGCCAAGGAAGCCGAGCGGAAGCGTCTTCAACGCGTCCCGCCTCCCGTGTCTTTGCGTTTCAAACAAGCGCTCACTCAGGTAAACGCTACAGCTAGTTTCGCTTCAAGTCGTTCTTCCAGCACCAGCGTCGACGTCCGTTTCAGCCGGGTCAACGGCGTGCACACCGCTGCTGCTTCACATCCCATCATAGTTCCTTACGGGGAGACGGTCCATGTATTTACTTTAGTGACCCTTTACGTACTTTCGTCTGGCCTATATAGCTAGTTTATATTACCGGTTTATATTAGTTTTTATGTGGCATTCTATCGTGGGGTATACTGTTGAACATAGCGGCTTTAAGTCTAGCGGTTTTAGTAGCATACAGTGTAATCTTATTATCTTAATAAAATCCACCCTTGCCTTGAGCACGTCAACGTGTCATCGCCACATATCTGCCAATCATTTCAACACTGGCCCTGCATATTCTGATAGACGAGTACAAGGCAATGTGTAAGCGGTGCACTGCTGTTGTTGTCGGTGCACAGTTGTCGGTGCACAGCTGCGTGAGCATGACCTTAGTTTCGTTGACAGAGAAAGAAATGGCCCTTCTTGAAGGGGCCCTACATTTGGGGAAGTGATTAGTTGAGCGCTGGCACACTGCGAACTTCTGCCATTAGTGTTTTAGTTTTGTCGCACATATATAACTAGATGAATCACCATGAATCACATTGCATCCACCTGTCTGTTTCTTCCTTCGTTCATAAAATTTGCGCAAGAAGTATTTGATCATGGATGTCCTACAAGAACGTGTTAGAACCCTTGTTAGAGATAACTGCCTTGTCTTAAATGATATAGGTCATATTTTCGTTACCAATAAGAAGCGGTAAACTTATATTGGGAATATTCCAATAGACAGCGGTTTGATAAGTTAGTCAAGCACCGACTATGTATTGGAGGGGAAAGGGGGGGGGTCTGGTTCTGTTATTTGCTGGTAAACTTTTTCTAATACGTATGCATTTTGTGCCACCCCGCCTCGCCACCATAGGTGGTTGAAGAGTTAAGGGTCCTGTAGTGCCGAGTGAGAAATAAAACTCTGGTTATTATAGATATTGTGATTATAGTTTTCTTACGCATGGGTCCAAAGTCGTTCATTTTGTTTCCATGTGCAGCGAACGTGCCGAGAAAGTGTGCCAAGTGATGTATGCCGCCTTGTTCGCGCTGTTCTTGACGCTGTTCGCGTACTTCGTGGTCTACGCATTGAGCACGGGCACCATCGTTCGCGTACGCACCGAGATGGGACTCGTCAGCGGGGAACTGCGCTGGGTACTGGAAAACAACGTGTTTCACTATCTGGGCCTACCGTATGCCTCGAAGCCCGCCAGATTTCAACGCGCCGTTCCCGCCGACCGGCGGCGGCTCAACCATGTCGTCGCGCAGTTCCCTGGCGTCCGGTGTGTGTCATATATTCTTCGATATCTTGTATAGTGACTGCGGTCCGAGTTTACTCTAAATTGCACTCGCTCTAACGATTGCGAAATTAGGCAAGCCCTGAAGGAACATTGTTGCACAATCGTCGATGTTGCGTCCCCTAACAAGTGTCATCAGGTTGAAATTTTTATATACTCAAAGATAGTTATACATGCAGAGCCTTTACGGTGCTCGACCTTCGAAATAAATTTTATGAAAGCCTAAAATGAGGAGAATAACTGTTGCAATGACTTTTAAAATGGTTGACACTTCTTTTTTAAAAAAACTGGACAGCCTTAATTCTGAGAGAAAAAAAAGTGGGGCATATATGTTGTACTGTCTTTATAAGCCGGCATTAAAAGTTGCTCACATGTGTACCACTGTTATCTCGCGGTATAAAATTAACAAAAAATTATCAGTGATAATAATAACAAATGTAAGGGGGCTATTTACTTTTACAGTTGTTTTATGTATGCTATAAGTAGTGAAACTGGAACATAGTATGTGCTGCAGAGTTAAAGTTGGTCATGCCTAGCACATGCGGAAGTCACCTGTGACAAGTACACATCAGCCAACGCGAGCTCGCAGCAGCAGTATTCAGCTGCATGCCCCTAAATCAAGGAGCGATTTGCGCCACTGTTAATTATAGAATCCACACTACATTAAAAATCAGAATACTGCATATAAATCAATCTATGTTCAGATAGTTGTCCTGAACTATAGTCAAAATTATGTCCGAGAAGCGTTTCTCGAAGAAAACTCAACAATGAGTGCAGAAAACTCTATTCATGAATAGCAAGTGAGCTACGGCGCTCCCTGTGGTAAACGTGGAAAACGGGACACTTCCCAGGTATGTTAAATGAAAGTTTTCAAGGCGCTCATTTACGCCAAGAGGTAGAAAGCGAGTAGAAATCAAGACACGCACTCAATGAAATATGTGGTCCATGTGACGTATCGTAGCAACATTTGAACTCATATTTATAGCCTTCTTTATTACCTCGTTTGATGATACAACCTGAAAGAGTGGCCCCAGTTCGGACCGTTTTTTGTTGTGAGTGTTTTAAGTGCAGTGAAAAAGTGGTGCGCATTTGCACCGGTTTCCAACAAAGGGTAACCAGAGTGCTTTCCGAATATCAAGAAACGGTAAGATGCACTCACTTTACTTAGCAAAAGACTGACGGGGATATGTTTAGCCACTTCCTTATACGAAGAGCACCATGAAGTCTGTGTTCCTGGAGCTTCGATTGATCAATTTGTTTAAAATATACCCGTCATGTAAAACACAGAGCGTGCAACACAGACTCGATAAAAACGTCGAGACACCACAAACACCAAAAACAGTTGGTCAGCATTTGGGAGTTCCTCAGGGCTTTTTCGTGTCCCTTTTTTATGCCTTGTCTTTTAGAATGTACAGCTCTCGGTTAATATACACAACTTATATTTTCTTCTATCTAAGCAAATTCGATTAGTGGTCTTAATAGCGTATATTTGACAGTAATAATAGAAAACGTTAGTGACTGTTGACTCCAGATATGTGCAAGTACGCATGCGTGATCCTTGAGGTGCCATCCTGAATACCTTCCAATAATGAAATTGGGTATATAACCTTTGAATAATTACCCAGAGTAATTGAACTGTCAGTATCTTAATTTGGCATGAACAATATTATCACAGTCTCGAACAGATGTTAAGTGCACTCTCCACTAGAGTTCGCAACCGGTACTTATTATTAATAATTGTAATTGCATTCGTGTAATACTTAGAGGTAGCGTGGTTTAACAAAGGCGTAATGTGATGTTCTGGAGTTGGTTCTGGTAAGTATGTTGGCAGTTTCAATTAGACCACGGAATATATAAGTACTCCTATTTACCTGGTGCCAAAAACCTACGACGGGTGGGCGGAGCATCATATTTCGCGACTAATGAACCAATTAAGCCTTTTAAAGAAACCTTCATGCGTTGCCCATCACGGGTGCACACGCACACAGGGCGTTTTATTTACCGTATTGATAGCATCTGCAAGGCACTGCTGTGAAGCGCTAAACTTCACCCAACGCTATTTTTAGGAGCCAGGGAACACGTATTTAGGTGCACTGGGCAGTGAAGCCAGATTGCTAGGGATACTGCATATTGGCCGTCCCTGGAACTACTTATTCGCTGGCGCTCTTTGTCAACAAATAGTCCCTAGTTCGGGGCTCTGAATTATTTTATGGGCACCAGTGCATTCGTATTTGTGCCAGATAAGTTTACCTTAACACCACTTTCAGTGGCTGCATTTTATGCTTCATTTGTTTAGTGGTGTTCGTCGCTTCTCTGCGTGAGCCATGCTGTTGCTCTTAGCCACGGCGCTTCAGTCAGTTTCTATAGAGCACTGAGGAAATGAAGCTTGTTTTAATCTTATCAACTCACTCATATCACCTTTCAAGTAAATCATCAGAGAACAAATTGAGTTTATAATCGTAGTGCACAGCCTGCGCAATTACGGTGACGTTTAAAATCGCCCCTACAAAAAATTAGATTTCGTTAAATACGGAAAACCTAAAATGTTAGCAACCAAGCGAGTACTGCGGTCGTCTACTGAGATCATCCCTCCTGGAATCGCAGCCACTCTCTTCTTGACCCTAAGGTGTTTCTTCCGAATTAATAAAATTGTGTGTAGCGATAGATAGATAGATATGTGGGGTTTAACGTCCCAAAACCACCATTTGATTATGAGAGACGCCGTAGTGGAGGGCTCCGGAAATTTCGACCAGCTGGGGTTCTTTAACGGGCACCCAAATCAATTGTGTGTAGCGAGAAGCTCGACCATGTGGCAGTGCGATCCATCAGGTCTAGACTTCATTTCGAATCATGCGTACCACTGGATTTAGTTCGTAGTTCTCGTGACTATAGTATTCAAAAGGAGACATCACTGGACACCTACAAAAACGCAAATAGTGCAAGTAAGAAACACACATAACCACGTCGCTAATCGTGACGTTTACATTTTAGAGGCGAAACAGCTCTTTGACTAGCCTGCGTAACGCTGTCCCTTCGTCCACAACACTCCACTCGCCCCAGGTGTACGAGCAGCGCCCAGTAGCTCGCGTCCACTTTGAAGTGTCCGGTGACGTCTCTCTCCTAGGCCTGTCGCGCTCTTGCCACGTGTCAGCTCTCTCTCGCTTCACCCTCTCCACCTCTCTCAACGCTCGAGACCATTCCTCGCTTGGGCATTCCTCTCACCCGGACCAGTTCTCTCCATCAGTCTGCGAGATGAAGCCGCGAGCGTGCACCTCGAGAATCTCACGGCGCCAACAATGTGGACAACGCACCGTTGCTTGCCGCACGTTTGCGCCGACCGGGAGAGACGCCGTCGCAGCACGCTTACCACTAGTGTGCGCGTACTTTTTCCAGATTTCGCCGGTGCAGCGAGGGTTAGCGAAGCCGATCGCGTTCCCAAATGGCGACGTCAACACCGGTGAGGTGCAAGCCAGGGAAGCCAAACGCAAGCGTTGGTAGTGGAAGACCAGCGACACAAATGATGCGCGATTCAAGAACACCGATCGCGTTCGAGAATACAGACGGCGCGCGGGTAACACCGACGAGACGCGAGCTAAGGAAGTTTAGTGAAAGCGTCTTCAGAAACGCGTCCCGCCTCTCATGTCTTTGCGTTTAAAACAAATGTTTACTCGAGTAAACGCTTCACCGAGTTTCTCTTTAAACCATTGTTCCAGCACAAGCGTCGACGCCCGTTTGAACTGGGTAAATGCTGTGCGCATCTCTGCTGCTTCGCATCCCATCAGGGTTTTCCTTCGGGGAGATGGTCGATAGTTTTTGGCCGTATTCTTGTGTAATGCTCTATTTTGAGCCACAACCTTGTTTGGTGATTTGAACGCGTAATCACCTACGCAAATTGCACTGTGCACAGGTGCATGCAAGTGGTGGAAAATGGCTCAAACATCACGTGGCCGAAGCCCCAAATATTTGGAGCAGTATCGAAGTCCTTGGTATAGCGAGGACTGCCTGTACCTGAACATATGGAGCCCTGTCCCACCTTGTGACTACACGAACGACGTATGCCATGCATTCAGCTCCTGTCGTTGTCGTGCTTTTCAGCGTGGGTTTCGGGCAAGGAGGCGCTGACTGGTACGACGGTGCGATTCTCGCAAGTCTGGGTGGCGTGGTTGTCGTAGCACCGAATTTCCGGCTTGGACCCCTCGCCGTGCCATTGAAAGGTAAACAAAGATCACCTAATGCTAGCTGTTTTTTGTGAAAGGAACATTTGTGAAGGAACAGGGCGTGGGCAGGATGCACGCACCTCGTTTACCACCCCCTGGGTACGCTACCGATTGCGTTGCCCAGCAAAAGAAGAACGGATCCAGCTCAATGAACTTGAGTACGTTCGCTCATCACGCTAGCGTGCCGGAGAGTGCGAGAGGGTAGGCGAGAAAATGTTTCGAGTTAACTTGTCCTACTCGCGAAATGTGACTTCCGATGCATGAACCACGGGGAGCCTCTAGAGGAGAACGACAGTTATAGCAAGTGTAAGGTAACCGGAGTAAATTCTGTACCCGGACCAGTAAAACTCCAGGGAGCGTCCGGAGGGTGTTCATACTTATATTGCGACATGAAATATAATAAAAAGACAACGATCTGTGTGCTTTATTGGTTAGAACACTGACTGCAATTTTACTGTATAAGCAGCCTTCCTATATATTGCGAGCTACCTTTAACAGATGTTCTTATAGGTCTCGAAGGACTAAATTTTCCACAAAAGCAGGAGTTTACCACAATGTTTGTAAATTTTGAATTCTGGTGCGATCACAATGTGGAGTGTTTATTGAATTGCAATACATTGATTGGAAGCGCCCTTAATCAGCAGCATTGAAAATTCTTTCGTAAGAAATCGTTTCTTATATGAATAAAAATGTCTAGAAATCTAAAACATCGACACAAGCGAATGAGCACAACTAGACGTTAAAACTTCATTAGGAGACATAACATGAGGCATGCGCGCTTATTGTCGAGCGTGAGATATTCTGAAAATAACACAGCAAATCATTAAACGTTATTTGATCGAAAATGGAGCATCATCCACAGACATAATAAAGTTTCATTCGAAAGCACCGAGAACTCACTAAAGTCCGGAATTGCATGGTTCCGAAGGCTAGGTGCTTTTGTTTTGTGGCTGAAATTCGGAAACTAACTAAGGGCGCTAAAATAAAACAGTTTTATATTCATCTGATACATGACAATATGCGGAAGCAATGCGACGTACAAAAGAAACTACCTGACATGTCTCGTTCGGCCAAGGTACTGCGAGTGGCAACTAATATCATGGGTTAAGTGCAATTTACTGTAAAGTGAGAAAAAGATTGTGCGAGTTGGTTGCAGGAGTGACGTGAACCACCATAGAAAATATGCCGCTTTTGCTGTTTGGAAGGTGACCAGATGTGGCTAAAGCGATCACTTACGTTGTGATGGCCTAATATTCACAGTTTAGTTTTTTTTCCAGATTTTTGACAACGTTTACGCGTGTCATTGATTTAGTCATTGTTGAACTAAAATTCAATTACGTGGAATTTATAGTCGAGTATTAATAGTTGTACTGAAACTTTTGGCATCTATTTCATGCTAATATAGAACACCGCCATCAGAATGTGGACATGTTTGCCCATCATACCACCGAGATGAAGAGAATATTGCAAGTCTGCACTATGGTAAAAAAGTATGTGTAGGTAAAATCGGGTAAAGTGTAAAAGCCAAGTGAGTCTACGTCTGTTGCAATGGGTTGCATAAAGGAAACAGCAATTTGTGGGGGATGCCTTTCACAGAGGATCAGCCGCAAGAAGTGCCTTTGCTGTCGTTGTCAGACCAGATGCTTGCAATCAAGTGGACGTGGCACAACATCAAGTATTTCGGCGGCAACACTAGCGAGATAAGCTTGCTGGGTGCTGGAGGAGGAGCATGGACTGTTGGAGAGATGCTGCTTTCAAACCGCGAAAACGTTCGTGACATCGTCAAGCGAGTCCTACTTCATGGTGGTTCACCGCTGCAAAGGTGAGTGAGACAGTCGCTGAACAGCCAGCTGCAAAAACATTCGTAGTACGTTAACTGCTTAGCAACGGCGGTAGATTAACATTTTTCAAAATGGATAGACGGATCTTGGTGTGCACTTGTTGTGTGGTAGCTTGGCTCCCGATACTAAAGCCATACTTTTGGAGTTTCATTTCTAGTAGCTTGTAGCAAGTGAGGGGGGAGATGTGAGACAACGTAGTGAAGGCTGCCTACGAGGCCGTGCCAATCTCGAAAATTCGTAGGGCTGAAGCGGAGTGGCGGCGTCTGCGAGCACCCGATACGCCCGGCGTGTAAACGCCTTCTGTTCTCGCGCTGCTCGAGCTGGCATCAGGGGCGCGTGGGTCAAGAAATAATGATGATGATGATGATGATCATGATGGTGGTGGTGGTGGTGGTCGCGGCGGCACCACAAGCGTCCTTTTAGGTTAACTGGTAATTTTAAGAGATTTACACAAGACATTGAGGCAACTTTAAATCATGACAGCTGTGATGTGATTTTTCCTTGTGGACTCGCATGTCACCTAATTTTTTATTGAAACTTATTTTATAGACGTCACCAGTGAATCGGGGTTTGCTCACTGGAAGTGGTGGCACGATAACTGTCGCCCACAGGTAGTTGGGCCCGGATCCAGATTATCAATAGGCATGATTTTCAGTGAAATATCGAAGGGATAAAGTGATAGCACTGCACAAAGGGAGAATCTTCCAGGAGCACGACAAAAGCCCCATAAATTGTTGCAAATATTGTCCCAATTGCAAAGTACAGGTGACAGTTCAGCGAGTTTGCCGAAGAAAATCTTGGTTTCTTGTGTATCGCAACTCTGAATTGGGCAATACGAAATAGCTAACCAAGTCTCTTCATCTGTCAATAAAGGTACGCTCCGTTTCGGGCATACCTCGTCGAGAAGGCAATTGGATGCGGACCAGCATCGGCCGAATGCCTCGACACGGCTGACACCTCGAAGTTGCTAGATCTGGCCTCACAGCGTCTCCTTGGGCCACCGGCCACAATTTTCGTGGCAGAACCAAAGCAGGACGATGGCATCGACGTCCTCGTGGGCTACGTGGCCGGTCAAGGAAGGAGGCTGGCTTCGGACTTCTTTCACGACATCGCCAGAGACGTCAGCAGTCGTACTTCCAATGTATGGAGCACGCTGTCTTGATTTTAACATAGAAAACGTTTCCAAGTAGAGAAGGCTGGAAAATAGACACCCCTGCATGTGCATGTCCAACGACTAGATTCCGAAGGGCCCTGAGGTTTTATATATCTGGTTGTAGCCTCTTAGAAGAACATTCAATTGCCACGAAAATGTCGAAAATTTATTGGTTATGACCACTGGCTGCTAATAATAGGTTACACAGTAAGAAATAAAAATTAGGGTATGCTAAGGAAGCCTATTTTGAGAGAACAATATCGGATGGGATATATGCCACCCACACTGTAGCCAGGGGCTTGAACACCAGGCCCTTGCTCTTCTCCCCCCCCCTATGAAGTTTTTTTTCGCCATGACATACCGAGCAAAAAGTTACGAATTCTTGAGGGTGCCCCCTCCCCCTGCAGCCTTGTGGCAGCCTCTTACTTCCCCCCCCTTCTCCCAAAAACATTTCTGCCGACGCCCCTGTATGCCACTAAACATTGGTGAGGAGGATGACAAAATTAACTGATTTTCAAAAACTTTCAACATTAGGATGCTTTCGCGGGATCACCACAAGCCCCAGAGGCAAGGTATGGGAACGTCAGAAGTTTGGGACGCTCAAACTCACTACAGGCTCAGCGTTTTTCTCAAATTGCATGTGTAACAGAAGCCACCACCGCACCCGCACAACACAGCTGATTTTGAAAGTCTGCTTTTCTGCAATTAGTCAACGCTATGTGGTGTGGCATAGCGTAAATTCTAATGGGTGCTGGAAATTGTTGCGGACGGGGGCAGGTGTTGAGAAGTACGAACACTCAACAGGCAGAATTCCGTCGTATAAGCGATAATGAAACATCAGAGTATTGCTGTAAGTGGATAGTATTCCCAATTAAAACACAGAAAAGTTCACGGTGCAGCAGCTTTTCATTGCTATAACGATATCTAGTGAAAATTGGTATCGTTATAGGTTGATTGATTGATTGATATGTGGGGTTTAACGTCCCAAAACGACCTAATGATTATAAGAGACATTGTAGTGGAGGACTCCGGAAATATCGACTACCTGAAGTTCTTTGACGTGTATTCAAATCTGAGCACACAGGCCTACAGCGTTTCCGCCTCCTTCGAAAATGCAACCGCCGCAGCCGAGATTAGATCCCTTGACCTGTGAGTCAGCAACCGACTACCTTAGCCAGCCAACGAGGCGGGGCGGTATTGTTGTGAATGCATAAGTGGAACGCTTATTTACAGATTCCGACAGGTGTTTTGGCTACACAACGTGTCACAATTCGAATTTTCTACTGGCATACGTTACGGCACATCTGTTCACTACCTAACACTGGGGCATGCATCTGATCATATATCGAAGTCTTTCAATTGATTGCTCATCATTTACTGATTACTGAGTGAAGTCATACCAATGGCACGACAATATGATGAATTTCGCCTTGAATGTTTATTATTTTAGTAGCGGTTTGGCCTCCACCATAAATCCACCTAGGCCTTCTGGGTGGCAAGAATTTATACAGCAACGGAGCCATGGCAATGCTTGAGCGCCAGAGCATGAAACTGTTTCGAAAAAAAATCCTATACGGATGTGATGAAATGCGAGTAATTGCAATGACACATGCAACGTTTCGTGGAAACAATGTCGCTGCTTGTGCTCGTTGCTACAACACACCTGAAAAGGAAGATATTTTTAGTGCGCAAAATGCCTGAAGAAAAGTAGAAGGCACAGTAGGACAGAGCCTGGCAGAAGTGTTAAATTTCACTATTCGAGGCAGCGTTGGAGTTAGGAAAGAGAAGATCTTACAAAGGCCGACGCAATAAAAATCCATCAGGATGATGTAGTAACCACAAGCAACACCATGAAGGAAGTGCGAAGTTGCGTTGCTGCGTATATTATTTTACGAATGCATAGTGTTTGCAGGATAGTATACACTGCTGCACAAACACATCATTTCGATGCAGTGGGCACACCGTTACTGCACGTCATATATTTCATTTCGAACAGATCACATTGACCAATATTGTACGCGCAGTCATTGTTTTTCTCAGCTGGTGTTGACACCGAGAAGCGATGCTCGATGCTAACGGGTCAGAAGAGGGTACGAAGAGGGCCAGATAAAGTAATAACGACGCTGCACAGTTCAAAGGCAGAGCTCAAGTGTTCAAAGTATTTTTCAGCCTAAAGTGTAAACTATATGTCTACCCACATGCACTCAAGGGTAAATATCTCCAGGCAAGAGCAAGGGCACTCACTCGAGGGATCTCTGCAAAGTAGCTTTTCTACTAGATGCGAAGCAGCTCTTTGACTATCCTGTCTAAAGCTGTCCCTTCGTGCGCCCCGCCCTTCCCAGGCCGCAGGTTTTGGGCGGTGCCAAGTAGATCACGCCTTCCCTCGCAGTGTGCGCTCGTTAACCTCACTCTGTCCCTAGACTATCGCCACTCTCCGCGTGTCATCTCGCTCGCTTGGCCTTCTCTACCGCTCGCAACTTTCGAGCACACATTGAGCAAACTGTCTTTATCTGCAATTATACTTAGGCAAAACCCAAACCACCTCGCGTGCCTTTGCTTTTAGTACAAACGTTCATTCCAGAAAGTGCTACACCAAGTTTCACTTAAGACCGTTCTTCCAGCACTCACGTCGGTGCCTATTTCAAAGAGGTTTTTCTTTATCTCTCATAGAAACAGCTGCGGGAGCGCGCGCTTATCGTCGCCTCTAGCAACCGGTGCCTGCGGTGCGATATTGTGTAGGAGAGGGTAGGGGCTGTGCTTCGTCGCTCCTTCAGAAGTCTCGCCGTCACTCTCTCTCCGTCTCGCACCCCATATCCCCGTCCACTTGCACCTCTCTCTCGGGACTCAGTCGCTGGATTTCATGCCGACCGATTGTGCCCCCGCGATCTCCGATGACAGCGCAGCTCTGACCAACTGACTCACCCTACGCCACCTCCTGACACCGGCAAGAGCTCTCGCTGAGTGGTGCCCCGTCCTCGGACTCTTACGACAATATCCATCTTTCCTATCTGCGCCTTATTTTTCTATATGGGTCTCTCTGTCCCTGCCTCCATTTGTATCGCTATCCCTTTATTCCTCCCTATCCCTTTTAATCCCTCCTTACCTCCATCCATCGTGAGCCACTGTTTAGGCGTCGCCCTATGATGTAGACAGTTACAGGGTTCACTTTTATCTTGTTTTCTTTTAAGAATCACCCCCCCCCCTCAATCTCAACCGTTCACTGCTTGGGCGCCTCTCAAGAAGATCCCGAAAAGTGTGCTCGAGACGCCACTGTGAAACGCGAACGCCGAGCTGAGAACGCTGTTTTGTTTTTGTTCACTTCAGAGTATTATTAGCCGTGCAGGATAACTACTAGAGCTGGGAACTAATACCACGTTCCTCGCGACAGAAAAACACCACGTGCGGCGAACAGCGCTCTTGGGCACGGTGTAGGTATGCTACACCGTGCTATTCGCCGCCCGGTGTAAGCAACAAAAAATCATTATTCTTCTAACGCTGAGTTCTCACGTGTGAAACGCGAGTATTCAAGCTATGCAATGCATTCACATTTCCTCACGTTTCCCTTCGAGCAAGAGGGGGGCGCATTTTTGACAATATTTTTTTGAAAAAAAAACAAATTTTGCTCATATTCTTAGATATATGTTGGCCACGTAAAACATTCCCTCACGTAGAATGTTGCAGTTTTACAGAAGGGCAGTCCAGGCATACACCTACAACCTTCTGCCCAATTCCGCAACAGTAAACATACATATACATTGATTTCTTAGCACAAGGACTTCTTTTTCCGGCTTCAATTAAAAAGTGTCCTATTTATTGTTGTAGAATGAAAAGATGACTGCTACATGCCTATTGCAACTTGCTTCGATCCAATGAGGAGCAATAGAGAATATTTACAATAATGTGAGTTATATATACGCTTTATAAAATGCAACGTGAGAAAGTATGTGTTACAAGCTGCCACTCTAGCGTCGCCAGCGCGAAGTCGGCGACGGGAATGACAGCAGGTTGATTCGTTCCGTACGCAAGCAGAGACAGTGAAGAGATCAGAGACGTGAGAAAACAAAACAAACTTTACTCTAGTGGTATGGCAGCACACGGGATCTAATACAACACTTCTACACAACTAACAAAATACAACGACACTTGATACAATCAACGAAATATATAACAGAAACAATAAATCAGCTTACGAGAGAGAATTATTACAAACTACACAAACTAACAAGAATAGAACGACGGAGGAGAAAGTTCGAAGATATAAACAGGTGAAGGCATGCGTGTGATGACCGGCAGCGTTGTGTCCCCGACGATCGGATGCGAGAAGTCGAAGATAGTTCTGGCACGACTGCGATGTCGGTGGTGTTGCAACGCTGGTGGCTCCGGGAGGCTAGTGCTTGCAGGTGACTTCGAGCAGGTTGAGCTAACTCGAGGCGAAGTCCCGATGTCTACGTTGCAGACGTTAATATCGCGTCACAGCTAGACGAACGGCTAAGTTTAGGTGGCCAGCCGATACAGAGCCACACTAAAAACTTCTAGAAGAGATGCTTGTTGATCTGTTTCTACACCATGTTGGTCAGCGACTAGTCTGCCTAGCAGGGCAAAATCCCACGCTTAAATCCCCCTCGTGTCTCCTCGCTCTCTTCCTTGGGGACAAGAGACCTCTACTTGGGTCCAATCATGCGCGTTTAATTGATGGAAACTCCGCCCCAAAAAATATTTTGACCTCACCCCTTTTTAATTGGAAGAGGGCCCGCAACTAGCGAGAGTGACAACCTGTCGGGTTGTTGTCATACGGCTTGGCCACCAGAGCGTTTCCCACGCTTTTCCCCGTGGGAACGGTCAACCACTTAGCTCTCAGCCGGGCGTCTTGTAGTCTAATCCTTGTTCGGGGTATACCGCGGCCTTCTACGACCTTGCAGACGTCGCCACAGTTTTGAAAAGGATTAACTGTCGGCGGCGACGTTCTAAGGAGAGCACCCCATTTTGCACTTATCGGTTCCCTTTCATGTGCCGCCGTTTCTCACGGTCAGTCGGGGAGTACTGCGCCCGTTAATTGCCGTGACGCGGTGTCGCCGAAAATAGCCGTCCGTGACATTGCCCCCCACTTTCAGAATTTTATTCATAACATTTGTTCGCACGGAGGGGAATTTTTTCGACAACAAGGAACAAAACACCACCAACAAGGGAGGCATGAGGACTGTCCCTCTCATACACAACATAAATAGGCAGAGTGCATCAAAGTTACAACAAAAGGAAAAACAAACAATGGTTAGAGTACCAGCTTCATTTACACGCAACAATATCAATGCGCCATACAAACAAGAAGAGGAAATAGCCGTGTACGGCAGCCATCAATACAGAATACACTGCACGAATCTATACTACAAAATAAAACGGAACAGGTGCGCTCCTTTACTGTAGGGCAATCTTCCAATGTGCATTACAACAAGTAAAAACAACCAATGCACCATGCAACAAGAAAATAACTCAAAATACACTTCTTATACAATGAAATACGTACATACAAACAGAACACAACCGACGGAAGGAGAAAAAATAACATGCTCATAGACCTCAATTCTCAATGCGCGCAACGACAACTGTACCGGGTCACGCCAATCTTAATCAATTTACGAAATCATTCGGTTTATGCTAAACAACTTCCTCAAATGCTCATTCATGCCACATCCCCATGGCAGTGGAGGCATACGATGCCATACTAAACCTTTGAAAAAACTAGAAAAATGACACCTTTTCTCGGTTTTTACCTTATGCAAATTTTCGCACTCATGATTAAATTAACTTCAATTTTCAGCCTTTGGTTCGGCGGTTTTCCTTTTGAAAAATTTACACCGCATCACGTAACTTACAAATTTTAAAAGACTTGAATACGCATCTTGACGTACCCTGAGTAACAGTATTTAACACGCCTGCGCAAAAGTTACTCGAACTGACCGTTCCCCCTTTCTCAACTAGATTCTTTTGAATCGCACCCGATGGGGGTCGTGGTGCGGGCAGTTTTCGAGCACGCCAGAGGTTACAAAAAGCACGAACGCCAGACTGTGTCCTGCTGTCACGCCTCATTCTGCATTTCGGTCGGCTCCCCTCAGGAATGTGCAAGGGATGCCAGAAACAGGAGGGAAGCCTGGGTAATAGTGTCTTTGTGGTCGCCCCCACGCAGTACTTAGCCGTTGTGCCTTTTCGACTTTGAACCTTCGGGGAAGGCCGCTTTCCTGAAGTCGTCGAAATGAACCGCGCCTTTCGTTCGGGAGGCTTTCGTTCGGACGCACCTCATTTTCCCCCTCTACACCTGGCTCGCCGCTTGTGTCTCCATGAACGCCACCATTGACGTTTCTTGAAACGGATGCATGGCCTAGCCTGTCGTCTTTGTTGGGAAGGAGTGGGACCTGCCCTAGGCTCACAAATTGCCGAACGCCTCCGCTTCTTCCTTTTCCTGCGATGTTTGCTTGCCCCCTTTCTCTCAATGCCATCATCATGTCGCGTCGGGAACTGAGTGGTTGGGAAGCTCGTTGGAGCTTGTGCTACATTTTGCCCCACGCTCAAACATTTTGAACTCGGTGTCACGACGGACTGCCGGGCCAAATTATCTTTGTTAATGCTGATGAAAGCATTAACTGGGCCCTCTCCGATGGCATCGCTGTACTCCTGAGGCGTCGCGTTCTCGCTGTGTTTAGCCACTGTGCTAACCCTATCTGCATGTGACGATCTCGAGACGTCCTCTCGAGGCATGAGGATGGTTTCCAGCTCCTTACTGAGTCCATTAGGGCTGCTGGCACACACCTCATCCTCGCTAGGACCGTTTTTTGATACTGTCTCTACCTCGAGACCGGCCAAGGCCTCGTTCTCTACATCATTTATATGGATGCATTCGAGAATATGCGGGCCCTCTTCTAGCGCGATTTCTGGTTCTGGCGTTTCATGACGCGCTTCAATGTCCAACGCTTTCCGACGCGCCTTGCTTTCAGACTCTTGTCTTTCTGCTTCGCGCTCTCTTTCAGACTCTTGTCTGAGCTGCTCTTCTTTTGTCCAGACAGAAGTTCCGAACATCCGGAGCATCTCTGCCTTAACTACCTCGTAGTTGTTCGCGTTCTGCTGACCGAGTCGCGCAACAGCTTCATTTGCCTCGCAAGGCAGAACCGTGAGTAGCCCTTGACACCATGTGTCTGCCTCAAATGACAGTTTCTCGCCGGCATCGCCGTGCTCACTGCTGAATCGGCTTACCCTGCTACCCTCACTGAGGCGAATCTTTAATTGCAGTAACTGCACTTCCGGTTCTCCGGCTTCCCTTGCCGCTTCTCGTTCTTTCGCCCTTTCTTCCCGGGCCCATGCTCGCTCTTCTCTGGCTAACGCCTGCTTCTGTTCCTGCTGCTCCTTAACCCATTGTCTCAGTTCGGCGCCCTCGAGGCCTAACTGTTTACCTTGCGTGATCCACTTATCAAAATCCATACACTGCATACTGCAACTGTCACTATAACGCCACTAAAAAACCAGCGCAATCATATGCAGGATGCAACCGCTTCAACTGTGCGGCTCTATCACCACGCTCTCCGCACGGTTCTCGTTCACCCCTCACTGTCCCACTCTCGTACGGAACGTCCTGTCTCGCGGACGCCAGTTTTGTTACAAGCTGCCACTCTAGCGTCGCCAGCGCGAAGTCGGCGACGGGAATGACAGCAGGTTGGTTCGTTCCGTACGCAAGCATAGACAGTGAAGAGATCAGAGACGTGAGAAAACAAAACAAACTTTACTCTAGTGGTATGGCAGCACACGGGATCTAATACAACACTTCTATACAACTAACAAAATACAACGACACTTGATACAATCAACGAAATATATAACAGAAACAATAAATCAGCTTACGAGAGAGAACTATTACAAAGTACACAAACTAACAAGAATAGAACGACGGAGGAGAAAGTTCGAAGATATAAACAGGTGAAGGCATACGTGTGATGTCCGGCAGCGTTGTGTCCCCGACGATCGGATGCGAGAAGTCGAAGAGAGTTCTGGCACGACTGCGATGTCGGTGGTGTTGCAACGCTGGTGGCTCCGGGAGGCTAGTGCTTGCAGGTGACTTCGAGCAGGTTGAGCTAACTCGAGGCGAAGTCCCGATGTCTACGTCGCAGACGTTAATATCGCGTCACAGCTAGACGAAAGGCTAAGTTTAAGTGGCCAGCCGATACAGAGCCACACTAAAAACTTCTAGAAGAGATGCTTGTTGATCTGTTTCTACACCATGTTGGTCAGCGACTAGTCTGCCTAGCAGGGCAAAATCCCGCGCTTAAATCCCCCTCGTGTCTTCTCGCTCTCTTCCTTGGGGACAAGAGACCTCTACATGGGTCCAATCATGCGCGTTTAATTGATGGAAACTCCGCCCCAAAAATATTTTGACCCCACCCCTTTTTAATTGGGAGAGGGCCCGCAACTAGCGAGAGTGACAACCTGTCGAGTTGTTGTCATACGGCTTGGCCACCAGAGCGTTTCCCACGCTTTTTCCCGTGGGAACGGTCAACCACTTAGCTCTCAGCCGGGCGTCTTGTAGTCTAATCCTTGTTCGCGGTATACCGCGGCCTTCTACGACCTTGCAGACGTCGCCACAGTAACAAAAGGATTAACTGTCGGCGGCGACGTTCTAAGGAGAGAACCCCATTTTGCACTTATCGGTTCCCTTTCATGTGCCGCCGTTTCTCACGGTCAGTCTGGGAGTACAGCGCCCGTTAATTGCCGTGACGCGGTGTCGCCGAAAATAGCCGTCCGTGACAGTATGTCAACGTTGGCAAGCACCCTTGTGTGTATCTCTTTTTTTTAACTTGCGCGCTTAGTGCTACCACACGTATTCAATCACTTTCACTTTGTTTATTCAATATTGCTTGACATGGTTGCACTCACGGTGTCACTCTGCTTCTCCACGCAGGAAGACACGCTTACAATGCTCCAGGAATACTTCAATTCACGGGCCTTGCTGCAATATTCGACGCGCGGCACAGGGACACTGTCCAAAGCAGCGATATTTGGCCCAAATTTCTGGAGAACCTTCTGATCCGTTGCCCTATTGAGCTCCTCGGCTACCTGTTCCGTGCCACGCATTTCACGATATACGGCTTTGTCTACGATGACGATGTAAGTGAAGTTTATAATTAACGCCACACTTGGGGGTTTGAGACTTTAGAGTGGCGGGAAGGGTTATTTTAAGAGCATATTAAATAGCAAATATTGCTACGACCAAAATTGTGGCTGTATTTAGTGAGTCTTGCGCCAACTGAAAGCACTATCAGTGTTCACAAAGACGCCTTACGCTGTTCTTATAGGCGGGAGAAAATTAAAGCCAGTCAATATGAAACATAAATATAGCGAAGTGCAAGTGTAAGACACGTGATCACTTGCGGATACTTAGTATTACGGCGAAGCATTTTGTTGCTTGTTTCGTGCATGCCGGCTAGCAGCCTTATCTCCTTTGGTGATACGACATTGTCCTAATTTATCTGGTATGATCGCGGTCATGTGCACGTAGCTGTTTCGGGGGCCTGTCTTGAGTGGTCCATGTTGCCTGGAAATACAGTGCACTATCTATCACCCGACGCCCTCCGAATGCATAATTAGCGGCCACCGAAACCGACGCGTGCAGTTTCTTCATAGCGTCGCAAGTACGCCTATAAACGTGTCCTCTCCCTTTCTAAAGACCCTCCCAGTTTTCCTCTTCCGGGCCGTCACTAGTACATACGTCTAGTGGAGGGACTGGGTATGCCTAAAAGTAATTATACAACGGCCACCACAGAGAACAAGGACACTGAATTCACGCATACTCGAAACAGCCGCTATCTCCCAAACTTGCCGCCTGAGCTGGGACTGCTACCAGATCCCATGTGACCGCGAAATTGAGCTTCCACATCCATCATGAGCGACGCGCCGACACCCACCCCTGTTATTTTGCAACAGCCCCGCGTTCCCCCAACTTTCCATGGTTACGCCGCTAAAGACTCGGAAGAACTGTTGGACCAATTCGAGCGGGGGGCTAAAATCAACAGGTGGGATGAAGAAATGAAATTGTAATACGTTTACTTTCTGCTAGACTGCTCTGCCAAAACGTGGTAAGAAAACAACGAGGCCACACTGATCACGCAGAATATTTTAAGGAATGAGGTGCTCAAGACGATCAGCAGCGTCATGCGAAAACCAAGCGCACAGCTGCTTCTTGAATCAATAAACCAACAACCCAATGAGACTGTAAACATGTACGTCGGAAAAAATTAAACGGCTATTTTCGCCGAGCAGCCCAAAACATGAGGGAAGACAAAAAGGTTGGGAACCTAAGGCGAGAAGTGAAAGAATCGCTTCTTTTCGACGGCCTCATAAGAAGCCCCCCCCCCCAAAAAAAAAAGAGTATCTGAATTTACCGAAGAAGCGTGCACCATTGAAAGGACCCTCGATGCCACAACTCGGCAAATCAACGGTCCACTGCAGCTTAACTCACTGTACTCGAAACCAATTCAAGAGGGGTCAGTGACTTGCACGCTAACCATCAACGAGCTGCAGGAAGTCATTCGTGAAGTGGTTCGAGATGAACCACATCGACTGCTGCCGTGTACCTCCCAGCCCCCCTCCTCCCCATGTAGCGTCTCTCTAGGACGTAGTGCCTGAAGAAATCCAGCAGGCGCTAGGCTCTGTGTCAGCGACGACGGGACTAGAGGCTGACGCTATGACTCCCGCCACGGCAGTTCACAGTACACCACCTTGACGAGGTGCTCCCAGTTTCTCTCAACGCGACTCAGCCACCCCAAAAAATCATCCTTCTTTTCGCAACCGCCCTACACACGAGTGACGCCGTGGCCCAAGAAAGTGCGAAACCTGGAGAACTCCCGATGACCACCCTATGCGATTACATTGCGGTGACCCCGCTGCTGTGATCCAGTGGCTAAAGTATTGGGCTGCTGAGTCGCAGATCGTGGAATTGAATCTCGGCGGCGGCTGCTGCATTTTCGATGGAGACAAAAATGCTGTAGGCCCGTGTGCTTAGATTTGGGTGCGCGTTGAAAAAACCCAGGTGGTCGAAATTTCCGGAGCCCTCCACTATGGCATCTCTTATAATCATATGGTAGTTTGGGGACGTTAAAACCCCACACAATCATTGCGGTGAGGCCAGCCACATCCTTCGACACTGCCGCTATAGGCGGAGACTGCAGGGTTTGTCCTCTGGGGCACCGCGGCAAAGTCATGGGCAGCGTACGCCGGCCATCGAAGACTACTTACGCCACGTCGAGTACACTTCCAGTGGTTGACCATTGACATCGACCACACGACACACGTCACCAAACCGCTGCTATGCATCAGCAACACGAAGAAGGTGCCCAAGTCCCCGTAGGGAACTAAAACCAGCAGCTTTTGGAGGTGAGGTTGTTTCAGAACGAAAACGCGAAGATTCTCCACCGACGACGACGCACCGACAACAAGACAGTTAGACGATGACAACAACTCCGCCGACGACGATGAAGACACTGCCTCTACTACTCCAAGGATGACGTGACACAGTTGCTATGACGCCTGCTTCCCAACTGAAATGACAATGACTGGTCCCTACAGCAGTCACAATACCCAAAGAAGCCGTGAACTCACCCCAGAACTTACTTGCAACTCCAGTACAACAACCATCCGGCGTAGAAGTCTACATGGTCGCACGGTAATTGTCTTGATAAATACAGGCGCTCATTACTCAGTCTTCAGTGACCTATTCACACAACTAAAAAGGTAAAGATTGCTTGGAATGGCCAATAGATCCGCACAGCAGGAGGCTACATTCTCACCCCATCCGGACGTTGCACTGCAAAGGTGGCATTCAATGGACACACGTACCCAGCGACTTTCTTGGTGCTTTATCAGTGCTCTCATGACGAGATTCTCGGCCTAGACTTCCTGAACCACCACATCGATGTTATCAATCTGAGGTCCAGGTTCATCATTCTTGCCAGGGATGAGGCCATAAATCCACACTCTGTGCTAAAGAACAAGCAGTCATCCATGTGCTCCTCGGTTACGTGATTGTCCCACCTCGATCAACAATGCTGGTGAACGTAACCGTAGCAACTACTGAAAATATCATTGAGATCGTCGAGGGAAACATGCAGCTTCTGTTGGACAGAGTCATTGGAATCACAAGAGGCACTACCGAAATCAAGAATGGGAAAATTGACGTGATGATAGCAAACTTCAGCAAAGATTTTTGTCACTTGATTGATGCCGCAACTATTGCCTTCTTCGAAGAAAATGCTGAAGTGAGCAACGCCCTCGCCCAGTCGGACCTGACACAGTGACCACGCAGACCCGAAGCTAGGAGCCGACATTCCACATTAACCCTTCCCTGTCCAGCACAGGCAACAGCAGCTCCATAACCTCCTCCGAAGTTACGGCAACTGCATCGTTGCCTCTTCAAAAGTCCAGCCAACGTTAGTTGCAAAACACGGAATAATAACACAAGAAGATATCTGCCCCCTCCGCTAAAGCCGTTATTGTGTGTCATCACGTGAACGCCAAGCCATCCAAGAGCAAATAAAAGAAGTGCTGCATGAAGGTGTGATTCAGCCATCTTAGAGGCCCTTGGAAGCACCGGTCGTCCTTGTCAAATAAAAAAAGGATGGAACTCTCAGATTTGGGTTGGTTATCACCGATTGAATAGCATGACCAAGAAGGACGTATACCACTTACCACAGATCAATGATACATTGGAGTACTTCAGTGATGCAAATTACTTCTCGTTCATTGATCTGAAGACCAGGTATAGGTCAATCAGAATCGACAAAAGAGATCGGGAAAGGACGACCTTCGTCGCACCGAATGGTCTGTACGAGTTCTAAGTGATGCCATTCAGGCTTTGTGCTGCCCCAGCAAGCTTTCAGCGTGTAATGAACACAGTACTGTCAGGTCTGAAGTGGCAAATCTGTCTGGTATATTTAGAAGATGTCGTCGTGTTCTCATCCAAATTCATTGATCACTGGAAAAACTTCGAACAATATTGACGCAATCAAATCATCAAGACTAAGGCTGAATACAGAAAAATGCTACTTCACCTACGAGGAGTTACAGTTTCTTGGTCACATCATAAGCAAAGGCGAGGTACGCCCAGATCTACAGAAAAAATACCATTGCAAAATTTTCTCAGCCAGCTGATAAGAAAGCCGTGTGCAGGTATTTAGGGCTATGCGCATATATATATACGAGCGGTTCGTCAGAAACTTTTCGCACTCGCACATTGATGTGCCCTTGACGCAGCTGACCAAGTTAGACGTGCCTTTCAAATAGGCAGATGCACAACGGGACACATTCGAAGAACTTAAACGCCGTTTCCAGTCCCCGCCAGTACGTTGGACACTTTGACGAAAACGCCGAAACTGAAATTCATATGGACGCGAGCGCCATCGGCTTCGACGCTGCTTTTTTTAGAAGAAAGAAGGCTACAAGACTGTCATAGCATACGCTAGCCGTTTTCTGTTGAAGTAGAAAATGAAAAATTTTTCGACAGAGAAGCAGTGTTTAGCGATATTTTGGGCCACGTTAAAAATTCCACTGTAATTGCACGGCAGTCTCTTCAAGGTTGTGACTAACCATCACACGTTGTGCTGGCTTGCCAACTTGAAACACTCATCTGGCCACCTAGCTTGATGGAGCCTCTACGTCTTCAGGTGTTCGATGTGGGGGCAGTCTACACGCCCGGCCGTAAGCACTCTGACGCATACTGCCCCTCATTAGCTCCCGTCGGCCAACCTCCAAAGCCCGACGATAATGATGCCTTTCTTGGGCCGATCAGCACCAGCACTTTCGCACAACAGCAGTGCTCGGACCCCAACCTGCAACAAAGTACCTGGACGTTGAATCCTCCTCTCCTCCTGCAACAATCAGGCGTGGCTTATCGTCCTTCTGTGTGCGAAACTGAGTAGTCGTGAAAAAGAGCTTTGCACTCAATAAGACCACCTACCTTCTAGTAGTCCCCACCAGCCTGCGAGAAAAAAAAATTCTACAAGCCCTACATGATGAACCCACCATTGGCCGCCCTGATTTTCCCCTTGCACACCACAGAATCCAACAGAGGTACTACTTGCTTCGTCTCTCCGCAGATGTCGCACGTTACGTTAAGAGTGGCGGGAAATGTCAGCCCCGCAAAACACCACCAATACCAGCTGGATTCCTACAGCCGATTAAACCGCCTTTGAGGTCATTCCAACAAATCATTATGAACCTGCTGGGCCCCTTTTGTAAATCAACATCAGGTAACAAGTGTGTTATAGTGGCGACAGATTACCTCGCACGATACGCCGAAGCAAAGCCCTTACCTAATGATACAGTGCTAGAAGTCACCAAATTTTTCCTGGAATCAATTCTCCTGCAACACCGAGCTCCTGAGTTGCTCACCACAGACAGGGGAACAGCTGCCATAGCAGAGCTGACTCAGGCCATCCTACATTACAGTGACACAAATCACCGGGGCGTGTCTCGAGTGGTCGACGCTATCAGGAAATTCAACGCACTATCTATCTCCCGACAGCCTCCGAATACATCGTAAGCCGATATCGAAACCGAGGCGTGCAGTTTTCAAAGACGACGGTCTATTTTTAAGGACCTTCGACGCAAAATTTTTGGTCTGTATGTATGTACATTTGTGTGTTTGTCCACCCTTAACGACACCAGTAACTTGAAACTGCCGACTCCATCCGCTGTGTCCACCAATGTTGCTCAAGATTTAGCGTTCATAATTGTGCAATCGTCAACTACAAAGCCATTATTGCGCATGTCTGGGGCACCATAACACGTATGTAATCTGCATGTGCGTCTTTTACCAGAAAATGCATACATGAATAATTTTAAGGACCATAGCGCTTATCACGCTGCGCTGTCCATGCAACGCTTCCACGAAAAATTGAGTGTTTCCAACGCTTTACTAAGATGAGACGGTGATGGCACCTACCTGTTGCCCTGCGTTCTACAGCTTATGACCTCTGAGACGGGTGCGCCCACCCATCTCAGAGCCATGCGCTTCGTTTTCCAAGAAAAGTGCCAGATGGCGCTCATGTCTCGCGTGTGACGTGACTTGATGCACTTGTTCGCCTCCACATTAACGCAGCGCCTCCAGAGTACCATTAACCAATTTTCATGCGCAGATCATCAATCAAATGTTTTGTTCACTCTCTCCGCACACAAGACTATCGTCCTTCGACGACGTTCGTGCATTAATATGCAGATATGGGGCCGTTTTTTTCTTAGCAGCGCAAGTCCTCCTAACAAACATGTTCTCTATCATTCCTAAGAGCCTCCCAGTTTCCGTCTTCCATGCCGTCACTGGTACATGACAATATTTAGGTGAGATACTCGACTAAGCGACCGCATTGTTTCAATCTTATACAGATCGCATTGAAACTAAGTAGTGTGTAATTTGTGATAGTAAAAAATGACCCAGTCTTCCCGTCGAGCATAAATTTTTATGGGGAAAAGAAAGAGAGGATGTGCCTCAGTTTTCGAACAGACGGGGAACGATTGAAAGAATCTGCATTCATAGAAAAAATGATGTTAGGCCCTTATAGTATAATCATTAACTGAAGAAATGCTGAGGCGCAATGAGTCACTAACAAAAGTGAAGGATGTAATAAAAGGCAACGTAAGGTGGTGTGCACCTGAGCCCGTTACGTACAATCTTTATGTATGCCTCTTAACCAGCTAAATATGCATGCAGGAACGCACAGTTGATTCTGAGCTAGGTCGCATATCTTCTATAATAAGAAATTGCGCGAAACAGTGCCACAAAAAGGACAAACTGCAAGGAGGGTGTTTTCTTATATTAACATGGGATGCTTCGCGTCCAGTTCAAGCTTAGTTTTTGGACATTGTTTAAAAAAAAACAATGACCAAAACTAAGCTATGTTGTCATGTTATGTAGAATACTAATAACCTAAGTTGATCTGATAAGCTCGAAATGGGGCGTTTCTTTAAGTGCTGCTCTAGAAGCTCCATCTGCACAGCCAATGTCGCGAAACTAGTTGGTTGTTTTTTATGGTGTTTCGTACTGTTAAATCCAAGGCTGGTTTCCTTCTTTCTTTTTTTTTGCTCCGTAGGGACAACTGTGAATTTCGTTGGTAGGTGTGTAGTTGGTTCACGTTTCTCACTGGTAGATATAGAGGAACTCGCTCCGAGATTAATTACTCCTATTGCTCCGCCACCAATTCGTGTATTTGGGTGGAAATACGACGAGAAGCACGCGTAACGTCCGTCAATGTGCGTGGTATGAGCTTTGCAAAATGGCTGCGATTGCTGCTGTGGAGAAAAGTCTACCGTAACTAACACCGTGAATATGAAGTTTTACCTTTTATGTGCTTTTCTGCAGTTCCGTCAAGACTTTAGGGTCTAGAGGTGAGCTACCGAAACCTTGATCCGTGGATTTGAACAATCATGCCACTCCCATTGCCTTGATTGTGTTGGGTAGAGACACGACACATAGCCGTAAAGATTTTCATGTGCTGGATCATATTTGTCAGCGCAAGAAAAGAAAAAGGCTCTTCTCCGCAGTGGGGACAAAGGTGTGATGGAAACGTAGATATTGGGAAAGGGAATCATTTCTGGAACAATCATTTAGGGCACGTTCACACTAGAGAAGTGAAGAGAAACGAAACGCCAGAGTGGCCGGAAAACCATGGCCACGCATGTTGAAGATGTTCACATTAGTTCTGCCCCATCCCGCCGCCACTGCCTATGATACCTTGACAATTTATTCGTTTTTGCCTGCTTTCAGTAAACAAAAATTTGTGCGCAATTTTAGTTGTTCACGCAAAGTAGTGAAAATAAACAGCTCGCACCTTTTGAAACATTGTTTCCTGAAGATTAGCCAGCAGGAATAACACGAGCGAACGCAGCGGCGGTGGCGGCAACAGATTCGATTGGCTGTACACAAAAGTGAGATGGCACACGATGGGGCATTGATTGATATGTGGGGTTTAACGTCCCAAAACCACCATATGATTATGAGAGACGCCGTAGTGGAGGGCTCCGGAAATTTCGACCACCTGGGGTTCTTTAACGTGCACCCAAATCTGAGCAAGCGGGCCTACAACATTTCCGCCTCCATCAGAAATGCAGCTGCCGCAGCCGGGATTCAAGCCCGCGACCAGCGGGTCAGCAGCCGAGTAACTTAGCCACTAGACCACCGCGGTGGGGGGAGCACACATGCTGCCAGGCCCTCCAAAACGCCGTGGTGCTGAAATCTTCAAAGGTTCGTCACGCTGGCTGATTGGTATACAGCCATGGACTGCTCAACCAAATCCTCTAAACACAGTAGGGCATCCCAATCCTTCTAGGTCTTTCGGTTCTCTTGGGTTCACGGAGGAGGATTCAATGGGCAGTGTGAAAGGTGAAAGGATAAGTGGATAGCGAAAGTGTGAGATACATGGCACAGAGTACTGGCTGAGTTGATGAAAAGTGCGATGGAATGAGAGGAGAGAGAAGAGTTTGACTTTGTAGCTGGTATCAGGTGGTTGCCTGTACATAGCTGAGTGAATTGTGTAGTGGAAGACATAGCTGACGCAAGTTAAGCTTACATTAGTTGGAATTAGCCTTCGTATGTAAAAACAAAAGCTAATTGGGTCTACTCAAGTGTAGGTATCTTCTAAGTAAACCATGCCAAAGAAACCTCAATAAAACTAATAGTAATTAGTCCAGCTTGCTGTTGCCATGTTAAAGGAAATTGAGCTTAGATGAGCCCACTTGAATCAAGGTTATAGCAGAATATTACTATGTGTAGTTAAAAGCGCTATCGGCAAATAAGTAGAACATGACACTCTAAATACGCCACACCTGCCGAAAGTCTATTAATGTCGAGTTACCAATGAAGCTAGAGGAGCGAGCCTCACGAGTGTACTAATTACCATTTACCAAGTTCAGTTTGATTAAAATGCATTCTAAAACACTCATTAGAAATAGTCCTAATTACCACGGAGTACATTGCAATAGTTTAGTTCTATTTAGCCTAATTACTCTAGTTACGCCTAATTGAGATAATTATAGCTTAATTAGTGCCTACAAATGCGATTAAGGATTTTAGCAAGGTATTGCTGCATTATTTCGAGCGAAATTAAATCTGCTCAATCCTAACACAGTTAATTTAAGGTAATCAAAGCATCTCACTCTCAATATCTAGTGAAGCTAAGTGAAGCTAAGGAATTCAAGCTCACGAAGATAATTTATAGTATTGACGCGAGCCAAATTAAGCTCGATAAGCTGTAATCAGCAGCAGTTAAACATAACTGAGATTAACGTGGAAAGACACGGTCAGTCTCATTAATACTCACAATATCTGAAGAGAGCTCACTGATTCACCCATTATTTTACACTCACTACAAATACACTTTACATGCTAGGGCACTTAAAGGCGTCCTGCAACACTTTTTTAGCATGGTCAGAAAGCGCTGACGATCGGTAGTAGAGGCTTTCGAGAACACACGAGCAAAATATTTTAGTGCAGCATGCGGCCTAGAATTCGCAATAAATTATCAAAGTCAGCTATAAATTGTTCTCTGTTCCATCGTGAAATCACAGATTATGCCCAAAAATCAAACCTATATGACCCATCTATCAGCCATTGGTTGATTTTAACATCGCACGCTCGGTTGTTACAAAAATTGCCGCGAGAAGCCGTTGTTCACGCGGTGCGCGTGCGATCGCAATGAAAAAGCCGCGTATTCAATGCAAAAAAAGTGCTCAAGATCACGAGGCAAGCGGTACGTTTTTTGTTTGCCCCTCACATCCCTCCCTGCTTAGCTTCTAGCGCTTCCGTCTGGACGACATAAAAAAAATGCTATTGCAGCGTATGACAAATTTTTGTACCTCCACTCGTACTGGACACATTCTTAAAATTTTTGCAGCATTGAATTTCTGAGGCAATACGCTTATCCAGTGAATTATATCCATGGTTACTCAGAAAAGTGTTTCAGGGCTCCTTTAAAGTACAAACGTACTCTAAATGATTTCGTTTCTGTAAAACAGCAGCAGTTTACCTTATGGTCGAATCGGTACACGTACACGCGGTTCCCCCTGGCACTGAGGTGGTTGGCGAAACTCAGCACAGGGCACTCAAAGAAGACATCCTCAGAAGCCGGTGAGCCCAGGAAACGTTGACACCACGCTCACCTGGCCATGCTCCAGATGAGTAGTAATCTACGAGCTTGCCTGAATCGTTTACGCCACATGAGGTGAGCAGCTCTCGTACAGCCGCACGCATGGAAGCATCAGATCCGTCGCCCTCACGAGCAAGAATTTCAGCCAGTGGAGACCCCTCGTTGAGGACGGTTCCCAGTACCACCTGAAGGTTTGGACGAGAATGTAAAGTCATCTTGAAGTTCTGAAAGAGTATTTCAAACGCTGCATGCACATTCAGGCGCGAATGTTTAGCGAATCAATAATTCACTTTGCAGAATACGATGCCTAAATGCCCCTCATTCGTCGTGGAAGCTTTGCATCTAATGTGTTACGCTTTTGAGGGCAAGGAGAAGGCCTCAGTTAGTGGCTCAATCAGCAGTGCCAGAACAGTAAAGTGCGTTATACATGCACGTTGATAAGCACGAGATAATCATATTGTGTTTTCACACTACAGCACTCCTTATAAGCCAAACAAACTTGTTGCTGTGTTTAACTCTATGAAATGTTTCTACTAAGGTTCACTTAGTTTAATTCAGTACGATACCTTTCTTTTTTTTTGTTTATTTCTCTTCAAGTCATGATCCCAGTAGGGTGACGCACGTCACAACAGCAATCAACTTTTTTACTCACTTTTTCTGGGTTCTATGGAGCTTTAAGAGAGCCATGTACAGCCCCGTGCGGTTTTCTAGTGGTGAAGGTTCTCGGCTGCTGACCCGCAGGTCGCGGGATCGACTGCGAGCCACGGCGGCTACATTTCCAATGGAGGCGGAAATGTTGTAGGCCCGTGTGCTCAGATTGGGGCGCACGTTAACGAACCTTAGCTGGCTAAAGTATCCGGAGCTCTCCAGTACGGCGGCTCTCATATTTATATAGTGGTTTTGGAACGATAAACCCCACATATTAATCAATCAGAGCCATGCACAGATATAAACGTGAAAAGAGTGGTTGTGAGCAAGCGCACAATATTTTTTGGTCAGTGTGCGTTTGCTCCTGCGGAAACTACTGAGGCGAACTTCAATAATATAGTATGAGCAGAAAGGCGTGTCCAAATCGCTGGCCGTAAACAAAGGTGCGAAGTGGGGCTTTACAAAAGCAGCGATTACGGTCCAGGGCCTCATGTGCCAGTTTGCCCAATTGTATTTATTTTGCGATTGTAATGAAATTCGTTTAAATTGCGGCAAACTGCGCTGGAGTCTCGGTTTTGGCGGTGCCTCTCACCTGAGAAGAGATCATTAGCGGTATCGACTCTATAAGTAAACAAAGCTAGTCAGAAAAGAGTGCCGTCCAGAAGAATGCCAGTGACCAGCAGCGCCCGACGAGCGAGCCGAACGAGTGTTGGCAATGCTGTTTACCAGAGACACGTGTTCCTCGCAATGGATTTAATCCGAGATTTGTGTAACTGATGACCACAGGATTGTATTTAGAGTCAGGCCCTTACTTTTGAATGGCTGAGCGCAAGGATAAGTATCCCGGAGAGAATATACTAAGAGAGCATTGTGAGAAATTCAGATATTTATGTAGCTCATCCCATGCAAATGTAATTGATGTTTCGGCACCTGACTGCAAGTGCAGCCCACCTGTCGAATATACATTGAGAATGACAAATACTTGAGAGAGAGAATGGACTTGATAATGAGAACTTTCCATATGCTAAGTTACTTGCTCTATTCTCTAAATGGACATTTTTGCTCGACAAAAGTGCGGCGAAAACGAAAACATTCCTGCTTCCGAATTACAACTCAGAAGCCAGACATAGAATAACTTGAATATTTTTCATAGAACGACATCTGCTAGCTCGGAAGCCTCGCCTGTTACACACACCACGAAACAGGGGGCCGAATTCCACGATTAGAGGGGGTTTGACTTCCCACCGCTTTTTAAGGGTTGTGCAAACCACTCTGAAATCCACTGTCTTAAGTATTTTGATCCGGAGGCAACCCTCTTGGATGTCAGCGTAATTCACTTAGCAGACAGTAGTTTGCCAAGTGGATTTCACTTTACAGACCTCAAATGTCTGAAAGGTGAAAAAAATAGTAATATTATCTGGGTTTTTAGTCGCATAACCTCAGTAGGATTATGAGAAACGGCGTAGCGGAGGGCTCCGGAAATAATGACCCCCCGGTATTCTTTACTGTGCACTCACATCGCACAGTACACGTGTCTCTACCATTTCCTCTCCATCGAAATGCGAGCGCAGCGACCGGAATCGAACCCGTGACCTTGGGGTCAGCATCCGAGCAGCCTAGACAATGTTTCAAGCAGATGGACGTAGAAAAAAATGTTCAAGATGCGTTCGTACAGCGAGGATGCGTGGAGATCAGTAAGAATCTGTTATATGCTTTTAGTGATCAGTCCCGTAATGCAGAAGCAGCCAAGATCAAAACCAATTGCATTTTCTCCGTGTCGTCATTACTACGTTCCAATATGACCATTCAGTTTTGTAATTTTGTTGCGATAATAAATATGTGCACACTCTCGGCAGTATGTTGCCACTGTCGTCGACGTCGGCATCGGTGTTGCCGTCACTCGCCGTGGATATATATACGTATTTTAATATATGAAAACGCTTAAAAAGAAAATTATTCAGAATGCTCCGACACGTACGCGGCATTGAACGCAGGGCCTCTTAATAATTGGTGCGAGATGTTAACCAGTGAGCCATGAAGGAGCACATCCTTCAACGTTCAAACGGCAAGCTGTTTATGTCTACCACTTACGGCTGCTGACGGGCATCTCGGGGGGTGGGAGGGGGGGGGGTACTACGGTGTTTTTAGCTTTACCGGCAAGGTGGTGCATAGAGCGCGTCGCCACATCGTCACGACATGCCGGCGCGTGCTCTCATTCTCACGGCAATATTGGTAAGATGCGCAAAGGAGCGCGGACGTGAAAACGTCGGCTCCCGCTTTTCTAAAAGTTTTCGGTTGTTTTCTTGCTCTAAGATCACTTGCCTTTGTGCTTATTCGAACAAGCAAGCTCTGCGGTTTCAGTGGAATTGTCATTTTCGGCTGTGAATGAACTCTTAGGCAACTTTTTGGACTTTAATGTTGTGACGCGGCAAGGGTCTCCGCTGACCCTAACCACACCTAGGGTTGGCGAGTAGTACGGCCGTTAGACGTAGCCAAAGGTTCGGCAAGACGCTGCAGCTACTGCATCATCCTCCATATGTCGCAGCCGACACCCAGACACTGGAAATGCCTTCCACCATGACCATGAAGGGAATGAAAGTGAGCGCGGAAATCTTCGACGGACCAGGATGGGCCACCGCCATGGTACGCCGAAGACAGATGAACGAGGAGGTGGCCGCTGGGACGGTCGATGACAACAACCATCTGAAGCACCCCAGAAGCTGCAAAAAGAGTCAATTGGCACTACACCGTGTGGTATTCATTTCCAGGCTACTCCACCTACCCAAGGACCAGATCAGGGTAATCATGAGACCAAGAGGAGTATTGGAAGTAGCCGGAGTCGACCTCGCTCTGCTGGCGAGAGCCGTCATCATGGCCGCCCAGATCACCGACAAACACGCACGGGAGGACACGGTCTGCCCCAACAATATGCAAAACATCATTGTTATTTCTACGCAACACCAAAATAATGCTACATCATACGTGAACGTGCAGAAACTATACACACAAACCAAGGCTCGTTCGAAGTTGCCGCATATGTGGCCACACCCGATCATACATGCAAGGGCGTGATCTATAACAATGACCTCTCCCTTGACGACACAACCCTCAAACGTCTGATTGTGCACGACTGAAATCCCACAGCCATCGAAGCAAGACACATTAAAAAGACCAAAGTCGTCGCGATCCTCTTTGACGGGTGTGACGAGTACAGTGATGTGCGGAATCGCCATGGTTCACTGCTCGCTCTACAAGCGACAAGTCGATGTTTGCAGAACTTGCGGAGGGGTCGGTCATCGCGCCGATGTTTGCCGGCACACAAACGCAACGAGCAAGAAATGTCACAACTGTGGTGAAACGCTACAAGAAGACGGTGTGCATCACTGCGAGCCGAAATACAAGCTTTGCGATGGCAATCACCCCACCACAGATCGCGAATGCAAAAGACGCTTCCACATTCCATACATAGTGAGAAGAAGAAGAGGACGCAGAAAGCAAGAGTGGCAAGCACAACAACGTCAAGACGCACCAACATCATAACGTTCAACGAACCTTGCCACAACCATGTACCAGGACGGGAGAACGCCTCGAGCGTCCATCACCGTTCTCCATCCAGGGGTAGATCCCAATCCAGGGGGCGTTCCCGATCCGGAAGGCGTTTTCAATCTAGATGGCGTTCTTGTTCCGGGGGCCGCCACTCGACCCTGTCGGGATCCGACAACCACCTGTCGACTCGGGAGTGCTCTAGATCCCGATCGAGAACGAGACCCGGAGCCACGCAGCAGCAGCAGCACCAGCCGAACAATGGCTTCTGGGCCAGCAGAGTTGAAGGTGCATCACGAAGCACAAGTAGCCACCCCAAAGGTAAGGCACAGCCAGAGTATGCTCCCGATTCTCGTATTCTAGCGCTTGCACAAGAAAACAGGGCTCCCGAGAAGGAGCTTCAAGAGCTTCGGGCCTCTATAGCTAGATTACAGAGCCGCCACGCAATTAGCCTGTCGAGCTCACCGGCACCACCAAAGCACGCTTACAACAAACGATCCACAAGACACACAAACGCAAAGCTGTAGACAGCGACAGCGCCACGACGGAGGAGATAGAGATGGTCTCGAGCGACAAAGAAGCCCCACTGACAAATGCCGAGCCCGCGATAACTAAACTCAACGACAAAAATCGATACGTTGGCGAACACGCTTTCCAAGTTTATGGAAACCTTTAAGACTTACACTGACGAAGCTGACCAGAGGTTCGTGAGCCTGGAGAAGATGGTAGCCAACCCACCTGTGACGGCTGCTCCTCAGAACCTAAGCGCGGACAAACGAGCGGTTACGGCAAGCGTGCCGAGCATAACTTCTCGAGCTAAATTCCGACCAGTCAAAGCACGCAATCTCGTGGAGGTAACGAGCCGCGACGCACACAGGCTACCAAGCCAAAATAGCTGCTGACCATAACGAGATTAACATCTGGCAGTCGAACTGTAAGCCATTTCAAAAACGCAAAGCACCACTACCACAACTACTGCTAGCCTGTAAAAAAAGCCGCATATAATATTGCTACAGGAAACTGGAGAAAGCAAAACTGCTAAAACCATTGGCATACAGGGGTACAGGGTAGCCAAGCCGACCCTGCACCCCGAGCAGAACAACACGCGATGAGTGGCTGCACATTATGACCTTCATCCCGAAGGACATAATGTTCGCCAAAAGGGACGCCCCCGTTTACAAAAAAAGGCCTCGAAACGGTCCTGGTGGAAATATTATCACACAGGGTTGTCAAAAGAAGCATCTTTGTGCTTAAAGTTTACAGTTATCCATCTTATAAGGAAAGAGACTTCAACAGATTGCTTACCTCAGCGGTGAAAATTCACTCATAGTAGAGGGTGATTTTAACGCCAGAAGCACCTAGTGATACTTTAAAGCGAATGCAAAGGCACCAAGTTAGCAAAAAGCGCGAATGCGCTGGACCTGCAGCTGATAAACAACCTTGCCCTCCTTTCAAGAAGAGGTCATTTGGTCCAGTGGGACACAATGCCGGACTTAACCTTCACCAAGAACATCAGAGCTACCTGGGATAACCTCGCCGACAACGTTGCTAGCGACCACTGTACCCTAGAAATTACCGTTGAGAACGAGGTGAAAGTGCCAAGAAAATTCAAAATCACAGACTGGGACTAGTTCTGTAAAATAAGAGAGCAGAAGAGAAGTATAGAACTATCATATGAAGTCCTCCTAAATGAATAAAAAATGGCAACAAATGAGGCCACCAAAGAAGTCGAGACTGATGAATCCATCCAGGACATTTACTCTCGCCTGGCCAGTTTGCTGCAGAAAAAGCGTGACTTGAACGAAGCGTGGCGTAAAAACAAGCTCAACAGACACGCACAAAAATCGTGGACCTTAGCCGCGAAATTGAATCTCACGCCAAAACGCTCTGCGCCCGGCAGTGGAACAACACATGTGACAAAGCAGATGGCAAAATGCGGAGGGGAAGCAAATGGGGGCAGCTCAAACACCCATGGCGGACAGCGACAAACCCACCAGAGGCGGCACCCAGCTGCAAATAAACGATTGGTACACAAGCATGCCCAGGATAGTGGGTGGATCCCAAGCTCTCCTCAAAACGCTAGGCCGAAAATATCTCCCCCTGGAAAGTAAAGCAGCAGCCTGAGGAAACAAAAATCCCTCATATCGAGGTCGACCCCAAGAAAGGCTAGACGAACCATGCAGCGAAGCTAAAATACCGTACGCTGTACAGCAACTCAATGGCAGATCGGCGCCACGGCCAGATGGCATCGACAATAAACTGGTACGGAATTTAGGCTATAAAGCAATTATATTCATTATAAGAAGATAAATGAGGCATGGGAAACGGGTACCGTGCCACAAGAATGGCGTAGTGCCAAGGTTTCGCTCATCCCGAAACCTGGAAAACCGCTGAGCATCGATAGCTTCAGGCCTACATCACTCACATCTTGCGTTGGAAAGTAGTTGAGCATGCTATGCTCAACGGTATCATAGACCACTTTGAGAGCAATGGGCTCTTTCGACACATAATTGGCTTCCGCAGGACACTCTCCCCAGAGGACTCCATGTTGATGTTAAGAAAACACATAAGTTACGGGCTCCTCCACACGCCCAAACCCAAATTAGTCCTGGACCTCGCCAAGACCTATCCCACCGTGAAACGTGAACACATACTGGGTGAAATATCGCACATAAACTTAGGCGAGAAATTCTACAACTACAGTAAAGCCTTTCTGGCGAACCGAACCGCCACCATACGCATAGGAGAACAATGTGGCCAACCCGAACGACTCGGAAATATCGGCATTCCACAAGAGTCAGTGCTCTCGCCATTGATCTTTAATGTGGCGATGCACAGGTTGTCGGAAAAGCTTGCTCAAATCTCATCCGTGCACCATGCCATATACGCGGATGATGTTACCATATGGGTCCCATGTTTCAAGGCACCCATGGTTCCATATGGGTGCCTTGGAAGGAATCCTTCAACAAGCACTGACTACAACCCAAGAATTTCTTAAGCCAACTGGACTCGCACTCTACCACTAAATCTACTCTAACGTTCTCTCACCCTCGACAAAATTCGGACGTAGAGGAGCATCAAGTATTGCTCAAAGCTTAGAACAACCAAACGATACCGCAAGTATTTCATTTCATTTCATTTCATTTATTTACTTTCAGGGCCCGAGGGCATTACAGAAAGGAGTGGGGTTTCACAACTAAAGCGCGCAACAATACATTCAAAGCACTTCTTGATGTGTGATGACCTTGAAGTCATTTACATCTGTGATGGAGGCGATGGCGGCGGGAAGGTGGTTCCAGTCCCTGCATGTTCGTGGAATGAAAGAGTCGTAATAAAGATTAGTTTGACTAGATGGCACACCAACTTTTAAACCATGATCCAAACGGGATGAAATGTAGGAGGGTTTTGTGAAAAGCTGTTCTTTTAAAATGGGGTTGTGATGAAATATTTTGTGAAAAAGTGAAAGCCGAGAACATTTACGACGCAACGACAGATCAGGCAAGTTTAGGGACATCTTCATTGCAGTTACGCTAGAATGGCGGGAGTAGTTAGAAAATACAAAACGAGCTGCGCGGTTTTGAATTGATTCGAGGGCGAGGATTAGAGTATGTTTGGAAGGATCCCAGATGCCGCATGCGTATTCTAATTTCGGACGTACTAGCGTTTTGTAAAAAGTTAGTTTTAGTGATGAAGGTGCAGATGAAAAATTGCGACGTAAATATCCGAGCATGCGGTTAGAGTTGTTAGTTACATAGTCAACATGCATCTGCCAAGAGAGATTATTTGTGATATGAAGACCGAGGTATTTATATGAATCGACGTGCGATAAAGAAGCGGCGTGAAGACTATACGTGCACGTGTTAGCAGTATTATCGCGACGCGAAATTTGCATGCATTTGCATTTGGACACGTTAAGACGCATGAGCCATTTATTGCACCACTCGGATAGGTTGTTAAGATCGGTTTGAAGTTTCAAGGTGTAAGCTGGGGTAGAAATTTTCAGATACAATACACAATCATCAGCAAAGAGTTTAATGGTTGAAAAAGTGATGCAGTCGGGAAGCTCGTTAATGTAAATAAGAAAGAGCAACGGCCCCAGTACTGACCCTTGAGGTACGCCAGACGTTACAGCACAAGAGGGGGATAAACAGTCATTAGCGGTTACGTACTGGGTTCGGTTAGAAAGAAAGTCATTATTCCAAGAGAGAACGATAGGATCAATGTTCAGTTTGGTAAGCTTCAGAATTAGTAAGTCGTGAGATACAGTGTCAAATGCTTTCGCAAAATCAAGAAAAATGCAGTCAGTATCGAAACCTTGATCAGCGTTAACAAACAGGTCGTTAGTAAAGGACAAAAGCTGGGTGTCGCATGACACCATCTTCCTGAAGCCGTGTTGACAGTTGTTGAAAAAGGAAATTTCTTCAAGAAAACTAACTAAATGTGAATATATTATGTGCTCTGACATTTTACATGGAATGCTTGTCAATGAAATGGGACGGTAGTTCTCCGGTGAATTAGTGTTACCTGATTTGTGAACCAGAACCACCTTGCCCTTTTTCCAGTCGCCAGGTAGGGATGAACACTGCAAAGACTGATGAAAAATCTTCGAAAGAATTAGTGATGAGTACAACTCTGTACATTTCAATATTTTGGAATTTATGGCATCAGGACCCGCAGAAGAAGACACATTCAAGTTGTTGATCAGTTTTCTAACTCCTACCCAATCTATTACAATATAGTCCATAGGAAAAAAATTATGGCTAGGGGCTGTTGGAACAGAAGACGAAAAACTGCGCAGAAAAACTGAACAAAATGCATCGTTTAAAAGCTTGCAACATTCATTATTTGGAACAGCTTCGCCACAGTGTGTTAATTGCACTATCTTATTTTTGTTACCGTTCACAAGAGACCAAAATTTTCGTGGATTGTTTTGTAGATAAGAGGGAAGAGTAACGTTAAAGTAAGCATTTTTTGCATTAGCAACTTCATGGAGGTATTCGGCGTTAGCGTTTTGGTACTCGGACCAACGGCTGGGTCTGTCTACTCTCTTGGCAGAGCGAAACAATCGCTTCTTTTTGTTGCGTAAGCGTCAAAGTGTAGCATTGAACCATGGCGAACGGGGATTAGTGCGGACATTTCTTTGTGGAACGTAACGGTCAGCTAAATATAAAAGTTTATTTCTAAAAATAGACCAGTTTTCTTCTATTGATCGTTCTTCAAAGTTCGCCATGAATTCATCGACAAATCGCTCCATTTCTTCTGTAATTGACCTGGTGTCTGCTCTAGAGTAATCCCGGATGGTTTTAACACTCTTGTTAGAAGAAAGCACGTGCCTTTAGATTAAAGTGTAACATGGAATGATCACTTATTCCTTGAAGGTAACTAAGGGAAGTAACCAAGTCTGGCTTGTTTGTTAGGATCAAGTCTAAGGTGTTGGAACAAGTAGCTGTAGTGCGTGTGGGTTTATGTACGAGTTGGGTTAGATTGAAGTCAGAACATACGTTTATGAAGCCAACACACTCAGACGAATTTTGAGTAAGGGTTACAATATCGCTTTGCCACTTTATGTTTGGTAGGTTGAAGTCTTCCAAAAGAAATAAGGGCAAATTCGGGTAACTAATAACGACACTGTTTAAAACATCATGTAGTTCGTCAGAAAACGATGGCGAGGCGGTGGGCGACCGGTAACATGCGCAGAGAATGAAATCTTGGCTTGGCAGACAGATTCGTACACAGATAGGTTCTAGGCCGGAAGATACATTAACCACATAAGATTTCAGAGCACTGCTGACACCAATCAATACACCTCCCCCTGAACGTACGTCACGGTCGCCTGCTCAAGTATATACGGTTAAGTACCAGGGCTAACGTTAAGTGCCAAGTATGGCCACAAAAGAAAGCACGCAAGCGCCTTAAAAAAAATGCGAACAATTTTGCAAGAGGCATTGCTTAAATCGCCAACAAGAGAGCAGGCCTCCTAGAAGACAAAATCGTGAAGGCGTATCACGCCTTTCTCGTAAGTCACGTAGCATACGCGTTCCCGTTTCCTAAACTTACGAAGGCTGAAATCGGCAAGGTCGACTCCATGCTCCGCAAGGGACTGAAAACGGCACTCGGCTTGCCCAATAGCGCGAGCAACGAGAAACTCGAGCAGCATGGTCTGCACAACACAGCCGAAGAAATTTTTGAGGCTCAGAGAGTGGCACAGATCACACGCCCATCGTTGACGCAGGCAAGCCATCTCATCCTACGAGACGCAGGAATTTGCCCTATTTCTCAACTGGAGAAAAGAATCCAACTTGGTAATGACGTGAAGAAACACATTACAGTTGAGCCAATCCCCCGCAACGTTCACCCAACGTCCTACAAAGGGCGAAGGAAGGACAGAGCGAGGGCGCTCATAAACAAGGCAAAAAAGAAACACAACACGCACGCGCTATTCGTAGATGCCGCCCGCTACTACGGCAGGGAGGCGTTTGCCATAGCGTTCGTTTATATAGACGGAAATCTCACAAACGCGGCAACCTTCCAAATAAGCCATGTCCACGAAGCAGAGCAAATGGCGATTGCGCTAGCCTTGCAGAGCTGCCAAGCCTACTTCACAATATACACATGCTCTAAGACGGCGGCACGAACGTTCGCGGTCGGCGATGAGTTTCAGCTAGAAGCACTGAAAAACTCATCGTCAACGCATTGAGAAATTACGAGAGCAAAGAAACCCTTATTAAAGAAGAGAAACCTCAAATCTACGTATCATGGTTCCCAGCCCACATGGAACAGTTACCGGGACTCGACCACTGCAATCCCAACGAAGAGGTCAACCGCCTGGCGCATGAGCTCACACGACGCACCGCGGACAACGACCCTTCAACGAGTGAACAGTACGAAAATCTCTGCAGCTAGGACAAAGCACTCACATACCACGGGATCACTTCACATTACCGGGAACAAAGACCTGCCTTCCCAGCACCGCACCCAAAACTTAACAAAGCACAAGCTCTAACTCTAAGAAGATTGCAAATACGTACGTACATAACAACATCTACCTTACAAAGAGTCGACCCCGAAACACCACCCACATGCTCCCTTTGCGACCATCCCTGTTGCAATTGCGAACACATGCTTGGGCTGTGCCCTACCCACAGCACAGCACAACTGAATACCCAAGAGGCTTGGCAGGAAGCCCTCAAGAGCAACGAATACAAACAGCAACTACAGGGGCTCCAGAGGGCCCGGGACATCGCTACAAGCCTTCGGCTGCCAGCGTCGTCCTGGGCGGAGCCTCCAGGTTGAATCAAGGGTCGGAGTGGCCCTTTCTGAGCCTCCTCAGGATATTTTTAAATAAAGTCAATCTCTCTCTCTCTCTCTCTCTGTCATTCCCACGTGTACTTTGCCCCGCGGAGAGGGGGTAGGGTGGACAATCCGCCTGCATTGATCTTTCGGTAGGGACAATCGTATGTCTTGGCTGGCCTTGGACTTTCACCGGAACGATTCTGTTGTAGTAACTGGGTGAACAAATATCACTGCATTGTTGCACTGGCTCCGTGAGGAACAAGGGCATGCTTTTCAGACACATCGAAGTAACAACTCAGACGCTTATTCAAGTTCATCTGTACCTGTGAGTACGTTTCGTGCGTCATTTGTGCGTGAGAAACGCGGGGCACGTTTTAATCTCCTTGGCATTCTGCGCATGACTTTCTGATGTGTTACTTTTGCGTTCGCCTTAGCGGTAAAGCTGTGACTTTTCTCCCACCACGTGATCGGTCTGTATCAATGCAATTTGGTTGCTACCTGTAACTGCCACCACATTTTATCAGTTTGAAAGCCTGCGGGGGTTTTATTACAGTAAGTATAGGTATTAGATACACCCGGCCTGCTTCTCGATGATGTTGAAACGGCGGGCCATATGCAATGGAGCCTACGGCAACAATCGGGATTCGTAGTAGGGCCCGAAACGAAAGAGTCCTCCGGCTTCCATCACCATTTCCAGCGGCATATTGGTGAAGCATCTGGAAGAGCTCTGGTTTTGTCCGCAGCCAATGGCATCGGTGAAAGCGGACGGGCTGGCAGAGTGGAGTCTGCGTATTTTCATTATCAGTGAATTCCGAGCAATCGCACCAAAAGGGAAAATTTACCAATACAGAGCTCACTGTCGACATAAAAGCTCAAAGCCCACAACGCGGAAGACGGGCACAATGAGAAAGGTAGCGTATGTGGCCCACGTCTGCTATGCCGAATTTTTATAGGAGCTTACGCGTGTTTTCTACTTTCTTTTGATGTGATCGGGCTGATTCTCGGTGCAAAATTCACCGCAATGTTTAAAAACTTAGCGATTGTTTTCACTCATTCAGTTAATGTTGGAATGAAGGCGCGAATAATCATGTTTATTCGAGAGATTGCGCGTGCACCTTCGAAAGGACTTGAGTGTTCGATGACGCGTGTATAATCCAGCACACTTCGCCGCATATCATATTATCGATGGCCGATGCTTTCTTTGCTGCCACCTATGCACAGCGTGTATGGCTTGTTTGATATTTCCTTTCTCGGGCCCATGTTCAGCCACCAAGAAAACATTATCTTGAATAGACTAATGACTGCCTTCGCCAGCATCAGAAACACGTGGCGATACACGCCTTTCAATTGTTACTTATTCGCTTGTTCTCAATTGGTGTGACAGAGGTAAGGCAAAAGCTTTGGGTAGGAGGCGCTGTGGCAGTTAAATTGTATTCCTTAATAGTTCAAACATCTCCTCATTAAAAATTACAACTGGTTATAATTACAACCTTCGGTTATGAATTACAATCGAAGGACATAACACTACTACTGAAAATTGCCGCTAGCCGATGCCAAACTTCTAAAATATTCCATGTGCACCAGCAATGTTCGTTTACGTGTGGTTTTCGTAAAACGCAAGCGCAAATGTATTCTTTTATGCCATTATCCGGTAAGCTTAGAAGCAGAGCACCCTATCAAAAATTGACTCAGGATTATCGCAGCCAGTCTCAGTTATGCAAGCGAAAGCTTGTTTATTTGGTTCTGCTCGTTTACCTTCCTAGCCGATGTACTGCTCACCAGCCGAGCCATATGCCCTTCAAACGTTCCGTATACTGCTAACACTCAGTACTGTCGTTTCGTCCGTTTCTGAAGATGTCATCGCTGTCGACCCGATGGATGCCAGATCCCTAAACCACTAAATGACTATCTTGCTTACGTGTGCCTCTCTTAAGACACGCTTCTTTCTTGAAAATTCTCATACTTGCCTAAAAACTTTTTATTACATTTTTTGAGGGCTCGGTCATCTTGTGATTACAACCCGTAAGAAAGAGAGAGAGCCCCATCAAGGGAGCCACTAGCAGTGAGCATAAATGTGATGGACAAGAAGGTAGCACATCAGTATTCTCTACAGCACGTGTAGACGTCTGACTTCTGAATGTTTTCGTTTAACATCAAAGCTAACCATTTACAAAACCTTAATCTATGACACTAGGATGCCATACAAGTTTGCTGAGAAGTAGTGGTCTCACTTTTCTAGCCCGATGTACCATTGCTGAGATCATCCTAGTGAATGTCAGATATTTTCATACAATACGGTGACTTTCAAGTTTTTTTGTGTGTGTATTGTTATAATGCACCTGTAGTCAAAGCGAATTTCATCCCTTTTTGGCAAGCTCCAATACAGCTGTCCTACGTTAGCATATGTCAAAGCGTTTTTTTTATTCTCTTATATTTCTTTCTACCATGAACGGACTTAACCAGTAGTGCGGTTAATAAAACAATAATAAATGGGCGTAATAGATTCGTTTTAGTCACCTTCCGTAAGCCCGTATACCCCTGTACCAATGGAAAACAGAAATGGTGGTGTGCTAGTTATACAAGCTGCATACATCTGAAAAAACTAGATACCTTGATCTCATTGAGGTAGTACAACACCTATTCTTTGACAGCGCGAACTTGGCCTTGTTGAGGAGACGTTAGAAATAAACTCAGCGGAAGTAACAATGGAAGACCCAGGAAAAGAAGCATTGTGTGTGATCTCTTCCTGTGTACCCGTCCCCACTTGTGTTGTGTGTTTCACGATATATCTTTCGTACGTCGTAATGGTGTAGCGTTTACGTTGCTCGGCTGCTGACCCGAAGGTCAGCGGATAGATTCTGGTAGTGGCGGTCTCGCTTCAACGGAGGCGAAATGTTGAAGTCTCATGTACTGTGCGATGCCAGCTCACGCTAAAAAACACCCGATTATCTATATTTCCCGAGTCCTCGACTACGGCTTCCTTCAAAATCAGGTAATGCTTTTGGCATACAATACCCGAGACATTATTAAACAGATATCCTTTGCAAATGGGCAACTCATGAACACTATCATCATTTCAGAAAAGGTTTTAGCGGACATTGGTGCTATAGTTTCCTTTGAACTAGTGTGTAGCAAATAGCTTTTTTTTCAATGACATACCGTTCCTTGTACTATAGATTTCATATATAATCTTTCGACACAGAGCAAATGCACAACTTTTTGAATGCAAATAATAAAATTGCTGTTTTCAGACCAACTTTCCTCCAACCTCGTTGCCCTAGGCATTGAAACGTCGTCGGACTAATTCACAGACGTTATGCGTGACAGCTTTGCAAATATTACCCATTGATCGCTTTGTACTTATCGATCACTTTTCCTCTGAAGTACTGCGGATGCATTCGAGGCTGACTCCCATGTTATAACTCCTTCAGCAGAAATGAGCGACTTTTTCAAAAAGAATACTGTCCCAGTGTCCATTATTTCTAAAAAGAAATTTGATATGTTCAAGATGGACTCATTCCAAATATTTATGTTAAGCATATTGTCATGATGTTTACGAATGCTGCCGTCAACGTGTTCAGGGCAAAACACCTTTATTTGGGCAAACGTTTGCCCTCAAAAAGAAAACTCAAATTACAGTATTACGCACTGTACACTGATAGCGGTGAACAGAGCGTAAATTCTCGATTAATTGACAAGTCGCACGGTACAACACAACGGTTTTTATTCGCGGGCTATCGAAGATTCTAGTGTGATCACTGGTAGCCGCTCTAGACTATTCACGTGCGGCGTGCAGTCTTTCCAAAACAATATTAGGTAATCCAGAAGCTTCCGAGACATTGCGGAGGCGTATTCGCCGACGGTTGTAAGCAGTCTTTGCGTTTGCAATTCGAACACATCAAAATACCGCGCACGGCAATGTTGACCCGGTGTCTATTGAACCGCTGAATCAATAGGTTTCGGTTGCAATAGAATAAGAGGAGTGTTGGTGGCGACATTTATGCAGACCTCTCGGTGTGTTTTTTATGCACAGTCATAGCAAATCAGATGTTGAACTGCTCAGCCCAAGCACGCAGATATGACATTATGTTGAAAATATAATTAAAAAATGCTCCAAATGTCTAATTTTGCCCCAACCTACGCGACCTGTGGGGCAAAACGACACGCTTCGTGATGAAAATGAGACATTGAGAAAAAGAATGCAGTCCTACAGTGTTGTTAGAAAGAGACTTAAAATTCCCTCTGTGAGCCTTCACATGCAGTCCTTGGACTCCACGCATTGAAATCAATAGACAAAACGCGGTGTTATGTTCCTTCTAAAATACTTGCAGATCAAACATCACCAGTTTTTTTTCTGCTAATGTTGTCTTTTGTTGAACAATTGTACCTCGTTCAACTATCATTCAATTCCTCATGGATAATTAAACAAATAGACACTATAGGTATGCTTTGACGTACCTTGTTCACTTCTGTTTGCCGTTTTGATTCGAAACTGCTAAGGTGTTTCATGGCTTTTAACTTTATCCGCCAGGATTGGGCAGGCAAAAAATTTAAAACTGCGCTAGTTTCATATTTTAAAACGCCTGTTATTTCTTAATGACGGTTTTGGAGAAATACAGTTAAAACTCAATTCCAAGACGTGTTTCTTAACGACTGGAGTTAGAGATATTGCCATTTTTATGCACCTCTTGAGAGCATCCTCAGGAACAAGAAAAAACATCGATGCGGCGCGAATGGAGGTAGTCCTGTTCTGAACGTAAATCTGTGCTTTTTCATGTCGTTTGCACGTGAGGAAGCTCTATATTATATACTCTTGCATGATCGAACCCTCTTAAACAACGATATATAATATATAATATATAATAAGTAAGGTAAGGATATCATAGTTGAAATAAAGAAGAGGAAATGGACATGGGCCGGGCATGTAGCGCGTAGACAGGATAACCGCTGGTCATTAGGGTAACTAACTGGATTCTCAGAGAAGGGAAACGGTTTAGGGGGAGACAGAAGGTTAGGTGGGCAGATGAGATTAAGAAGTTTGCGGGTATAAATTGGCAGCAGCAAGCACAGGACCGCGTTAACTGGCAGAACATGGGAGAGGCCTTTGTCCTGCAGTGGACGTAGTCAGGCTGATGATGATGATGAATGATGATGAAGTAAGGTAATGGTTAAATAAATAAAACTCTTTTTAAGGCAATCGGATGCCTTTTTGTAGCGTTTTGTCCCTCACAAGCAGAATTACGAAATTTTCTGCTTTGTCCTTGTACACCAAACAAACTAACATTGTGGTGCTACGTAGCTCGTAGTGTAAAGCAGCAAAATAAATATTTACGTTGCTTTACTGATGTAGAAGAATCTTAATGCACAGATTTGAAAATTTGGCCGAGCTCAGCTTCACCCATATTAGATGAATCGTTAACATACTGACACCAACCACGTACTTTTTTTCTTCGTGAACGCTGTGAACGGTCATAAACTTTTACACATGAAAGGTTTACAAGGACCAGCAGTTATTGCAAGAAAAGGAAACAAAGAAACGGAGAACAAATACTTTGCTTCAGAGAGTGGCAAAGTCCAAATGCCGCGTTTTGCACCACATCTCGTCTTACCCCACCATACCCGACACATCAGAATCTCTGATAATACTTGACTGGACTGCCATAGTATCTGTCTATGGATCTCAGTCACATTCGATGAACGTTTTAGGTATAGTAATATGTCTTCATACGACATCCAAAGGCTGCTTTGTACATTTCCATCAGTTATAACTAAATTATGTCATCCGATTGTGTCCAACAATATTTGCCTATTACTTCCCCTACTTTTGCCAGCTTAGTCTACGCGTATACGTTGCACATTGGCTGAAAAGCTATCCAGCACAGTTTACTTCACAAAATGATATAGTAGAAACGTGCCACTTTATTCCTTTTTGTATGGTCCCACTTGCCTTCGAAAAGGGGACTCGCTGTGGAAGAGCAACCTCTGCGTCCGCCAGCGCCAGAATGGGTTCATGCTGACAAGGTGTGCACAAATAGACCACGCGCCCGTAGCGGCACCCATCATTACTGTGTTGTTCCAGTTTCCGCCAAATAGGTCTGCATGGTCCTCTACCCACTTTATCACCAGCTCCTGGTCATGCAACGCAAGGTTGCCAGGCATCCCATGCCCATCTGGAAGAACCAATGAAATATCACGTTATGATTATTATTCTTGGGGATATAGTGTATAACATATAACAACATAAATATAGGACGTGGACGTTTATAAAAAAAGAAGCTTCAAAAATAGGTGTGGAGGAGCAGGAAGCGATTGAACGGGAATTTAGAGCTCTCACATTAGGGAGCAGCAAGACAGCAATTATGGTGACAGAAGGCTTACATGTTGAAGCTAAAAATCTATGAATAAAGCTAAGCAAGCATACACGTATACCAAACAAACAAATCAAGGCCACGCAAATGCAATTTTTGGTACCTTAACTAATTGGTTGTATCCACTAGTACATGTTGCACGGAACACGTTAATTCATCTTGAAAAAGGAAATTCAAGATAGTGAGGCTGGCGTAGGATGGACATAGGATCGTCCTCTGATAATACAGAGTGAGTGTCATGAGCAGAAAGGCATGACTACGGCCAATGCAAGATCAGGTGTTCGAACAAAACAGAACTGCAAGCAACATAACTACTGGTATTTGAACAGAAGGGAAGTTGTAGGATACAAATGTGGCTAGGACCAACTTTCCCGCAATGATATTTGCTTCAGCAATGAAACAAACTTGTTTCTTCCCTCAAGTAATATACCAGCTTTGTTACAATAGACCGAAGCTTTCTTAAATTGACCCTGCCATACTTCTTGAGCGTGGTGGTAAAACGCTGACGATCGGTAATCGAGGCTACCGAGAACACGCGAGTCAAATATTATGTCGCTGCATGCGGCCTGGGATTCAACATAACTTCTCAAACTCAACCTAAAATTGGGTTCTTTTCTCTGAGCATATGATGCTAAAAGCTCAAAAACTACTTGTCACAACCATTGTATCAGGCATTGGCTGATTTGAGCATGGCCTGCTTGGTCGTTTTCTCATGTCACCACGAAAAAGGGCAACACGTGCACGAGTGTTCGCGCAATCACGCGAAAAAGCCACGTATTAAAAGAGAAAAAGTTAGAAACTGTTCAAGGTCACGTGGTGCATGTGAAGTATTTTTTTCCCTATGCCAACCCTCCCTCTTTAGCTTCCAGCACTTCCGTCTTTAAAAGAGTAGAGAGAACGTAACTGCAACATGCTGCAATTATTTGCACCTCCGCTCGTACTGGACGGATTCTAAAAATTGTGGCAGAGGTCAATTCAAGAGACAATGGGCTCCTTTAGTAAGCCCATTTCATGGCTACTTGAAAAAGTGTTTCAGGACCCCTTCGAGGTCAAACCCATTTTTAATGCCAATGACGTGGCTTTCAGTAGCACTGACAGTAGCTACAATTCTCTTCTGGCAGAAGTATGTCACCTTTGTGGAAGAAACCTAGCACGCCAATGCGGAAGTTCGGAGCAATAACGACCAGGTTCTGCGAGGCAGCAAGCAGGGAGCCGTCAAAGCGCATATTGCTGCCTGTCTGGAAGCCCTCGGCGAAGAGGAACAGCAGGATGGGCAGCTTTGCGCAACCACCGCCCGTGGAGCTTTCGGCGCACGGCGTCCACACGTTGAGGTGCAGGCACTCCTCGGCTCCTTCCCAGCCTTCGCTAATGGGTGAGAACCATGCCCTCTGAGGGCACGGAGGACACCCTAGCGTGGCAGGCAGCACAGATGAGTTTTCAATGTACGGCTGTGGAAGCCTGTGGCGTCAATTGAGAACGCGTGACAGTTGAGATCTTGCAACGTCCATATCCCTGATTTTTGTCCGTTTTTACTGTGCGCGGAGGGAACCATGTCATATTTCCTGTCTCTAATACTTGCTTCCCACTCGTGCTTCAGTAAGTTTGTTTCAACATACCACTGAACTGGCATTTAAAGCGTTTGGAGGAGAGGAGCAAAATACATGTTCGAAAGAGGAGAATGCAAGAACGCGCGGAGACATGCAAGTGGCGTTGAACAATAGACACATTACACATGTATTCAATACTCGAAATACTGACGTTAAGCACCTAGCAAATAAGGAACAGCATGTTCGACGACTTAGTCGACAAAGTAATCACGAGAAAAGAAAATTCAGATAAATTGCATATTCGTTACCCAAAGATGTACAATTCCAAATAATGACGAAAACATGAGCAGCGAAATATCTAAGCCGGAAAAATAGACATTCAGAAGTTAATCACAACGCAATCGTATCCCGCAGCATAAATTTTTACGCTTTGTTTTAGGTACGTATCACGGGTATGCTCGTGCACCATACTTTGAAGAGGGCAAAGGAAGGGACTTTTAAGGAACGCTGATCAACACTTTCATGAATAACGTTTTGAGGAAGCATTAAATTGACTTTTATACTTGAGCTGTTCATTGCGGAAACTGAGTGCAATAGTTGCGCCTACGATATGGTGAATTGTATCTAGTTATCTTTTCGCCTTCTTGTATCACAAGTTAGAGCCTGTGGTGACAATGTTTTTTCAGTAATACATATTAAAGTGTCACTCTGTGAGCACAAATTATGTGTAATTAAACAATTTTGTAGCGATTAAACGTTCTTAGGGGCCATGTATACAAGCCTAATTAGAACAGCAGCATCATTCATGTTCAAATCTTTTTTCTAAAGAAGTCATTTACTTCGAAATAAAAACAATTGCTACTGGATAGAAGCTCAGAACTGCTAGTGATCTTTTTTTTTCAAATTTGAGTTCCGTAAGTTCAAAATAATAAAAGTCTTTATCAGAGCTCACTTACTTGTCTAAAAGGTAGGTTCTGCATTGTACTCACAAAATGAAGTAGTGTGCAATAGAATACGTCGAACAATTATTTCTTACAACTAACCTGAAGCGTAAGTTGTGCACGGGCGGCTCGGCGTAAGGAATGCCAAGGAATGTGTAGATCCGGTAGTTCGCTACATAAGACCGGAATCCACGAACTGTGCTTCCACTTTTAGTGTGGACTTCCACGTGGTCCGCCTACGCTGCGTGAAGAAAAAATAGCGTAGGCTTGCGCAGATACCTCGAACGAGTTAAGTGCAGTTTGTTTTAAGCTGTTCACAATGAGAAAGACGAAGACAGAAACAATAAGTTTGCTCTTGCGTTTATTAAGGAAAAAAAACTACCGCGAACGAAATGTGTAATAATGAAATGGCATGCTTCTTCTTCACAGAACGTGATGTGAAACCGGAAAGTTCGTGCATAAAAAGCAAGAAACAATGGGTACCTCTATGCATTCCTATTAAGTGGCCCATCGGATAACTTCCATTATGTTCAAAACGGGTGAAAATTGCTGCACTAGTGAGGTTGGCCTTTTGTCTTCTGCAAAACAAGCTATCCCACGCCACCAGGCCTTTACAACATTGTGAACCGTTGTTGTCAGCAAAAAATAATTATTTCCCGCCAGAACTGTGAACTCATTGAGGGACATCGTAGCGTTGAGCTTGCATACAACTGTGAACTCTCACCAGAACAGTGTAGTGGTGAGCTTTTCATTACTTTTTTTGACCCGCAATACTTCCCGCGCAGCAATGCAGAATTCACGGTTGATTTCTCATACCGTTACGCACAATAGGGGACATTATGCAAGCACTTCGGTTGTAATTCTACTACTTTTGTTAATGAGCACTGTAGAAAGATGTAGCAGACAGATGGCTGGCATGACGCTTACATACTTATTAGCTTGGCTGTCTTAAGTGTGCATGCCCTCAGGCTGCTAGTTTACTTAGCATTGTCAAAGGACGCATAAACTTAGTCATTTTTTTCAGTCGGGTACATTAAGTGGCTTGACGACGTATATCATTGACCGATAAACCGGTTGAGTTAGTAGGCGTTTCTGCTCACAGTGTGTTAAGTCACGTTAGTATATCATCTCCTATCCAGACGTAGAACCGACAAAGCTCAGTTTGAATATTGCCAGTATGTGGCTATTTAATGACCTGCGCAACGAGAATAGCTTCCACTTCCGTTCTGCTAGGCGACAGAATCGCGTTTCGCACAAGTTTCATAGGACCAGTACACCTGCGCTAACTTGTTTCTAAAAATAAATACAGCACCTTCCCACAGGAGTTCTGCTGTCTCACCCTCAGTTGCCGTGACGTGGGCAATGTAACGCGTGTAGCGTCATCTAAGCGAACGCTATGAATTGGGGCTCATCGGCATTCTCGTCGGCAAGCCCATGGCCAAAAGACGTGCCCTAGAGCCCCTCCCCCTTTCCTCCCGACTTTTTATGGATGAAGGTGCTTTACCGTGAATAAATAACGAAAAAATAATTTTTCAAGAACTCCAACATGTGCCCGACTCCTGAAAAAAAAAATTGCTGGCTGCTTCTCGGCATGCGTTGTTTCTCTTAGTTACCGAGATTGTCTACTCAAGAATGTAAACGTATTCTGGGGCTTCCTTGAAACGCAGCGAACTTAATCTTATACCTAAATTGCTTTTATCACTACCCTTCGGCAGAGGGAAGCAACTCTGCTCATCTCTGACCTGTAAACACGCAAGCGGGTTACAGGGCGGGTGAAGGCAGCGGCCAGGACCCAAGGTCACCTGGCAGTTTGACCTCTTGCACGCCGAGCATCTCCTCCACGGATGTGGTGCCCAATAAATGTTTCCCCTCATCCTCTCACGCTCGGACTAGACAACGTTTACGTGCATCATATGACGCATTAGCTTGGTTTGGGTTTATGAAGTAATGAAAAAAGTTAACGTGTACTATTACAATCTGCCCAACCATTGTTTAAGATGTTTAGAATGCTATGTCATTTTTACAGTATATCGCACGCATTTTCATAGAACTTGTAAAGAGTTGCTCGTGCCATCAAAAGTGCTTTCCGTGAACGAACTACCACATTTACACTTTACACGATGGAGTAAATACAGTAGTGTGCCAGAATAATAACGTTGTCGACATAAATAAACGAAAAACATTGTAATTCCACTGAAATCCAGCCAGATTTACTATGAAAACACTGTTAATCTCATGTGGGAGTCAATGCGCAATCAAGTTTCAAATAGGAATCCGTTGCGATTCGTGCAGCAGGTGACAGGAACTGGAAAACATTACATTAATCGGATAGACACCCCTCATAACGATGTCACAGCTTTGCGACTCCAGCGATTGTCACATTGTAAAAAATTATTGTTTCCAGTGTACCTGCAGCCACATTAGTAAGCCGACCACAGAACCTCCGGCAAAGAGTAGAGCAGCGGTGACGACGACGCTGTAGCAGAATGGAGGTGCCATAAGTGGCTTCGATCTGCAAATTACAAATTGCGAAGTGGGTACAAAAGCTCATCAAAACACTCTTCCAACTGCACATTAAAACCAGCATCGTGCTGTACCACATGTCTACCCGAGCGCCAAATGCTAGCGTTGTTTATGGTGTACGTGGGAACTTACTACATCAAATGAAATCAAATGAAATCTTTATTTGTCACAAAAAATATACACGTATTGGGGTTAGTATACAGAAGGAGGTGCCATAGCAAAAGGCTGAAAGGGGACCTCCTGTTAGAAAATGACATGTTGATAAGTACAACTAAATGGCAACAAAAAAGCGATTAAGTAATTATTGATAGTAATAAAAACAACGCAAACATGCATTAAAAATGCCAGTAAAAATGGTAACAAAACAATGTTCAGTAATTGTGCAATGAAAACAACAAAACGTACAATAAAAATGGCAGTTGAATCGGGAACGAAATGACGTTAATTACTGATATACAGCTAAAAAACAACCCCTATGTGCATGGGTAACAAATGTGAACATAACACACACAATAACACCTGTAAATGTAAGCGAACGCCGATATAAAAATGAAAATGAGTTATAATTGCGAGATAAATATCTAAGCTCTTTTTTAAGAGCAGCTAATGATAATTGTTTAGTGTTTATGTCACAGGTCTCGTTAATTAGGGAGGCGATCGCCGGGTTAATTCCAAGGGCCGAAGTATCGGCCCCCCGAACCGCATCACTAAAGCGTGGACAATTTAGAAGTGGTCCTTTTTGTCGTGCCAGCGGACGCCGGCTGTGGCCCAAAGAACAAGTAAAAGCCGAGAGTTGATAAACAAACAAAATTATATTCTCAATAATGGCAGATCAAAAAACAATACACAAGTATGCACACTCCACTATAGTTGAGTACTATATGTCACCAATCAAACGACGTACTACACAGTACAATCAGCCACACTCGAAACAACGGACACAGACAATACGCACTACAATGCAGTCGCATGCATTGAACAACCAAGACACTTAAAGACTAAAGAGATAGAAAACCTATTCAGTCCAAAGTTCTTGGAACGAAAGTCTGGATGATACTCTTCCGAGAACCACTCACTGAAAGTCCAGCGTTGTTGTCGTTCCGCTGCCCCTGAAGTTTCTCTTTCAGGATACCTCGCACAAGTTTCTCTTCCAGGAAACCTCGCGTCTTCAATTGGCCTCTCTCCAAGCTTCAAACTTCTTCGCCGGAAACACGTCGGCTTCACACACGCAGCTGTTGCCACGCGTCTTCGCTCGATAGCGGTAAACACAGCCTCTTGCTTGTAGCTCGAATCGTCACCCCTCAGGTGGAAATCATCTTCTTCTCCTGCTTTGTCTATACGGACAAAACCTTCACCGACTACACGGCGGAACACCCTACGCGCTCTGGCGCTAACTTCCGTCTTCTCCTCCACTTTCATCTCCGCTGCTCGGGTAAATACCTTCCGCGCGACATTCCAGAAAGTTCTCATCAATTCGTCGGCGCGATGCGCAGCGAAGGCTGGGTGAAAGCGCGAGACGGTACGAGGACCGTCCGCGACGGATGACTCAACCCGGCATGACCACGCCTCTTTCCTTCTAGAAATTTCGAGTGCTTGCTCGGCCACCGATGTGGGGAGAGGAGGTTCGTCGGCGAAGCCACGCTTGCGAGGGGAGAGTCGAGCGCCCGGGGAGTCTGGATGTTTGTTTTCTTTTTTTTTTGTTGACCTCGCGGCGTCACTCCGGCGTTTCGTCGCGAGAATTTGGTGGCGCGCCCTTTTTGAGCGCTCGTTCTGTGACACTGCCCGCCACTTTAAGAATATTAACTCATAATATTCAAAACCACACAAACGAGCGCGAACAGTCCCCACACTCTCAAAGACTGTAACATAGTCCGTCGCTCATGACACGTCCCATTCACAATATATCACTCAATACAATTGGACATTACAATTCAATCTCACACACATGAAATATAACCGCAGGTACATGAGTACAACGCTTCATCACACATTCCAAACAATACAAACGTACAAAGTTCTGTCTTTACAATAATTACACAACACTATACATCACATCACAGCACAAACACTTCGACACTTGTCACACAGGATAACACAACATTAACACAACATATGGCACTCAGCACTGCCAAACACATTCTGATTCGACCTCAGCACTAATCCTGTGTACTTTGAGCGGCGCTTGCGCCCTTTCTTGCGGTGCTCGCTCGATCTCTTCTTGTGTTTCCACGTTCTTTTTCGGTGAGCCCTTACCAACGACGATATCTGAGGTGGCGTCTGAGCCATCGTTGTCACTTCCGACACCGTTAACGGGTCATAACGTTCACTAGGTCCTGTCTGTTTATTTACCAGCTTGTTCATGTCACGGCATTGGGCCTGGCTGGCCGACGCCGTCACCTTTACACTGTCGGTCGGTTGGGGTCGTGCCGACGTACGTCCAGCTGCCCAGCACGTGAACTCATTCAACACGATCATCTTCTCATTCACTGTCTCTTGCGCCGCGGCTTCACCTTGAGCTCTAGTGAGATCTATCACGGGATGCTCCTCCACTGTATCTCGCGGTCGCTGGGTTGGCGAGGGCTCTATCTTAGGGTCTTCTCCCAAACTTTTCGGATTATTCAGACCTCGCGCCCCGTCGATGTTCCCGATGAAAAGGTCGTAAAGAGGGGTCGTCATACATAGAGCGGTAACCTTCCCGCTGAAGTACGGGGTTTCCACCTCAATCTCTGCTTCGGGAAGCATCCGAACCGTACGGTCAATTAGGCAAACCGGTTTCGTTTTGCCTGTTAACTCACTTTCCCGTACCAAATTTCTCCGCACGATAACAGTGGAGCTGCCGGTATCCCTTAACACCGTAATCTTTTTGTCCGCAACTTTTCCAGGCAGCGTTGGCATTCCCTTCGAAACACCGGTTGGCTGTTTTGTCATTACAGCACCCACAATAGGGATTTTCTCCCCATTTTCAACTCTACAAATCCGTCGGTGACGGCATTATCACTGGATTTCAGTGCCGCTTGCACACAGGATACCTGGTGAGTTTGACTCGCTCCGTTTCGACATGCGTCTGCTTTGTGCCCAGTCTGACCACATTTGAAACATTTTACAACCGTGGGGCTCGCAAAGTTAGTACGACAGTTGCTCGCGCGATGACCCACTCGGTTACACAGAAAACATCGCGGAACACTCACCGGTGCACGCTTCTTTTGTTCGGGTGCCGAATTCTTCGAATCTTCGGGACACTCCTTCTTGACCTCGGCTAAATTAGCGCCACCTTGCGCTTCCAAGAATTGATCAGCTAATTCAAGCATGTCTTCAATTGAATTAGCTCTCCTCTCTTTCAAGTACAGCGACAGGCTTGGGTGGCAACTAGTAAGAAATTGTTCTCTTATTAGGAGCTCTCTAAGCTCATCATACTCCTGCGCTGTCCCTGAAAGTTCAATCCATCTGTCAAAATAATGGCAAAGTCGGGTGGCATACTGCGTAGCCGTCTCACCATCAGCTGGCTTTCCTGTCCGAAATCCGTCCCGGAAGCCTTCCACAGTAAATCTAAATCGCTTCAGCAAAGCAGCTTTCACCGTTGCATAGTTGGCTGCATCGGTCGGCGTCAGCCTACCGTACACACTGAGCGCTTCACCACTCAAGCAAGTACTCAAAGCAGTTGCCCATTGATGTTCCGGCCAATTCTGGCTCCGTGCAATCGTCTCAAATTGGTGAAGGTACGCATCAAGGTCGTCCTTCCTTTCATCAAATGCTACGAGCAGCTTGCTTGGGTTCAAGCGGAAGCCATGATCTTCTCGTTTGCTGCTTTCAACTCTAGCTTGGACGGGAGTTTCACTTCGCTGTTGCAAACGGAGCCGCTCGACTTCCATCTCGTGCTGCCGCTGCCGTTCCCTTTCAGCCATCTCCGCTTCTCTTTCTTCTTTCAGCTGTCGCTCCCTCACTTCTCTTTCTTACTTCAGCTGTCGCTCCCTCGCTTCTCCTTCTTCCTTCAGCTGTCGGTCCCTCGCTTCTCTTTCTTCTCTCGCCCTTTCGGCTGCCAATCTCTCTCTCTCCAACTCCAACTTCATTTGTTGCTCTCTTTCTTCCTTCGCCCTTTCAGCTGCCAACCTCTCTCTCTCCAACTCAGCTGCTTTTTCTTCCTTGGCTCTCTCAGCTGCCAACCTCTCTCGTTCCAACTCGGCAGCTTTTTCTTCCTTGGCTCTCTCAGCTGTCAACCTCTCTCGTTCCAACTCAGCTGCTTTTTCTTCCTTGGCTCTCTCTTTTTCTTCTTTTTCCTTCTGGGTGACCCACTTCCATAGTTCGGCGCCAGAAAGACCCATCTTTTCACCAAGAGCTACTAACTTTTCGAGATCCATTGTGTTTTGCAAATAAAAACTTGCCGCGTGCAAAAAATATCTGCCGAAATCAGTATATCGGAACACTCTCCTGCACTCGGTAACGAGAACACTGAACACACAAAATCGTTCCGATAGCACTATCAACAACTCGAGGCTCCTTCTCACTACTTTGGACACACTGTGCACCAAAAAGGCCCTCGTCGCGGACGCCAGATTAATTGTCACAGGTCCCGTTAATTAGGGAGGCGATCGCCGGGCTAATTCCAAGGGCCAAAGTATCGGCCCCCGAACCGCACCACGAAAGCGTGGACAATTTAGACATGGTCCTTTTTGCGCCGGACGCCGGCTGTGTCCCAAAGAACAAGTAAGAGCCGAGAGTTGATAAACAAAGCAGAATTATATTCTCATTAATGGCAGATCAAAAAACAATACACAAGTATGCACACTCCACAATAGTTGAGTACAATATGTCACCAATCAAACAACGTACTACACAGTACAATCAGCCACACTCGAAACAACGGACACAGACAACAATACGCACTACAATGCAGTCGAATGCATTGAACAACCAAGACACTTAAAGACTAAAGAGATATAAAACCTATTCAGTCCAAAGTTCTTGAAACAAAAGTCTGGATGATACTCTTCTGAGAACCACTCACTGAAAGTCCAGCGTTGTTGTCGTTCCACTGCCCCTGAAGTTTCTCTTCCAGGAAACCTCGCCGAAGTTTCTCTTCCAGGAAACCTCGCGTCTTCAATTGGCTTCTCTCCAAGCTTCAAACTTCTTCGCCGGAAACACGTCGGCTTCACACACGCAGCTGTTGCCACGCGTCTTCGCTCGATAGCGGTAAACACACCCTCTTGCTTGTAGCTCGAATCATCACCCCTCAGGTGGAAATCATCTTCTTCTCCTGCTTTGTCTCTATGGACAAAACCTTCGCCGACTACACGGCGGAACACCCTACGCGCTCTGGCGCTAACTTCCGTCTTCTCCTCCACTCTCATCTCCGCTGCTCGGTTAAATACCTTCCGTGCGACATTCCAAAATGTTCTCATCATTTCGTCGGCGCGATGCGCAGCGAAGGCTGGGTGAAAGCGCGAGACGGTACGAGGACCGTCCGCGACGGATGACTCAACCCGGCATGACCACGCCTCTTTCCTTCTAGAAATTTCGAGTGCTTGCTCGGCCACCGATGTGGGGAGAGGAGGTTCGTCAGCAAAGCCACGCTTCCGAGGGGAGAGTCGTGCGCCCGGGGAGTCTGGATGTTTGTTTTCTTTTTTTTCGTTGACCTCGCGGCGTCACTCCGGCGTTTCGTCGCGAGAATTTGGCGGCGCGCCCTTTTTGAGCGCTCGTTCTTTGACAGCTTAGTGGTATTGAATTCCGAAATTGGATAGCTGCACCTATGGTAGTATGTTTGCCATAGTTAGTGTGTACATGTGGTAGTAAAAAGTTGTTGTTTGAAGCAAACCTGATAGGATTACAGTTCAACAATTGGAATTTCTCTAAATTGTTAACTGTTATTGTACCGTTGAAACACTTGAATCCCAAATTTCTATTTGATTATATTACACACTGTTAGTACATTATGTTGCTGAAAACGTGCGGATGCGCAGGTGATTGGTGAACTGAATGTTAGGATGCAAATGGCTTGGTTTTGGAGACGTTGTAGTGGAAGTATATGAGAAGCATAAGTATTCGCCCAGGGCGTGATACAGTACGTGATATGACTGTGGATGAAGGCGTAGTACAGGGTAAGCAAAGTCTGCAAACTGAAGAATGGTGTTGCTTTAAATAATGTTCTGATACCATGAGCAATCCTCTGTCCTATAAGTGAAATGAGATGATGGTACAACATAAGTATGGTATGGGAATGCACTCGACAACATCAGCGCCAACATACTGCCCTCCAATTCCAAGCCAGGACGCACCCCCTCCCCACTCCTCTATGCACCTTTTTTTACACAGAGAAGGATTTTCTCTTTTCTGGACTGTTGCACGAGAGTACAAAAGCCGCCGTCAAAGCTTCGGCAGTGCACTTATTGGGGGGTCACGTGCCCCAACAACAGCCCAGAGAGGACTATGACGGCGCTCACGAAGCCTCGCGTGAGAAGGTCAATACGGTAGAGTAAAGTTTGACAAAACTTGGAGGTAACCTGTTTGTATTTGTTCTTGTCCAGAGAATGAAGACTGTGAATGAAACAGTGAAAATGGTGGGAAGAGAAGGCGGTCTATTCAAAATCTCCCAAAAGAATGAAAAGGGCGGTTGCTTGAGTAGGGTTTCATGCTAGAGACTTTACGGTAACGCAACCCACAGGTATACACTTGTGATCAGCACCCTGAACTTAAAGACAAGTGTGGGCTGGTGTGTCGAGCTAAGAGATCGCACTAGATAACGCGCAACTTCCTGGAACAAGAGGCTGGTACACTTCGGGTGAAGAAGGACTCCTGCATTGACAATAGCTGTCTACACATTAAGTGAACGCAAAAACAGTATTCACAAAACTTCTGCTTGATTTTTTTTTATTTTCTGGGCGCACATGAATCGAAAATCGAAGTAATAGACACGAGACATAATTCATCGAAAAGATGTGCATGGAAGCCGTACGCACGCGAAATCGTTGCACTTTATTGATACAATCTGACCTTTTATTTGGCACTTCATCGATGAGATTTTTTGCAGTAAAATATCAATTTTTTCATACGTATGAGTGAACAATGCAGTGTAACATAATTCGGTGAGATCGGCCCTTTCAAATATGCACGTGATTGTGATTAGTATAGTTTTTGGTCTGTCTCAGTGGTGGACATTTCATGCCTACTACTATTCTCCAATCTGTTCAGAGTCATTCTTTGTTTTATTACTTCAAGGCGTAATCTGTCTGACTTGCACGAATGACGTTGGCTGAAGTGAATCAATCAGGGATGCATACGGCAGGTCAGTCATCAGTAAAGTGTTATCGTGATAAACTAAAACGCGAGCAGCCCGTAGACAGGCTTTGACTTTTTCACTGAATCCTTCCAGAAGAAACACTCTTTTAGCGGTGTTTTTTAGAAGGGGTCGCTATTGTGAAAGTAAAGTACTTAAGCATCAATTCAGATTTGTCGTTGGTGACTATTTTGCATCATATTGGCTATATTTCAAAGCGTTTGGTGACGAAAATTTTCATTTGGTGCAATGGCTGTTTACTACTTTTTTATAATTATCGTTTTACCTTTTTCAAAACGGTTGTAGCTATTCATCAATAGTAAGGATTCTGCTCATGTCACCATTCATTTTTTATTTGACTACGAATTCGGCACTACTATTCAATTACGTATAGCTACTTTAGGTGCATTTGGCTTGACTTCTTGCGCCTTTTCAATTCTAGCTATGGTGAACGTAGATCAACCACAACTAGATTTCACATTGCTTGTGTAGATGGTCCCTTTAAACTAAACGAAACTGAGAGAATTGTTTTTAGAAGGGTGCATGTTAGAGAATTTTGTAATCTTCTTACTATTCGCATTTCAAAAGCATTATAACGCTTACCGCTCTGATGTCAACGTCGCATCTTTCACTAATGCTTGTTGTGGCTCATAATTTTTTTCAGGTTGAGCTGAAAAAAAGCACAATTTGAAACAGAGCATTCGTTTGGATTTTAAATTCAGAATTAAGAAGGTGCAGTAGCATAAAAGCGCTCACGTTTGCGAGCACGAAAACGGCGCTACCAATGATGCTGAATGGCTTGCAGTACCATTGCTGCGTTTGTTTCTTTGTTTGTTTTGCAAGGTGAACCGAATGGTTTTCTAATAATCACAAGTAACAAAATTGCCACGTAATACCTTCTCTTCCACACCTACAGTTTTTGTGATCTATGAGTCTTTAAGCGTTGTGACCATCATCACTGTGGTCATTTCTACCTTCTCCGTGGTCAATGTTCTGGAACGAGGAGGTGACTCTGGCCAAATAAAGAAAGTTTTAAATAGTCACACTGCTAACCTACACTTGTTTCAAACAAATCCTGAGTTATTAGTTGTGAATCAAGTTTCGTATGCTTTATTTGCAGAGGCTGTTGGTCATACTGTCTGACTGTCACTTTGTACGTTTGCATCGGTGCCGTGTTACATGAATGACATGTTGGCCCTGAAACACGCTGTTTGCGTTGTAACTATACTATAAAAACTATCGCTAACAGCTGCTCTAACTATACTACCGCTGTAATGTTAACTACCCAAGAGCTGTAGTTCCTGGCAGGTTGGTGCTCTACATTAATGCGTTGAGTGCTGTTAGCACCCAAATTGTGCCAACAGGCTGGGTCATGGCGACGGAAAAAGTGAGTTTAGATGGTCTTCCTGTGAAGCTGTGCCATCCTGCGTACAGAGAATATATATATTCAAGGTTACGAATCAGCTGCGTAATTGAGACAGAAATGCGAACTTGTGTATTAGTTCTTATAAAAGCTTATTTAGGTGGTTCGTCGCACGAGTATGGCGTATATTCGACAGCAACAATCTCGTAATCATCAACACTGAATGTAAAATATGAATGAGATGCACCTAAGACCTGCTCATCCTTAATAGCCGACCATATCAGCCTTTACATGAAAACAGCTGAGCTTATGAAGAGAACAGCATGACACTAGAACAATGATATTCTCCACAAAGTAAACCACAGTGATAAAACTTTTTCAATTGACAGCAGTGTTTCCTAAAATTGATGCGACTCCCTCGGACCAACAGGAGTCTGCGTTGTTTCTAGATACTATATCCGTGTCTGCGTTGGCTCAAGCAAATTGTGTAAATAAATTTATTGTAAAAGTGCTGTCACATATGACCACCTTTAACTGTAGTCGGTCTGAAATATATGATATCTTTCTGTAATATCATTTTTATCGAAATTGGGAGAGCATTCAGTGCGTAGACAAGACAACCGCTGACAATTAGATGTAACTGACTGGATTCCAATAGAAGTAAAACGTGTAAGCATGAGGCAGAAAGGTAGGTGGGTAGGTGAGTTCAAGAAGTTTGCAGGAAGGAAGTCGCAGCAGCAAGCACATACCCAGGTTGGTATATAGGCGTAACATGAGCGATCCATTTGCCCTGAAATGGGCGTAATTGAGGCTGATGGTACCTGTTTTAGAGGGTAATGAATCTATTGTTGGAAAACACATTTACCTTGGCGTGCAGAATTTCTGTGGTATCAGTGACAGCCTGTAATTTAAGGTAGTAGCCTATCACACTACTATGAGTACTTTGTACTATGAGTACAAAGTGTGAATTTTTTGCCTCCAAGCACAATTAAAATTGATAAAGCTGTGGTAATTAAAGCTGCATTAAACTCAGCAGCACATTGCACAACTTTGCTTGAGTATTGGCAACAAGTCATTTTAAGTGCTATTTCGCAATGAAGAAAAGCCTATCAAAAGAAGAAAATTTTGTCCTCATACCCAATCCATTAGGTAGTTATATGGCAACAAGCAATTATTTGTGTTTTAGCTACAAATGTTCTTTTGAGTTTTCAATTAAACTTTTCAGCTACACAGCGACAGAACAGGTAAAAATGTCTCGTATCTCATTTCAAGAGTTTACCGAGAGATACAGAAGTTTTGTACCGTGATTTATAACTCGAGTAGTAGCTTACATGCCGTGTTGTATCACGTCGGACTCATCATGGGATTAGTAAAAATGCACTGCCAACAGATGCTCCTAGTAACATTTCACACCTATAATTAAACATAGATGTGTTACCTATTTGGCAAGACTTTGAAACGCCGATTCTCTACATCTTAGGTATTCGTAACGTATAAAATAACAAGGGCACGCTCGATACTTATAGCCATTTCGCGGACATTCTCTTGTAAGGAAACATCAATATCTCGCAAATCTCCCTATCATTTTTTAGCGTACGATTCTCCGAGAGTAGCCGAAAATATTGCAGGTTATTACGCTATTGCGTACCTTGTGTAAGCGAAGACACCGGCTTCTGCTCTTCTGAGGAAGGCGAAAAACATTCGGGAACAGCCAACGTTGCAATCGGCTGATCTTGTGGTTGTACGAGTTCACACCTCGGTTTCCGTTTTGATCGCTCTTTTTCGCGGTCCTTGCGCTGTCCTCTTTCCTGTTCTGCCTGCTGGTGATTCATACCGCGGATCTCTGATGCCTGTGGCGCCGGGGACACAGGACTAGCGATGCTTGAACCGTCGGTTGACGCAGAGGTGTCTGCATTTCTATCACTGATTGGAGCCCTCCTGTCGAAATCATTGCGGGATTCGCCAGGACGTGGAGTGGGTGTGGTCGATTGCGACGATGGACAAAGAACGTGAGTGCTCTTGGGTGTCGTAGCCACGGAAGGTGTCGGAACCCCACGAGCAAGTTCCTCGCTTCAGGTTCACGAGTAGCCATGAAATTAAGATGCCTTGGTAAGTAAGTCCATACAACACCCCTATCCCCAAGCATTCATTTATCGAGTTTGTCTTTCACTACACATATTCAGGCTATGATTGCCGCTGCTCTATAGGCTTCAGAAAAACAGAATTTTCGAGATACATATCCTCCGCACTGAAAAGATGGCTAACGTTCAGCGGCTCTTTTCTAGATTATGTTTTAGTCTTACGAAAGTTGAGAAAACTGTACAGCATCGCAGCTTTAGTAACGAAGCATGACTATTTGCAAGAAAGCAAGCAGCTTCTGTATCACAATATTTCTATGCAAATATTTTGTGCATTGAAAATGCATCGCTATGTAAATTTCAGCCTCTTTAGTGCAGAATGCATTGCAGACTTTAGGTATATTTTTAATACATGGTACTCTGTTGAATCACGCAAACACAACGCAAACAAGTTTTTATGTGCGCGAAGACAAAGCCCTGCATTATTATTGCTCAACATTATCAACAGCCAGCCAAACCAGGTATCGACTGTACTTCGAGCACGCTTCTTGAAAGAATACATTCATTAAAAAAACACTTTCCTATTATAGAGCCACAAGGGACTGCACCTTTTCACTGGAGCTGCAAATACCGAGGTTAAACAGTTTCACAATTTCTTAAGTTTCTTTTTCATCAACAGTCGATGAACTGTGTAAAACCGATTCTCAGAGCGACACTGGTAGTGCGGTGTTGAATCCTAAATCACTAAGCCAATTCCAAGCCTATGGCTTGCACCGCAAACTTGCTCTGTCAGGGTCCTGACTGCGTGCATGTGACAAAACATTGATTGATTGGTATGTGGGGTTTAACGTCCCAAAACCATTACACGACACAGCAATAGATTCTTTTAGGCCCACGATCTCCTGTTAGGATAGTTTAGGTAAAAAAATTTGGTGCATGTGTGTGTAAGGCTAGTGTTTTTTCTTCTTTCTTTTATTACTTTGATAGCATCGGGGAATGCTTCCTCCAAACTCTTTCATTCATCCATGCCAGTAGTCAGACCTTACCTCAGGCACTTCCAAAACTTCTCTTGCTGCAGCGAGAATGATGGTCATTACCAGGAGAATAAAATACAGCAGTTAGAGCCAAGATTTTTATGTGGCAAAATCGAATGAGAAGTGACCTCGATTCCATATCTCTTGAATATCCGAAACAGTTTACCACCTTCAATTTTATAACCGGAATAAAAGCAGTTCATAAAGCTATTGAAAAATTGCGCACGCAAATGCACGTGACCAGCGCACCTTCGAAGGCGTATTCGGGAACACTCGCTCATTTAGCCCCCTCCCCGACGCCAGGCTTACCTGTAATGAGCCTTCAGCTCCACATAAATATGCAATGGATAGATACTTCGCTGAAAACTACAAAGAAGGAGCTTCTGGGCACGTCTTATACGCTATTACGATGGTCACACAGCCGCTTTGAGGTGTACTCACCCGTTGCCATTCATTGGCGTCATAACACTTTGCTTGTTGCCTTTCGGCTGCTTGGAGGAGCCCGCTCGATGACCCTTGCGCTTTTTCAGCGTACGTGTCTTCGATGGGTCAATAGTACTCGGCACACCGTCCTCAGCAGTGGGTATTTGAGGAGTAGTGATGCCGGGAACAGAATTTGTTTGTTTGTTTGTTTGTTTGTTTGTTTGTTTGTTTGTATCGTTTAATCCATGGCTCGTACCCACTCTGGGGGATTGGCCAAGAGAACAAATAGCCTCATATGAACGATAACTGCATCATTTCTTACAACGAAAAAAAAGGGGGGGACAGAAGACTCCATTACTTCTTCTTCTTTCTAACGACAAAAGCAGCGGGTAATGACCTTGTGGCCAATGCAAAGATGAAAGATTTCTCAGATCCCACATGCAGAGGGAATCCATGATATCCGATGCACGAATGAGGACGGTTGATATGTCACTTGAAAATCAGCAGAACGTTACGAGACGAATGGAAATGATCACGTACGTGATTTCCATGTCATGATTATCATGTTTGGACGTGTCATTCAGCTTCGTCGTCCATTCGCGTCACGTGATACCCAATTTCGTACATGTGAAGCTAGCGAAACGGTCGCGAGCGCAGCATGAGCGTGGCATGTAGTCATGTTGTTATATGACACGTATCTCATGACTATCATCTTTGCACCAGTCACATACCTTTGTCGTCCGTTAACATCACGTGATATAAAATTTGGAATCTTCTTCATCATCATAATCATCATCATCATCATCAGCCTGACTACGTCCACTGCAGCACAAGGCATCTCCCATGTTCAGCCAGTTAACCCGGTCCTGTGCTTGCTGCTGCCAATTTATACCCGCGAACTTCTTAATCTCATCTGTCCACCCAAACTTCTTTCTCCCCCTAACCCGCTTCCCTTCTCTGGGAATCCAGTTGGTTACCCTTAATGACCAGCGGTTATCCTGTCTACGTGCTACACGCCAGGCCCATGTCCATTCCTCTTCTTGATTTCAACTATGATATCCTTAACCCCCGTTTTTTCTCTAATCCATTCTGCTCTCTTCTTGTCTCTTAAGGTTACACCTACCATTTTTTTTCCATTGCTCGCTGCGTCATCCTCAATTTAAGCTGAACCCTCTTTGTAAGTCTATAGGTTTCTGCTCCGTAGCTAAGTACCGGCAAGATACAGCTGTTATATACCTTCTTCTTGAGAGATAGTGGCAGTCTACCTGTCATAATTTGAGAGTGCTTGCCGAATGTGCTCCACCTCATTCTTATTCTTCTAGTTACTTCAATCTCGTGCTTCGGCTCTGCGGTTATTACCTGCCCTAAGTAGACATAGTCTTTTACAACTTCAAGTGCACTATTACCTATCTCGAAGCGCTCCTCCTTTCCGAGGTTATTGTACATTACTTTCGTTTTCTGCAGACTAATTTTGAGACCCACCTTTCTGCTCTCCTTGTCTAACTCCGTAATCATGAGTTGCAATTCCTCCCCTGAGTTACTCAGCGATGCAATGTCATCGGCGAAGCGCCGGTTAATAAGGTATTCTCCTTTAACTCTTATCCCTAACTGTTCCCATTCTAGGCTTCTGAAAACCTCCTGTAAGCACGCGGTAAATAGCATTGGGGAGATTGTGTCCCCCTGTCTTACACCCTTCTTGATTGGTATGCTGTTGCTTTCTTTATGAAGCACTATGGTAGCAGTTGATCCCCTGTATATTTCTTTCAGAATGTTTATATATACTTCATCGCTGCCCTGATTCCGCAGTGTCTGCATGACGGCTGATACTTCTACTGAATCAAACGCTTTCTCGTAATCAATGAAGGCTATGTATAGTGGTTGGTTATACTCCGAGCATTGCTCTATTACCTGATTGATAGTATGAATGTGGTCACTTGTTGAGTAGCCTGTTCAAAATCCTGCTTGTTCCTTTGGTTGATTGAATTGTAATGTTTTCTTTACTCTTTCAGCAATTACCTTTGTAAATAGCTTGTATACTACAGAGATCAAGCTGATCGCCTGTAATTTTTCAAGTCCTGGTCATCTCCTTTCTTATGTATTAAGAGGATGTTAGCGTTCTTCCAAGACTCTGGTACTCTTCCCGTCAGGAGACACCTCGTAAACAGGGTGGCTAGTTTTTCTAACACAATCTATCTTCCATCTTTCAGCAGATCTGATGTTACCTCATCCTCACCAGCAGCTTTGCCTCTTTGCATGCTCTCCAAAGCTTTTCTGACTTCTTCTATCATTACTGGTGGCGTGTCATCTAGGTTACTGCTAGTTCTTATAGTATTATGGTCGTGGTTGTCTCGGCTACTGAACAGATCTCTGTAAAACTCCTCCGCTATTTTAACTATCGTATCCATATTGGTAGTTATTTTGCCTTCTTTGTTCCTTAGTGCATACATCCTACTTTTGCCTATCCCAAGTTTCCTCTTCACTGCTTCGATACTTCCACCGTTTTTCAGAGCGTGTTCAATTCTCTTCATGTTATACCTTCTTACATCGCATACCTTACGTCTATTATTCAACTTTGAAAGCTCTGCCAGTTCTATTTTGTCTGTTGTACTTGACACTTTCATAATTTGACGCTTCTTAATTAGGTTCCTTGTTTCCTGCGAAAGCTTGCCAGTGTCCTGTCTAACTACCCTGCCTCCAACTTCTACTGCACACTCCGTAAAAATACTCGTCAGATTATCATTCGTTGTATCTACGCTAAGCTTGGTTTCCTCACTAAGAGCCGAGTACCTGTTCTGTAGCGACACTCTGAATTCCTGTACTTTCCCTCTCAGTGCTAGCTCATTGATTGGCTTCTTGCGTATCAGTTTCTGTCGTTCCTTCTTCAATCCAGGCGAATTCGAGACCGTACCATTCTATAGTCACTGCATCGTACCTTGCCAAGCACTTGCACATACTGCAGGATTCCTGGGCGTGCAGTTATTATAAAGTCTATTTCGTCCTTATTTTCGCCATTAGGGCTCCTCCATGTCCACTTGCAGTTTTCTCGTTTTCGGTAGAAGGTATTCAAAATCCGTAAATTATTGCGTTCTGCGAATTCTACTGGTAGCTCTCTTCTGGCGTTTCTGGTGCCGATGCCATAATCTCCTACTGCCTGGTCTCCAGCCTGCTTCTTTCCTACCTTTGCAATAAAGTCGCCCATCACTATAGTATACTGTGTGTTTACCTTACTCATTGCCGATTCCACTTCTTCAAAGAAGCTTTCAACTGAAGCGTCATCATGGCTGGATGTAGGCGCGTAAGCCTGTACTACCAACTTGTATCTTTTATTCAGTTTAATTACGATACCTACCACCCTTTAATTAATGCTATAGTATTCCTCTATGTTGCCAGCTATGTTTCTGTGAATTAGGAACCCCACTCCCAGTTCTCTTCTGTTTGCCAAGCCCCTATAGCAAAGGTCGTGCCCATTCTGTAGCACCGTATAGGCCTCATCTGTCCTTTTAACCTCACTGAGCCCTATTATATCCCACTTAACACCCTCTTGCTCCTCGAATAGTACAGCTAGACTTCCCTTACTAGATAAGGTTCCAATGGCGGCCTGTCCGGATCCAGAGATTCTTAGCACCCTCTGCTGCATTGCAGATCTGACCGCCGCCATGGTCAGTTGCTTCGCAGCTGCTGGGGACTGAGGGCCGTGAGTTATTTGACGTATACATGTGGGAGGTAGTGGCCAGATACTACACCTGGGTGGCCAATCCTTCTCTGGTGAGGGAGTGCGTTCCCGGCGGTGGTTACCGGTGAGGCCGCACCCCAGGCCTCTTAATGCAGTTCCATCAACACGCGGATGTTAATATAAAATTTGGAATATGTGAAGCAAATGAAACGGGCCACGAGCGCACCATGAGCGTGGCATGTAGTCACGTTGTTACATGACACGCGTCTCATGATTATGATGTTTGCACCAGTCACGTACATTCTTCGTCCATTAGAGCCTCGTAATAACAAACTTGATATAAGTGAAGCTAGCGAAACGGCCGCGAGAGCAATATCAGCGTGACATTTAGTCATGACTCATGATTCAATGGACGTGCATGTCATGATTCCGACGTTAGGGTCTGCCTGTCACTTGTGTTCGCTATGCAGTCAGTGATACCATAGCAGTTTTTCAACATGTCATGTGAATGAAACCACCGCAAGAGCAGCAAGACCATGAATTGTAAATCCTGACATTCATGACATATTTCATAATGGTTACGATGTTATGATGAGCTATTATGATGCTATGACTAGTCAATTCTACTCGTCATACAGTCATGTTATGCCATGCCAAATTTGGTATCGATACCATTAACGACACCACCAGGAGAGCTAAAAGTCGTAGGTGGCTACATAGATAGATAGATAGATAGATAGATAGATAGATAGATAGATAGATAGATAGATAGATAGATAGATAGATAGATAGATAGATAGATAGATAGATAGATAGATAGATAGATAGATAGATAGATAGATAGATAGATAGATAGATAGATAGATAGATAGATAGATAGATAGATAGATAGATAGATAGATAGATAGATAGATAGATAGATAGATGTGCTCCAAGTAGCCGAAGTTCGCTCAGAAATGTTTTGTCCTTTTTGTATTAACATTTGCTGCAGTATGCCCAACCATGGAACCACTTCAATTTCTTGGACAAAATTCATGGGTGGTCGGCGCAGATGACCACCCATGGATTCTCAGGTAGACAACTGGTTTAGCACAAAAGACTACGTAGGGGGTGCCTGCAGGCCTTGTGACGGCCTGGTCTCAGTAGACGATCCCGCGTTGGCTCAGTGGCTAGGGCAATGCACAAGGGTTATATTGTTGAGTGAAGCTGTACACTGGATCGTCTTCCTAAACGGCCGGAGTCAAGGCGGTGTCCTCACGGATCCTACCGAGGGCATCCTCCTCCCGCGAAGCAAAGCCATCGATATGATTAGATCTAGGTTGAGAGCTGAATGTCCGCATAGAGCGTCGGAGTGTTTCCTTGGCCAGTAGCGAACTGCCTTTTGGGAACGAACGAAGTAGAAAGAAAATGTCTCTCGCATCTTCTCACGGGGGAAGTTGAGTAAATGCATCGCAGAGTGCGGGGGGTAGGGGTATTGCGTGAATGTGGCGTAATTTGACAAAGTTTTGGAATGTGTTATTGTGATTTCTTCTTTATTGTTCTTTATTATTCAATGAAGTAGAAGCGTTGCAATCAACGCCAAGCGAAAGCCAAGTAAAGACACCCTTGACTGAATTTCTAATGCACGATCCAGTGCCTACATTTACGGGGTGGCCCATGAACGGCTGTGCAACATGAGCAGTATTTTTTTTAACTAGCAATGACACGGGCCGCTGTGTCAATAAAAGGTTGCGGGAGCACTATCTCTCTTTGCATAACGGCACGCCTTCCCATTTGGCATCGCATTGTGCCACGTGTGGGTGCACACCTGTTCTGTCTAACACTGTTATTATTTTTAAGCACCACGATCAATTGACCCGTGAGGTGTCTGAAGCCTATCATATAAACAAGTCACGTGATGCTTGCGTAAGCCAGACCTCGGTTACATTGCACAAAAAAGAGTTCGCTTTTATTGATGATCGTATCGCTTAATCTCGTTGTACCTCTCTTGTCATGCGCGGCTAGTACTTTTTAAATTCTTGTTGCTCGGATTAAACTTTCAGTTGTGAGTGCAGCGCTGTGTGTGGTTCTCTTCTTTGTCTCCGTCTTTTTGTGTGCCGCTTTTCTTTTAATATGAAAATACACCAACTCGCCCAACTTTCTATTCTGTTATAATATATTTCTATCTTGGGTATTATAACTAATACGCCATCCCGTATAGCCGTGACTACAACAATTATTGATGGGATTAGACCCTCTGCAATAACGGTGCCTGTTTGCTTCTCATCAGGCAGCGCGGGGCAAACAAGGATGGTCGGCAAAACGAACTTGTATATTGCTCAATCTCCTTACGCCTCTAGTCGAATAACGCGTTCGATGCTCTAACCACTGAGCTATCATCACATCGATGCCTCTAGTCAGCCTTCACGGGTTGGGATGGTTGGCTCCTGTGCCATTTCAAGTTAGGAGTGTTGCAGGAAGTCAGCTGAAACAAGTCAGCTTTCATCTTGCAGCTATTGGCCTTATGTGGCAAGCGAGGACAGAAAATTGCCGAGTGTTCCGATGATCTTCTCGTGGTTTTTGTTGAGGCAGCACCGTGAGGATTATATCTACCACAGCGCCAAAATTTCGTTTAAGTACGGCACTCTCTGTCACACATTTTTTTGTTAACCCAAAGTGATAGGGTGTTATATTGTGGTGTTTCTACAAGTCAGCTTTCATATATAAGCGATTCGCCCTATGCTGCAGGTGAAATAATAAAATTACCGAGTGTTCCGATTACCTTGTCGTGGTTTTAGCTGAGACAATACTGTGCGGTATATATTTATCACCCCAACAAAGTTTTGTTTTCGTAAAAATCGAGAGCTGTTATTATTTTGCATGAGCACGAACTCAGTGTAGTTCTGCCAAAACGTAAGCATATTAGAAATTCGTATGTTTGAAAATAGCACTACTGCATCAGCAAGAAGAGGTTTTTTTCAGTTGACATTGTTGAATCACTTTCCTGTATCTGGGCAGTAGAGTGTCAAGAAAGAAAATACCTAATAGACTCCGTCACACAATCCTGGATCCTGCTGAGAATCATCGGCTCTTTTCAATCTCTTTAGACTTTGTCGCATTACCTTTGCTGGTCACGGGTGCGTCAGTTTTCTCATTTATACTATACCTCAACGGAGGTAATTTACAATCATTAGTATAGGGTGCAATGGTGTATCGCCAATCCTGCAGCCTAATTGGTTTTTTGTAAGACGTCTTCGTCTATTTGTCGAAACAGAACATGACTATCAGTTTGTTCGCAAGGGTGATGATTCCACATAGAATACGCTGTAGTCATCGATAGCAGGGAGAACGAGCACCACCGTACTGTGTTTGACTGTTGGCATAAGCGCAGTATGTCGAAGGTCATTGTCAATACTAAAGCATCTATGTCAAAAATAAAACAGGTGCCAGTAGTGATATGTATTTTTGTGCTTTCGACATTCTGTTTCAGGAAAGACTATATATCAGATAATTCAATCAAAAAAATATGTGAGGAAATATCAAAATATCATAAAGAAGTAGGCGTCTTCGACCGCTCTTTGCGCTCTTTTAGTATAGAATCTACTTAGTTTAAGACAATAGGGGTTGCACTATCCCACAATGCAAGTAAATCCTATTGCAAACTAGTTCGCTTATCAGTCACCTTTGTCATCAACATCATTTTCATATATACGTTTCTCCCAACTATCATTACCACTGCGTAGCACCCGCTGATCGCATCCGGTGCCTATAAATTTCATGTGCCGCCACATCATTCACTGTTTAAACTTGCGTTATTCATTCACGTTACAATGTCTTGCATTCAAGGTCTCAAAATTGAAGACCACGTGAGGACATTTGGCTTCCAGCTACGAAAAGTGGAAGCCAAATGTACGAAAGCTGGAAGCCAAAAGCTGGAGGACATTTGGCTTCCAGGTACGATATCGCGATGCCATGCGATATTAAATAGTGGGGACTTACTCACCTTGTTTTCAAGGCAGAAAAGCATCATTTGTCATATCGAAGACATATATAGGAAGAACGACTGAGCACACAGACCGTTCGATGTGTCACTCATTCGGAATGCTGGGTAAGTGTAAAGCGATTCTTTATACACTTAAAAAGAGGGCAACCTGAAGCAGCGGACCAGTTTTCATAAAATATGTGGATACTTCAACAGTTACTGTGCGCCTGTTTCTTAAATTTCACATTTGCGGCTCTTAATGTTCCAAAAATGCGCTGGTGTGGAAACGGCCTAAGTGAGTACGTGGTACATTTTTTCAACCAGAAGCAACGAAATAACGGTGGTATAGCTATATAAAAATGTCACTGTTACGTTTAGGAAAATACAATATATGATAGGCGTGACGAACCTCAAAACGTTATTTATAAAAAAATATATTCCACAAATAAATCGAAAGGTAAATATAAAAATGTCTAGTAATAAACTTTTTCAGTTGTTATAGCAAATGAAGTAACTTGCTTATTCATTCACCGTCTGCCGAGCTGTAAAGTGCTGCAACTGCATTGGATTCTCATTTCTTATTGCTCTTACTTGAGCCTTCTGCTTACCCAGCTATTCAAAATTCAATCTTATTTTGGTATTTTATTTCAGCTATACCACGTTGAAGGCACATTCCACATGAACTTTTCTTAGCTGTTACACGTGTAGCTCACCCATGAAGATGCGTGAGCCTTTTTCAATATAAAAACAAACCAGTCACAAGGTAAAACTAGGCCGTCGCCACTTTCAAAAGTGTTTCTGTGCTGTACCTCAACGGAGTACATACATGATACTCTGTCGCTTACAAATTGGCACAGACCAAACGCGTTTCGCAACAAGGAGCGATGATTCGGTGTGCTCGCTGACCACCAGATATTGGTTCTTCACAGGGAATATTTCACATTTCATATGTATCTAATAACTTCAGTGAGCACGTATATGTATGTCGTTTTCCTTTTGTTGTTGTTGTTGTTGTTGTTGTTGTTGTTGTTGAGAGCCCGCGCTGAGACGTAGACTTCCTAACAGCCATGTGCAGTTGACGTGTAATGCGACTTTTCTCGGCAGGAGTTCTGCGCAACTAAAGCCAGCGGTTGCATTATTATTACGAAAAAAGGTGCTAGAGCGATTGTGCCAATTGCCCGTAAAAACACTGCAGCAAATTGGTACCACCGAATGCGTCAATAAGACGCCCACATCGAAGACGTTGATCTTTAAGCTTCAGTCTTAACACTCATTCCAGAATGCGTCATTGCTAACATGCGCTTCAATGTACTTGACATGCAATGTGTTCGTGCGGTTGTGATGTGTGACCCACAATAGGCTAAAAACGATGAATCAAGATGCACTTGAATGTGCTAAGTAATCTTGAAGTTCAAAAATTGTTTCTAAACCATGTTTTTTTTTATTGCGCTCACAGATCCATTAAATATGGCGAAGGCGACAAGGGCGGCAACAGATATGTTTCTGGCGTGCAAAAAGGACATTATTAGACTGAACGTGAAACCAGCAATAATAAATGTATGTAGTACCAGTTTCTTTCCCTCGCAGTTCAAAGTTATACAGCCATTAAGTGTACACGCAGTACAAAGTCGCTGCATTTGTGACTGTGCAAGGTGACTCGTTTTCAAAAAGCTCATATTGAATGCTAGGATTATTTAAATCAATCAAATTCTTCAACGGTAATCCTTTGTTTATTTTTACTTTTTCTTTCTGTGAATTAGGGTAATGAATAATTTCGAAAAGTATATATTACTAAAAAAACTCAAGATTATCAACGAATTCATTTATACATCAAGGCACCACCCAGCCGTTAATGGCCCATCATGTATTGCGGGTTGTGCCAGTTTCATAAGGGTCAACCAACCAAACAACACTAGAAGCATGTCACGCAGACAGCCTCCGTTCTAATCTCAGTCAGACTCAAACATCTTTATTATTTGTTTTCATTTATTTGACTTACATTATTCTCGAAATTTTGATCAGGAACAAGTTTTTCCTCTCACAACTAAGGGCTCCGGCACTTACATCAACAGCTAAATTTCGGGAGAACATTGTGTTTAACGCTATCGCGTCAACATGAAAAAAGGAACACTTAGTGCAACGAATGGCTATCAGGAGGGCAACGCTCAAAGAAGTTGTGCGCTGATTCACTGAAAAAGAAGAAAGCTACAGTTAGTGCGAGATATGCCTGAAAGCGACCGCGGTGAACTGTGGCCACCTAGTACTTATAACGAACGAAATGAAGATAGAGAAGCACACAAATTCTAGAGAGAAAAAACTTGGCTCCACATCTGCCGGTTTCACTGCAAATGTCACCGAAATACGATAGTCTTGCGTGTGGAAAGAGTGAACAAAACGTTTGTTTGATGTTCTGCGAGAGAAAATTGGTTTATTCTAATCTGGAAGCGCCGCGATAGAGAGTCTCGATCCGCGCAGCGAAGGCAAACGAGCACATCGAGGCTTGTTAGACACGAGTGCCATCTGGTAGTTATCTTTGAAATCAAAGGAAGGCGTCCGCGCCCGTGGAGAAAGATGCGCGCCTGTCTCGGAGGCGATAAGGAGTAGAACGCAAAGCGACGGACAAGTGACACCACCATGTCATTTTAGCAAAGCGTTGGAAACACTTGCCTTTTGAGCATCGCTTTGCACTGTCAGCGCAGCGTGATAAACGCTATGGCCCTAAGAATTTCTTGTGTTTGCTTTCTCTAGTATAAAGGCACACATACAAAACATCGACGTGTTGTTATGGTGTTTCAGATATGCGCAATAAATTGTTTTTAATTGACAATCCCACGAGTATGAACTCTGACACATGAGCAATATTCGTGGGCGCTGCGGATGGGGTTGGCCGTTTAAGAAATTGTTTGGTGCAGTTTGAGGTATCGTTACCGCGGACAAACAGGCAAACGTACAAGCAGACAGACAGACCAGAACTTTGCGGCGAAGGTTGCCAAGAAAGAGTTTTTAAACAATTGGCCCCGTATCTGCATGTAAACTGCTCTGCATGTAAATCTCACGTGTCAATCTGCATGTAAATCTCGCGGTGGGCAGAATCGTACGCTTTGGCTGGCCTCGGGCTTTACCCGGAACAATTCTGTTGTAGTTACCGGATTCACAAAGGTCGCTGAAATCACTGCAGTCTCCGTCTGCGAAAGTCACGCGCTTTTCAGACACAGCGAAGTAACAACTGAGAGACTTATTTGCATGTATCGGTACATGTGAGTACGTTTCGTGCGTAATCTATGCGTGAGAAACGTGGGGTAAGTTTTGATCTGCTTTCCATTCTGCGCGTGACTTTCCAATTGGTTCCTATCGCGTTCATTGCTTCACCTTTGCGGCAAAGCTGTGACTTTTTAGAATATTCCTCTCTCTCTCTCTCTCTCTCTCATTGGCTATGATTAACTGTGTGAGCTATGAGACTACCATCTTACGTGTATTTTAACAGCTGCCACTACTGCCTTTTTAACAATATATCTTTTCAGAAACCTTTCCCTTCAGATATGGTGAAAGTAGTCGAGAATTAAGTTTGTCCTGACGTGGACAGATTTATTTTTTGGCGGAGCTTGGAAGAACTTTCATGCAGTAATTAAGAAACACAATGCTTTGCGAGTGTCTTGTATGGGGCACAACCCATAATCCTGTCTCCGAAGACGGGACGTTGCGGAGATAGTAATACGAATAACAAAGAAACTTTCTTTACAGAAAGTGGACAAGCTGTGCGCATCCTGGCGAGTGTGCTACATCGTTGCCGAAGACAGAAGCAATGTTCGTAAACATTATACCACGCGCTTTTCGATGCAGTCGTTCTTGGTAATGAAGTTGTGCTTTTTTTTCATTCTAATTCAGACATCGAAGACTTTTGAGGACGCAGTGGTCGACTGTATGCACAAAATGGCCCGTTCTTGGATTACAATCGACCCGGTAAGCCCATTCATCCCAATCACATGAAGCACTTCAATACCTTTAGTTATTGCTTTTGCACTGAAACAAATTGACCTAGGACCACCGTACATGAGTTCTCAGTACGTCTCGCCGCATTAAAGTGCTTCTATAGATGATTTGCTTTCTAAATGCTTAACCTCAAAACGTCTAAATTAAAACTTGAAGTTCTTTGTACCTGCACTTGCACTAAGCCGAAAATCGATTAGCTCTCTGCTGCACACTTCATGTAACACCCAATACATTGTAGGACCATATATTGACGCGTTTGGTTGTGCGAGTCTTGTGAATGTTGGTGTAGTGCACAACGTAACCAAGCAAGCTGGAAAGTGAAAGATGGAAAGAAATGGACACTTGTCGCAACTGACACTTGTCGCTGATGTTTACCATAAAAACTACCTGCGCAATGTGCTCATATATATATATATATATATATAGACAGTAATGCCAAGGAATGTATAGGGGAAGTTATTAGAACCAATAGAATGTAAATAAGAAGAAAGGGATGTGGATGAAAAAATAAGCAGCCGTGAGCAGGAATCGAACCTACGACCTTCGAATAACGCGTTCGATGCTCTAACCACTGAGCTATCACAGCGGCCTTCCCTCCATCCACTTTTTTGGGTTTATATGTGAATTTACACGTAGGAGTGTCAGTCAGCGCCATCTATAAGCCAAACGACGAGTGTGAAACACTCTTTTATGCGCATGTGTGGCATCACGTAGCACGTGAGCTTATTTCGAGCGGGCAGCTGATCAATAGTCCCTCGTATACAACCTAATGACACCAAGTCTGCCAGTACGAGACCCTCGTTAATAAATAAGCGAAAGAAGTGTATACCTAAGGGCTCGTTTTTCCGTGTTTTGACGCAATATTTATGAGATCTAACAGACAGTAATGCCAAGGGATATATAGGGGAAGTTAGTTGAATCGATGGAATGTAAATAATAAGAAAAGTGGGTGAAAAAATAACCAGCCTTGAGCAGGAATAGAACCTACGACCTTCGAATAACGCGTTCGATGCTCTAACCACTGAGCTATGACAGCGGCCTTCCCTCCATCCACTTTTTTGGCTTTATATGTGAATTTAGAAGTAGGAGTGTCAGTCAGCGACATCTATAAGCTAAGCGACGAGTGTCAAACACCCTTTTTTGCGCATGTGTGGCATCACGTAGCACGTGAACTTATTACGAGCGGGCAGCTGATCAATAGTCCCTCGTATACAACCTAATGACACCAAGTCTGCCAGTACGAGACCCTCGTTAATGAATAAGGCAAAGAAGTGTATACCTAACCCTTTATTGACGAGACAATAAAATACTTGCAGAAAACATTTATTTTCTACATATTTACAATTGTTGCAACAAGACTAAGCATATTTCATAAAAAGAAAACATTCTGCGTATAGTTTCTAAAATACAGCTTTGTTGCCTGTAGGCAACACTAGGCACGAGCCATAAGGTAGGCGTCACTGCGTGCTTCTTACGGGTTAGTGTGGAATTTGTGCATGCACTCCTTTCCTGGAGTAAAGCATAGGTGCACATTGCACTTCCTGCACATGACTCGCGTGATTCCTGTGCAGTTTGGGTATTTACAATGGCCTTTCTTTGCAGAAAACATCGGGAGATGGTCAATAGTGTCGAGCCTTATCTCCTTGCATGGAACAGGAGCTGATGGCTTGCGCCGCTTCTTCACCTGCAATTCATTCTCGACTTTTGATGGGCCCAATGGTCGCTTCCTCGAAGGTGTTGATACATTTCCCTGTTGCCTCAGCGTGCAGTCATTGTCTGCTTTGAATGTTAGCCGGGTCATTTGGTGCTTGCAGGGCACGTTAGCTGCAGTGGCATCTCGGTGGTAGAGGAGCCAGCAGTTGACAACTACTACATTTAATAAATGAAAAAAGAGCCTCCTGTATCACTTTTTTTACCTTACGTGGATGCGGTAGATTGCCACAAGCATGTCCATAAGATCAACACCTCCCATGCATTCATTGTAGATGCCGACAATAGCAGGGCGGGGTATGCTAACAGTCGTTCGGGTCTTCTTGTCGAAGCGCTTCACGGCCTGCTCGGGTGACGCTGACGAAACGTGGACAGTAAAGTCACGGGGCGGTTGTCAAGCCACTTGACAGCCCTCAGGCTCACCCCTTCAAATGCGGTCGCCATTTCAACGTAAGAGCCACGCCCTTTCTTCTTCAGATCTTTGTCGGATGGAAGTTTGCAACCTTTTAGGCGAGCCTCGCGTACTGTCCCTACGGAACTGATTCCAACCTTCTTGAGGACTACTTGTAAGTCCACGCCGCAAAGCCAGTTGTCAGAATACAAGATGTAGTCTAGACCGCGGGGCATGATACTCGCCATTCACAGGACGATGTTGCCTCTTGCGCCGATGTCGGGAAAACCTTGCTGAGGAAGAATTTTGCCTGTGTACACTTCAAAGTTGTACATTATGCCACGTTCATCGCAGAGAAGGAAAAACTTATAACCCAATTTTTCGGGCTTGTTGGACAAATACTGCTTCAATGAGCTGCGGCCTTTGAACAGCACCAGCTGCTCATCAACGCATAGCTTTTGAGATTTTGGTATCTCGCGGCATTTGGCGACCAGGTGGTCCAACAGGGGCCGCAGTTTGTAAAGCCTGTCACGTTCGGGGTCATTCTGGTCTGGTTCTTCCTGGTTGTCAATAATATGCAGCGACTGCTTGATTCCTTCCCACCTGTCTCTCGTCATGGTGTCGGTTACTTGACTGACTCGGAATCTCTGCGACCAGTACATGCGTGTTTGAGGCAGCTTCATAAGCGACATAGTGAGCACTCTACCGATGAACTCCTCTAAATTATTGACTGTCATTGAAGCAACCTTGTTAGGATTCCTCTGAGCGCTATACAGTGATTACTGCTCACAGATGTGAGGCAGGAATGTCACGTCAAAGAAGTTTCTGAAAAAGGTGATGGGAGACTCCACCGGGGATGGGTAGGGTGGTACGTTTTTCCACTCAGGCATGGCATTACTCGAGGAGCCTCGGACAGCCTTCCATGTGGGAGAATCCTTCGAAGGCTTGGAGATTTCTTCAAGCGCATTGTCGATACCGGCCGTGCTTGGAGCTCCTGAGACCTCTTCATCCTCACTGTCAGCTGGCGGTGCTGTAAAAATTGCACAGAAAATGGTTGCGATGTCAACAAAGTACAAGAAAAAGCCAACAATATTAAAAATAGTAATTACTCTCGTAAATTTCATCAGTGCTCTCTGTGTTCAGTACAATCTTTTTTATGCTAAAGAAAAAAGTTGCGCAAATACTGTTTCGCTAGCTGGCCGAAACAATGACACTGTTTGAAACACACAGAGCTAGCCTGCAGCAAAGCGTAAACGGAATGCCAGACTATCAGCGTCCCACGCAGAGGTGCCGAACTTGGGAACACCTAGAAGCGTCTGCCATGAGAGATGCCGACAGCCTCAAGTGGAAGCGCCGGGCCACACAGCCTTTTGTAATACAAGCAACCCCTTCCTTCACCTCCATCCCGCTGCGCTTTATTATGCAAGAGACCGTACTTTAGTCGCCAATCAAATGATAGCGTAGTTTCGACTGACACGACAAAATAAATACTTACTTGTCTGGGCTAAAACAGCGTTTTCAGGCTCTTCTTCACTCGATGAATCTAGGTCAGAGTCATCACTGTAGTCAGGGGGCACTTTCGCAGCAAATTTTCTATAAAATGCACCCAGGCCATTCTTCGAAATTGTTGCTTTGTCTGCGTGTCCTGCGTGAGGTGGTGCAGCGATAATGGAAGCAGTGCAGGCAGAAGAGCGCGCTACCAGACAAAATTGCACAGCGCAACCTCAGCGGGATGAAAAACACAGCATAGTGCCTGGTGTTGCCTGTAGGCAGCAAACACCTCGCGCGCCCGTACAAGCCCAAGTTAGCAGCGCCGTTTATATAATTTGACAACGACGAAACTAGGGCATTTTTCTAAGCAATTGCAAAAAGCCAGAGAGAGAACAACGAATGCTTACCCGGGAAGAGATGTTCGAACGCTGAAGTCACGTCGTAGAGCGCTCTGCATAGATTTGCGCGCCAAACTTCTTTTTTCTCTTCGTCGATTTCTTAGTTACAAATCAGAGGGCGCCACACATCCATGTCGCACTAGCATGGGGAGACTTTGGAGGGAAAAAGAAGCTTGCGAAACCGAAAGTGAACAAAAAAAACCTTTTCCGCTATGTTGCCTGTGGGCAACGTTATTCAATAAAGGGCTAAGAGCTCGTTTTTCCGTGTTTTGACACAATGTTAATGAGACCTAACAGACAGTAATGCCAAGGAATGTATAGGGGAAGTTATTAGAACGATTAGAATGTAAGAAGAAAGAAAAGTGGGTGAAAAAATAACCAGCCGTGAGCAGGAATCGAACCTACGACCTTAGAAAAACGCGTTCGATGCTCTAACCACTGAGCCATCACTGCGGCCTTCCCTCCATCCACTTTTTTCGGTTTATATGTGAATTTGAAAGTAGGAGTGTCAGTCAGAGCCATCTATAAGCCAAGCGACGAGTGTGAAACACTCTTTTATGCGCATGTGCGGCGTCACGTAGCACGTGAACTTATTATGAGTGGGCAGCTGATCAATAGTTCCTCCTATACAACCTAATGACACCAAGTCTGCCAGTACGAGACCCTCGTTAATGAATAAGGGAAAGAAGTGTATACCTAAGGGCTCGTTTTTCCGTGTTTTGCCACAATATTATTCAGATCTAACAGACAGTAATGCCAAGGAATGTATAGGGGAAGTTATTAGAACCAATGGAATGTAAATAAGAAGAAAAGTGGCTGAAAAAATATTTCTTATATTATTCTTACATTATATATATATATATATATATATATATATATATATATATATATATATATGTGTGTGTGTGTGTGTGTGTGTGTGTGTGTGTGTGTGTGTGTGTGTGTGTGTGTGTGTGTGTGTGTGTGTGTGTGTGTAAATGTGAAGTTCTAAATCAGGACGGCGTACCACAAGCCTACTTATTTCAGCGAAGAAAGTTTCTTTATGAAACAGGCGACTGGAGGGAAACTTGCCGAGTTACGATTTCTAACGACGGTGCTTGTGAAGATAATTTCAAGGCAGTTTGAAACACATATTCAAGGAGATTCCTATGTATGTAGGTTTTCAAGCGTTTACCCAAAGGAATAAAAGAGCCGCCGATACATACTCAAACAAGGGGGTTTATTAGTAGAAGGACGTAGACAATTCTCGCGCAAGTGCACAGCCCATCAGTCCCCACCCTCTGGCCATGCCAATAAATGGATTTATATGAATATATATTCAATGCCGTCAGTGCTCGTCGGAGCTTTATCAATGAAACAGCGTAGTACTACTCAACACCCTACAACTTGGTGGGCGATTTCTTGCCATTGTAGATGAGATCGTGATGAATTGCTCGGATCACGACGGCGAGACCACTTACCCACAAGCTGTAGAGGCACTCACTTTCCGTGGTTGCCTGTGCTGTAGTCTCGGAGATCATGCAGGCCTTCTTCCTCCATCGCGTAATGACCCTCTCTACAACATCAAGCATGGCCTCCATCACGGTTGCGGTGTCTGGTCTTTTCGTGGGCGAAGCCTCGGCGCCGGCATCCACTACAAATTTTCGCGTATCCGCACTCTTACTCCTCGCTGTAACATCTTGGTTGTTTTCCTCACCGCCTGCGTCCAAGTCGTCGTTAAAGTCAGCATACATGATCAAGGCCTCTTCAGGCTCTTCGCTAGCGTCTCCATCTTATGTTGTGCACAAATAGTCCACGGTGTTCTCGTTCTCGTCGTCTCTGGCCACGTTCTCGTTAAAATCGAACACGCCCTGGTTCATTTTCTCTTCATCGCATTCGGAAACTTCCTTCTTCACGACATCCCCCATCTCGACCTTGGACTTGTCTTGGTCCCGTGTTCCCAGCTACCCCGACCTCCAGCTCTGGTCCACCAACGTAGACTGTGAAATGGGTGTGTTCCCTCGCCGTGCAGTAGGCTATACCGAGACCAGACCGGTACGCTCGATTATTACCAAGAGTCGAAGCAGGACGACGTCCATTCTTATCGGTAGCGAGGGCAATGTCCGTTGGGTGCCAGATGCAGTGGGTCGGGCCACCGGCACGAAGGAATGATGGAGCCGTCGATGTGAATGTAAAACAAATTCACAGTATATTTACGCAGTGAATGGTGATGAGTAGGGCGAAGCGTCTGTCTGTCCATCCAATCATTTGTCTGTCTGTCTGTCTGTCTGTCTGTCTGTCTGTCTGTCTGTCTGTCTGTCTGTCTGTCTGTCTGTCTGTCTGTCTGTCTGTCTGTCTGTGAACTATACGGAACTGTTAATTTTACGGAACCTACTATCGCCGTCTTGTGACAATATTTTTAAGTACATATACACACAACGTCATCTAGTGAGCGATTCATAATCTAGAGCTGGCTAAATACTAGTACTACTACTGCTACTACTACTACTACTGCAGAGAAGAGAACGACTCTTAGGAGTTTCGCTTCTAAATGTGGGTTATTATGAAACATTGCTAATAATGGCAAAACTAAAGTTAATTTCATTTTTTAAATCACCTAATGCTGTGATGTATCTCAACGAGAATCCCTCACTACGGCTTCACTTATAAATACATCGTCGTTTTGAAAATTTCCGGCCAAAACCTAGAATATTTACACGCTTCGCGTGTATAGTACAGGATATTTATTATTGAAGGTGGCAATGAAGAGTACGTTTCACTTCTACATAAAGTGTTATTTGTCGGCAGGTGCGGCGATTTCGCATACGACACGACGACACAACGAAAGAGTTCGCCGAGACCCGCGCAGACTAGTTGGTCTTTATTCCATTAGAAAGCACATGCATACGTTCCCCTACAAACATTCTGATGGAATAAAAGCTATTTGTTTGTCTGCCTTGGCCTCGCGAACTCTTGGCTGTGTTCTCATGTGGTGTGCGCTAACTTTATACTATGCATCCTTACCAAGAAACCCGCTTTTCCGCTTTAGTGTTGTAAGTCTATTGTTGACAAGTTCTATTCAAACTAACACGTGTTATTCTCGAGCGGAGACCATGCTGGTCACAGAGGAAGGTGTAGCGAAGAAGCATAAGGCAAGTACAATATGCAATGTCAAGCTGAACAAGGTGTGGACGGATTCAAGGTTGTCACGAAAGTACTCTAAGAATGAGCACCTAGGCCATTTAGGTGCCTTCAAGGTTCTTCACAACAAAGCATGAAATGATGCCCTAAATTCATTCTGACTAGGATGACGAAAAGGCGAAAGCCGTGCTTTTTGCAGCCGACCTATTTGTCCTCTTCCTAAAGCGCTCTGTCTCTTACATTGCGAAGCATTGCCTCGGGGATCAAAGGCATCGCAAGCTTTTGGGCATCTCACATTGTTTAATATTGCCTCCGTGATCGGCCTACCTTTCACCGAGCGATGATTTCATTGGATGAAGTCGTCACATGGCTCCTTGATATGCGATGTCATGATGATTTTTCGGGATAATTCAGTTCTGTTGACGCCGAGAGCACCAACGCCGCCTTCGGTCAGTTTCCTTGTTAAGGCGTGTAACTTATTAAACTAAAATATCGAATAGCACAGTAGAAGACAGCCTAGGAGCTTCGGTGGCGGAAATGAAACTATGACTTGGGGGATGGCTAAAACCACTGCCTATTATTATAGTATATACCTGCCGGATAAGATCGTACAGATTACCCAAACTCACTGGAGCTCTCGCACCATTTTGGTCATTGTGAGAACGTGTATTATATAGATGCAATGCCTTCCTGTGTGCATCACTCTGGTTTTTATGTGATATAAGTGGAGGTGAAAAGTGACGTTTAAGTTCCCCTGTATAGTCAAGTGGATGCGGGGAACAATTTGTGATTATGACTGCGAACACAAGTCAATAAGTAACGCGTCATTTTTCTTCTTTTTTTGCTTTTATTGGTTTTTATGCTTCTTTAGTTATTTTATTAATTCTGCATGCGGATACCCGGGTAACGTAATATTTCATTTAATGCACAGTATTTGAGTACATTACTTAGAGCCTAAGCAAATCAACTATACCCATTCGACGAAATAAAATGATCCCTCATAAATATCAGCCATATTTCAATCAGACAATGTTTCTTTTTTTCTGCGCAGGAGGCTCCAAGAAGATATAACATTGACATAGATGCAGTTACACATGTGTACAAAGTGAGTGCTACGCCCACTGTTACAAATCTGAGGCGTAACCGACGCTCTGTTGGATCTTCTGTTTTATTCCTGACACGAAAATGTTTATACATGGTGAGTCCCTAAAAAGGTACATCATGCTGCAAAGTACATGATGCATCTTGACCAAACAGCATCAACAGAGCACAAATGCATACTGAACTCGCGCTTGAGAATGCGATGCCTCGTACACTGCTCCAAAATGTGTCTTCCATGCAACTTCTAAAATAAACTCTGCTCTGTCCTGCGGTCCTGGCTGACAGGGACTGATGGTCAAGGGGACGTGATTGATGGGTATGTTTCACAACACTTAAGGCAAAAGCTTTAGGAAGCGACTGTCGATGAAACAGTTATGGTGCCATTGTCTGTTATCGAAAAAATGTGCACGTATGAAAATTAACAATCGAGTGCGAGCAAGAATTGTACCCAGAAAATTTAGCGTAAGTTTAAGCGTTCTCGAAGTGTTTTTCACTTCCTTAAAAATATTTATTGTTAGAGTACTTGCAACAGCTCTAATGGGTGCTATATTTTCTACCCTCCCAGCATTAGGCGCCGCTGCTTCAGCTGAATTGCATTTTATTGTAATAAATATGCCTCTGTGGTTTACAGTCTTACGATTTAACGCAGTACAAACTCTAATTGAAAACCATGTATGTTTTAAGAAACTCTGATTCTATTTACAGACGTGTGCCCGGCGCTTCGTGCCGAAGAACGTCAACCAAATGCTCGAAGGAGTAAAGTGACTGAAGAATTTTATGTCTGGTTGATCATATATCGATCCTATAAGCACTTATTTAGTGCTTGTCGAAAAAACAACTTGATTCCCATGGCGCGATTTCTTGAGTTGTTCAAATTGAAATAAAACTTTTGCATAAACACGGCTTGGATATACGCTTTTCGCGTTTGCTGGGGCCTCCTTACTTGTACGTTATTGTGTGGAATCAATTTATTCATTTATATATTTGGTTATTTCTTTGCCCTATCTTATTAGTGGTGGTAGACATATTTAGGCTAATAAAGTGAATAAGTACACCACGAATAACAGACACTAGATTCGTTAACATTTTCATGAGAGTAGACAGAGGAGAAGCCTTCACTAAAAGGAGCTCATTGCAAATATATAATCTTCCCATAGTGACCTGGCGGGATATTCAAGCTATAATGAAACCGGTTTACTTAGCCGGTGAAATGGAAAGCGAAATGCCGAATAACTCAATTTACGTACTATTGCGGTACGTCTAAAATGAGCCAGTGTCCTTTCAATCAACCACAGAATATTTTGCTTCGTGGGTGTGTGGACTGCACATCCGCTGCAAACGTGCATCTGTAGCGCATTGCAGTAGCACTCTTGGTCACTTCGTTGTTTCTTTCGTAAGTGAAATCAAACTCCATCATTCCGCACAAATGACCAGGGCCGCTTGTCTTTGTAGATCTGGAAGTGCGTTAGGCACCTCGCACGGAGAACATCAATTCTCTCTATGACCCAATTACTTCTGCGGTTTAATTAACGAATTACGATGCTCTATCTTCAGAAGTAGCAGTGCAATAAACGTCCCTTGACATTTGAAGATGTCTACCGCCTCAGAAAAAAGTCACTGCTTTGCTGCAAATGCGAAGCAATGAACGCGATAGCAACAAATTGTAAGCTCACGCGCAGAATTAGCGGCAGATCAAAACGTGTCTCACATAACTCACGTACATTCGAAGCACGAAACGTATTCACAGGTACAGATGAACACGAACAAGCGTCTCCGTTGCTACTTCGCTGGGTCTGAAAAGTGCGATCTTTTTCCAAACTTAGAGCGTGCAACAATTTCAGTAACCTTTGTGCACCTGGCAACTAAAACATAATCGTTCCAGTTAAGGCCGAACGCTAACCAAGACGTCAAATCTTCCCTATCGCGAGGTAAGGGTGCGCGGGAAGTGTCGACCCCCTGCTCTTTTTGGGGCTAAGTGCACGTGGCGGATTCCAGTAGTTATGCACTGGTCAACATCTCTGCCATTTCTTTCTCTCCTGTTTCTTTCCGTTAATTTGAAAGATAAGACACCGTGCATTTTAAATAGAGCCCGTGTATACGTATATGTAGTATTCTTAATCCTCTGAGCAATCCATGCATACGAAACACAAAAATTATGAAGCTATGTTGACATCCGCTGGCTGTAAGAAGTTATACAATATAAAAAACAACTTCCTTTGATGAAACGACCCCTCAGATATAGAGTGGCACAACCTTGCCCTTGTCACAAACATGAATTCTTGACGTTCATGCGAAAAAACGCAACACAACTACAGCTATTCTTTCTAATGACGATTCATAATTGGACTTCGCCAACCTGGCATCACAGGTCAACCTACAAAAGAAAAACAATCTCAAGGATGGGAAGTTAAAAATAGCCGCTCCTAAAGCTGTCTGTTCACAGAACGCAAGCGACGTTTCCAATTGTCGTGAGAACATCTGTCGCGACTCAAAATAATGAGCTTGTATATCGTTCGCTGAACACAAAATGCATCCTTTCATCTCCAGTCAGCGAATTTGGGCTCTGCGAGGCCTCTTCGAGGTTCATCGCGTCAAAATAAAACGACCCGAACACACAATCGTGCGCACTACACACACGACGTTTCGTGACAGAGTGTCGTCTGTCGCTTTCGTAAGAGCGATGACGGTTGACGTCGCTTCTCGGTGACGAAGTTCTATAGGGCTTGAAACTAAGTCAGAACTGCTCGCAGCGGTCGCACACGTGTCCATGCTTTCAAAGGAACCGACAACTGTTTTTCAAAGGGCCTGGGTTTCGTAAAAGGGTAGCAGCTGAGAAACGACGAAGGCTGAAAAATAAAAAAAATTCCGCCATATCCACGAAGTGAATGATGATGAGTGGGCGAAGCTCCGGAGGTAAACCTGGTAAACCATGAATCCTCTGTACATTTTGCCCACTCGATTTTATTACAGCGCTCCCCCTAGCGTACGTAGCCGCACTAAATCGAACGATTGCCTTCAACCAATGACACGCGCCATATGTGACATCATTCCTATTTTATAAGATCTCGCGTCTTTCATCAACTACAAGTACCGCTTTCTAGTTTATAACATCTTGCATCTTTTCATCATCAGCTACAAGTACCACCATCTAGTAAACACTACAAGAACTAAACGAGAGGTGGCTACATACAGGAGACGGTACCGCCATCTAGTGAACACTGCAAGAACTAAACTGGAGGTGGCTACATGGATGGAAGGATGGATGCTATGAGCGTCCCCTTTATAACGGGGTGGTGACAAGTATGCCACCAGGCTCGACAAAAAAAAACCTTTTTTTTCTCTTTTGATGTTGGCCTAATGCCTCTACTTCGATAAATTCTATCTTAATGGAAAAAAAGGTAAATTTTCAGCTTAAGTTCTCTGCCATTTACGGCACACTGTCCATATTTTATTTTTCCAATATTTATTTTTGTCCTTTCTCTCTAATTTTCTGCCACCAATACTCTAACCGTCTCTTACTTATTTCAATCGCGGGTGTGTTCAGCTTTCCATTGTTGTCCCTAAAACCCAAGCCTTCCTGTAGGCTCGTGCCCAAACGTACACCTGGGTGGATATCTCCACATTCAATCAGAACATGCTCCGCCGTTTCCTTACCTTTCCCGCAGCATGTGCATTGTTCTTCTTCTTTACTGAATCTTGCTTTATAACTACGCGTTCTAAGGCAACCCGATCTCGCTTCAAACAGTAAAGCGCTTCCCCTTGAATTATCGTAAAATGCCTCCCTCCTTATTTCATTTTTGCCCTTTCGGTAGTTACTCAAAGCCGGTTTTTTCTCCATAGCTGCCATCCAGTAAATCCTCTCCGCCTCCCTGACTTTTCCCTTAACGCTCTTTGTTGACATATGGCTTACAATACCAGCCGTATATTTACTAGTGAGTCTTCTAGTTCTTTTTCTCCACTGCGTGTCTACGCTCTTCCTATACAAATAACGGAACACCTTCTCTGCCCATCTACTCTCCTTCATATTTCTTAGCCTTTCTTCGAACCTTATTTTGCTCTGCGCTTCCCTCGCCTCAAAACCTGCCCACCCCATATCGCCCTTTACAGCCTCGTTTGTCGTCTTCCCGTGAGCACCCAGCGCGAGGCGTCCCACAGTCCTTTGATTTACATCCATTCCCGATTGCACCTCTGCCCTCATGCACACCACTGAGTTCTCAAAAGTAAGCCCTGGAACCATTACACCCTTCCACAGACCTCGAAGCACCTCATACCTATTGTATCCCCACAACGCTCTGTGCTTCATTATTGCCGCATTCCTCTTTCCTTTTGCTGCCGAGGCTTTTTCCTGTACCTCCATGTATCTATCACTCTCATTTACCCATACTCCAAGGTACTTGTATTCGCTTACCCTCGGTATTTCTTGGCCTTGTATGGACACCGTCTGATCACAGGGATCATTGAATACCATCAATCCACACTTCGTTACACTGAATCCTAGTCCAAGAGCTTCACCTTCCCTTCCGCATATATTCGCCAGCTGCTGTATATCATCTCGACTGTCCGCAAATAAGACGATATCGTCCGCATAAAATAAACCTGGAAGCTTCTGCTCAATCATCATGCCGCCCTGTTTGTGTGACAGATTAAAACCAATGTTGCTACCTTCTAGCGCTTTTTCCATACTCACCATGTACAGCATGAATAACAGCGGGGACAAAGGACATCCCTGTCTCAGACCCTTGCTAACCTCAACGTTCTCTTTGCTACGCATTCCTTCCCACTCTATGCAAACTGTATTTTCTCGGTATATCTCCCTCAAAAGCTGTATACAGTCGTCGCCCATGCCCATTCCTTTCAATATATCCCACAAAATTTCCTGGTTAACGTTGTCGTATGCCCCAGTGATGTCTAGAAAAGCCACGTACAAGGGCCTATTCTCTATTTTAGATATTTCTATACACTGAGTGAGAACAAACAGGTTATCGTCTAACCGCCTGTTCGACTCGAAATCCGTTCTGAAGTTCTCCCAAAATATCGTTATGTTCGGCCCATGTTTCTATTTTCATTTTTACTGCTTGCATCGCCAACCTGTATAGTACCGATGTAATGGTTAGTGGTCTATACGAGCGAATCTTGTCCTTTTCTCCCTTGCCTTTATAGATTAAGTTCATTCTACTTTGTCGCCAAACTGTCCGGTATTTGTCCGTCCTTTAAGCTTTTTTCTACTGCTTTTAACAATGCTTCTTTAGTGTTATGTCCTAGTTCGTTAATGAGGCTAACGGGAATCCCATCTAAACCCGCGGCAGTGCGCTTTGGAATTTTTCCTTCGGCCTTTTTCCAGTTGAAATTATCAAGTACTAGCTCTTCCTCTGTTGCTTTCTCCGCCACACTTTTACTCACCGGGGAGATCCCCTGGACGCTCTTTTGAAACGAATCGGCTGTTACCTTTTGGATGTAACCTAGCGCTTCGTACCCTTCCAATTGATTTCCTCCTTCATCTAGAATATGTTGTTGCGTTGTGACAGACTTCCTACCTAGCGCCTTTATGTGGCTCCAAAAAATCCTAGGCGCGGCCCCCTTTTTTTCGTGTATCTCTGTCATCCAGCGTTCACTTTCACCTTTAATTTTTGCCTCTACCTAATTTCTGTACAAGGGATTTTTTCTCTAAATATATTTCCCATATTTTTTTGACTTCGTCCTGCGGCCGCTTCTCCTTTTTTGCCTTTCTATGCTCCCGTGATGCTTCGCGTCGCTTCTCGATCGCCTCCCGGATTTCCTTGTTCCACCAACTTTTTGGCTTCCTTTTTCCTTTCCAGCAAACAGTTTTCTTCTCTTTCCCTATCTCCTTCGTCATTAGATGTAACAGCTCACTATACTCCCAGTCCTTGCCTGGTATTTCGCCTACTTCTTCCTCGACTCTTGCGGCTATATTTATTATTTCTTTGTCATTTAAATACGAGCTGCCAGACTTTGATTCCATGCTCATATTTTCAGTTTCGTATCCCATTTGTAATGTTATTCGTTTATGATCACTACCCAAGCTGTTAATGCCTTCCTCGTCTATCCTCATTTCTGTCAGTTTGTGGTAAATTCCTTCAGTCATGAGACAATAATCAATACTTGATTGCCTGTTTCCGACTTCCCATGTGATCTGGCCGTCACATTTAGGCCCCGTGTTAACTATCTCCAGACTATGTTGCTCGCAAAGATCTAGTAATAACTTCCCATTGGTGTCTGAATATCCGTCAAGGTCATGTATGTGGGCATTCATGTCCCCTAGAAGGATGATTTCGGCCCCATTACCAAATTCCTTAATATCCGCACTCATGCAATCCACTATCTCCTGATTCTTTTCTCTGCAGTTATTCCCCGTCCACAAGTAGGCTACCCCTAGCCACGTTTCCCTTCCACCTACTGTGCCCAGAACCCAGAGGTGCTCTGAACACGTCTGTTTCACTCTAACCCATTTGGCTCCGCGATGAATTAGCATTCCTACACCCCCACCTTTCCTTTCCGATATGGTCCTGTTACACCCTTCCCAAACATAATTTTCAATATGTGGTGGCTCTTCCAAGTCTCTAAGGTGTGTTTCTGTCACCGCATACACGCCTATCTGTTCTTTGTTTAACTGCTCCTCAATCTCTAACCATTTTGCCTTCTTTCTGCCACCCTGCATGTTTATGTAATCTAATTGCAACACGCGCCTTTTTCCTTTTTCTTTTACCTTTTTTCTGGTTTTTCGCAATTCTACCTGTCAAAGCGTCCTCCTGATTGTTTTCCCTGTTACGAGCTACCCCGGACTCCGAAGGGCCCGTGAGCCCCCCAAAAAAGCTACTGCGCGTCCTGCCAGTCGCCAGCCCACCTCGTGTCCAAGCCTCTTATCGAAATGAATCTTGTCTCTTTGGAATCCACCCCACCTGTGCACTTCCCTGTTTAAATCCACTACCTCGAAACCCTTCTCTCGACTAATTCGCCATATCTCTTTGTTTGCGTCGACAACCGCTCTTTGCAGGTTGACGTTGCGTACTGGTACTTCCGGTACTGTGCATACTACAATTTGCACCTGGGGGGACACGGCGCGCATGTCATCCACCCCTTTCGCCAAGGTCGTCGCTAGTCCTGACGATTCTTTTTTCAGGACGTCATTTAGCCCTCCCGCAATTACAACGAGGTTACGATTGTTAGCTTTAGCTGCGAGTTGTTCACCCGCTTGACTCATTACTGTCCCCAGCGTTTGTCCTGGGAACGTCCCTATCGCAACTCTCTTGTCGCCTTTCACCCTTTCTTTGATTGCCGCTGCGCATCGGACTAAATTTGAGTCACCGGCGATGATGACCTGTTCAGACATTCCTTCTGAAACCTGCACCTGGCTGCTGACTAGGTGACTAGCGTGAGTCACGGCTGCTGGTTTGCTCCCTCCCTCCCTCAAAACTACTTCCCGGTAGCTGGGCCCTGTGGCCAATGTATCTGCCTTTGTCATGCCTGTTTCCTTCATCTCTCCCGCACGGGGGGTCGTCGTCCATAATGCTTCCGCCGTCACCTGCGTCTTCGTTCCCTTTCACGACCTTCGATAGGCCCTTCTCGGCCGACCGGAGCCTTTCTTCCATGGCTGACGTTTTCTCTCGCTCCTTCGCCAATGCATTCTCCAGCTCTGCGATTTTCTCCATGAGCCCACTCTGGACCGCCATCATATTTTTCATTTTCTCCTCGAACTCGCACTGTCTACACTTGGCGTCATCTTCTGCTTTCTCCTCCGCACTAACTTCCACCTTCCAACCTACCCCGCACTCTGAACACTTTACGGTCTTTTTGACCATGGCTAGCTCAGTTTACCGATGCCCACGTGTTAGAAAACTGTACTAACATACACTGGTCTAAGCCAAAAAGAACCACAATAATAAATAAATACGCTACACTTCACAGCACCTGCGCATGCACGTGGTCGGTCTACGCGCAGACCTCAGCCACGTGGTGGCTGGAGAAAAAAGACACAGTACAAAATACTAAAAAAAACGTACACCGTAATAGACCTAATCAAGCTTTACGCTAGCGCCTTACGTTCTCATAACGCTACAGACAGAGGCAAGCTGGAAACATGCAAAAACACTTATCTGTAGCTGTCATTCCGGAGCTCTCCAAAAACACGTCCGACCTCTACCACCACTGCCACCAGTTCCTACATACAGGGGACGGTACATACAGGGCTACATACAGGGGCTACATACAAGGCTACATACAGGGGACGGTACCGCCATCTAGTGAACACTGCAAGAACTAAACTAGAGGTGGCTACATACAGGCTACAGGGGACGCACAGCCCACGCCCTAAGGAGCTTCGCCCCTAAAAAATAAGGCAGCTTCGCGGTAGGGATGCCAGGTCTGAAACAAGTGCGGAGCTAGAAAACCTTCTATGAAGTGGTTGTGGTGTTGGTGGTGGTGATGATGATGATGATGATGATGATGATCACAACATAGGAATGGGCAAAGAACCAGGCGGCAGGATGCTCAAAGTAATGAAGTGTGAAACAAAAATCCATTTCAAAAGTTTGTTTAGAAACAAAACATCTAATAAAAAATGCTTTCTGAGCAAGCAGTCATACAAACTCGGTTTCCTGATAGCAATAACGACGAATTAAAACTAGGAATCTGAATAAGTAAGGGTAGACTAACACGGTAATCTCTTTGTTGCTTTAATGTAATCAAAGTAGTCCATACATCCCTGTGGCAGTAACCTATTGAAGTACTGTCAAGTGGCAAAATGACTGCAAGATTTACTACTATTCATAACTTTTGAAATGGGGCTAATTTTTGATTTCGGGATATGGTTTGATTTAAGGTTGGGCGAATGTTGGGGTGCTGACACCCCCCTGTAAAGTTGTCTACGCCGTGTGGCGCACGTGTCTCGCCCCAAAGCCGCATTTCGGGTGACGACCGCCGGTTGATAGATGGCGTTGTGTTCGCTTTCAGTACCACTGTTGGTAGAGTGGTAGTGCCGGTGGTGACCCCTGGCGGAAGGCAGACCTTAGTGGTGGGCGAGAGTTGAGCGAGTCTCTTCTGCGCATGGCGGCTGCCGCGAACGCTTGCCTCTTGCGGTGGGTCTGCCGTGGACGGCACCGCGGGCCGCCTGCGATAGGCCCACGTGGTGAGGGAAGCGTTGGCGACGCCGCCTTTTGTGTGCCCTGGTGTTATGTTATTTGAGTGTTTGGTAATTTTGTGTAATGATGAGTTAGCGTGTTCATTACTGAGTTATTGATTCGGCGGATGGTATCGTCCTTCTAAAATTAGTTAAATAAATGTATGTATGTTCTTCGGTTTGTACCGACCGTGTCTACTGTGTCCGTTCACTCCAAGTGCATGGCATGGTGCCCGCTCGCCTCGTCGTGACCCCACAGACACCTGTAGTCATTGTCTTCGTCTACTGTGAGTTTTGTATGTGGCGGAAGGTATGACCTGCGTTCGAGCCGGTAATGTTGCAACAATGCATGATACCTTAGTGGTACGGGTTCTCATGCCACTGATTTTGATGTTGAGTGGGAGGAGCTTCGGATCTCGTACGGGAATGGCTGGTTGGCGCATTCGCGGGCTGCGGCGTGTGCCGCTTCATTTCCCTCGAGACCTTCATGACCCGGAATCCACACGATGCATGTGTAGGGAGAACGATTGTCCATGCGCTTTAGTAGCCTAATCGCCACCGTGGAGACCCTGCCGTTCAAGTAGTTCCGTGCCGCTGTTTGTGAGTCGGTAAAAACCACGATGGCATCGTCACTCGTATGGGTGGCAAGTTGTATAGCAGCCTCTTCATCTGTTTCCGCACGTTTGGCGAAGATAGTTGCTGATGCCAGTACCGCGCCCTTGTAATCTGTGACAATAATCGCGAAGGCATTACGTCCCGGATGTTTGGCTGCGCCCACGTATCGCGCCTGCGGGTCATTGTCATGGTTTTTCCGGATCATGATAACCCTGGCGAGCCGCCTTGCTCAGTGATGTTGAGGATGCATGTTCCGAGGGATCTGCTGAATTTCAAGGCATTTTCGGAGCTGTGACGGTATTCTGCATTTGCGTTATTCGTTGGGTTCTAGGGTGGTCTCGTATCCTGTGCGTCGAAGGACGGCTTGCCCCGTGAGTGACAGCTTGAGTCTCTCTACCTGCTTGATGAGGTGCGCTTTGGTGAGCTCTTCCCACGTATTGTGAAGTCCCATACAAAGCAGTCAGTCAGTGGAGGCGGCTGGCGGCAGTCCTAGGGGAAGCTTTGTAGCCTTTCGTATCAGCAGACTAAGGTTTTGTATCGGCGCTGTCTTCAAGTTGAGGTAGGGAGTTCTGTACATTATGCGGCTGTAAAGGAGAGCTTGTACAATTTTAAAGGTGTCGTGCTCTTTGAAGCCACTGTGACGGTTAGCCACCCTTCGGATTAGGTGAGTGAGCTGTGTCACAGTGTTCAGCAGCCGAGATAGAGCAGCGGAGCCAGACCCAGTTTTATGTATAATTACTCCAAGGACTCGAAGCGTGTCAACTTGTGGTATTTGAACTCCCTGTAGAAATACCTGTAGGTCAGGAGCGTCGTAGCTTGGTGGTCTATCCCAGATGCGTGCCGCAGGTACTAACAGTTGCGAGTTTTCTGGAGCACATTGGAGGCCGCAGGTCTTGAAATATTTTTCAGTGATATTAACCGCCTCTTTAAGTTGGTCCTCCTGTTCACCCGTGCCTGCACCTCTTGTCCACATAGTGATATCATCGGTGTATAACGCGTGATGTATCCCATAGACAGCTTTCAAGAGACGTGGGAGCCTAAGGATGACCAAGTTTAACAGAAAAGGTGATATCACTGAGCCTTACGGCATGCCCTTTGTTAGGAAGTTGAAAAAGCTCGCTCCGGATATTGGCAATCCCTACAGTGGTTGTGCGGTTGGTGAAGAAAGCCAGCATGTAGGCGTATGTTTCGGCTCCGCAGCCAACATCTTCCAGGCCACGCAGAATGGCTTCGTGGCTCACATTGTCAAATGCGCCCTTTGCGCCTAGAGCTAGAACAGATGACTTACTGTGCTTGCTCAAGAAGAATATCTTCCTTTATCTGCAAGAGGACGTCTTGTGTGCTGAGCATTTGGCGGAAGCAGAACATGGTGTTCGCGCAGTGGCCATTGTCTTCGAGGTGTATGGTGAGCCACTCGTTTACCATGTGCTCGAAGAGTTTCTCAGCGCAAGATGTAAGGGAAATGGGACGAAGATTCGCAATCGAGATTAGCTTGTTTGCCTTGGGTACCATGGTCACGACCGAGTGCTTCCAGGCTTGTGGTAACTCGCCCTTCCTCCAGCAGTCATTATAGTGCCAAAGGAGCGCCGTCAACGCTCGGAGCTGTAGCTGTCGTAGGTGCTTATTGGTCACACTGCCTTTTCCTGGGCTCGTGTTGCGCGTAAGCTTAGCGAGGGCTGCGTGTAGCTCTGCCTGCATGAAAGGCTGGTCTAGTGCTTTGTTCTGTGCTCCTCGGTACTTCCTGGGTGTCGAAGTGTTGGTGGAGGTAGCTTGCTGGTTAACAGAGCCACGCAGCTTTGCTTGAAGTTCTTGGAGTAACTGGTCTCAGTGCCCTCATGGTTGTGCATGAGCCGCTGTATTGTATTTCTTTAAATAGTTTTGGCGTGGGTGTCGTCGATTAGGGCTTGAAAATGCACCAAGTTTTCTTTGTACTCAATGTCCCTTAAATTTTGTCGCGAAGGATCGCCAGTTCTGGCTCGCAAGGTTTTCGGCGTACTCCTGTGTCTGCGTTGTGAGTACGGCGATGCGGCGCTTCAGCTTGCGGTTGAGCTTTTGCCGTTGCCGTCGTTTAATAAGCGATCTTCGAGCTTCCTATAGGTGAAGAAGATGATTATTAACTGCCCAGTTGTCCTCGTCCAAGTGTATCGTTTTGGTATGTCCGTCAGCAACACTTACAATACTGTCTATGCAGACTTCAATGTCTTCGATTGTCGAGTCGTCATCAAGGTCATTCCTGTAGGCGGTCCAGTCCTTGAGCCGGGCTTTTCATGTCTTGAGCGAGCGGTGAGCCTGTTCGACCTCTATTTGAATAATGTGATGGTCGCTCCCTTGAGTGTCAGGTAGGCTTGTCCACGTTGCGTTGTGCACGTCTCTAGTGAACGTGAGATCAGGATCAGTATCCCTCGACACGCTCTTTCCCACTCGGGTTGGATAGAGCAAGTAATTCCACAGCGTCAGACCGTTTTGCTGTGCAGCGTCGTGATCACGCGCCTCTTTCTTGGTGGTGCTGTGATAACCTCAGGCCGCGTGCAGAGCATTGAAGTCCCCAACTAAGATGATTCGGGTGCCGTTTACCATTTGACGGAGCTCGTGGATGAAGTGGTCATATTTGTGTAACTGCTCCCGCGGAGGGCTGTAAAGGTTGGCAAGGTATAAGCTCTGTTGAGTCTTCTGAGTGGGATTATCTTCATGATGATGCGTTCGATGTTAATGTCTTCAATTTCATGAGCCTGTGCAGGTCAGAGTCTTCTTGACTAGAATTGCGGTGCGGGGTGAGCATGTGAGATTGCTGTAGCGAGGGAGCTTGATTTTTCTGTGAGGGTTTCCTGCAATGCGATCATAGTTGGATTATTTGTTTTACATATTTTTGCAAGTTTGCAAAGCGAGGTTAGTGGAATCTGCAACTCCAGTGCCAAATTCAAAGAGGGGGGAGTGGCTCAGATTGTCTACGTGTGGGAGCTGCCATTCTGGCAGTTGATTTCCGCCTGGTGGCAGTCGTTTGGTGCTGTCGATTTAATTTCCGCTGCAGTTTCATTCCTTAAAGTATTTCGCTCTTTCTGCTTGGTTCCTAATTGCTCAACCACCTGCTCGCGGATAACGAAATTTTTTATGCATAAGTTATGTAGTTATGCTGTTGGGCCATAAAGCCATCAAGCTTGGCGTCGAGCGTGCTTACAGTACGGGTCAGTGGGTCTACCTTTCCATTAATTTAGTAACCACTTTCTCTATGGCTATGTCTATGGATGTGAGAAGTTTCGCAGTGAGGGCTTCCTCGAAATCATCAAGGCGTCAGTTCGACGAGGTCGAGCATCTTCGCTTCATGTGCTTGCAGCCTTTCTCCTACCCGCTTCATTATTTTGGCTTCCGTCTGTTTTAGTATGCCGTTGTCAATTTTCTAGCGTGGTACACTCGCCTGGTGGGCGTTGTTGTATCCTCCAGTTGTAGATCTTGGACTTTATTTTTTAGAGCCCGGTGGGTCGATGTTTGAGCATGGGAGATGGTCCAGGAACTTGTGGTATTTAGAGAACTAGACCCGTCTCTACCGGTCACCACGGTGGTATAACTGATTCCCATAATGGAGCGAGACCGTGATGGCGTGCGGTATTCAGAGCGACCTTTTCTCTTAGAGCTAGAGCGACTTCGATGAGATTTTTGGTGAAAAGAAGGGGCCCGTGGAATTCCTGGTGTGATAACCGACCCGGGTAAATCATCGGTGTAAGCACCCCAGCGATTCTCACGGGCGCGGGCGTTATCTAGCTGCTCGCGTTTTACTTGATAAGGAGGGGGTTGCTGAGGAGTTTGTTCTTGCATTACTTTCCAGCAGTCTCATGGTCTTCTCCGCAGATCTTGCACATTGGTTGGCTGTCGTGTGGTTCTGTGTCCTTGTCGTGAATGCATTAGTAGCGGAAGTTCGCTTTCGGCTGAGGGCAGATGTCTTGTCGGTGGCCTATGGCGCCATAGGTTCGGTAATAATGGATGGACTTCTAGTATGGCTTGCATCGGTAGTCTCCACAGAGGTACGTTACGTAAAAGCAACTTGCTGCCCGTCGAAAGTGATAACTGCAGCAGTGGAAGGTCCCAGCATGCGCGCGCCAAGGACGTATATCTTGGGTCTACGCGAAGTCCTGCAACAATCTTTGTGGGGCTTGTTCCTGGTTCGAGGCCATAGATTACTCCGCGGCACACATCATGGGGGTGTCGAATTTGTGGAATTACTTGGTATATTACTCCACCGAGCTGTATAGCATTTATACTTTGCAGTTTGGAAGCTCGTTCAGTACCATAAATAATTGACTCTACGGTGGTGATACATAACTCTTGCAACAAAACATGATGAAACAAAAAAGAACTATGTTGATGGCGGTTACAGAACATGGGAGAAGCGATTACATGCAAGATTGAACATCTTTATCAGGTCTTACGACAATTCCAAGCTCTCATTGACAAAATTGGCTCTTGCTTCTACAGTAATTTTTGCAGCATACGGCTGTGACGTACGTATAGATGAGGTTTCTTGGGTTATGACTAGCCATCGCAGCGACCAGAAGATCCACCGCAGCGGGCAGCCTCATTTTTTTGGCGTGCCTCGGGTGCTGCGTGGTCACTGCGTCCTTCGCTGCCACCGCAGCGACAGGACTCGGAGAGGCCTTCGCCGCCGCATACTTCAGTGCCTTGATTCGGAAAAAAGTTAAAAAGACCTATGCAAAAGACTGCATGTGATGTTAAAATGATTTTCACTCAGGAATAGTGCCTATGTGTGTACCAATGTACAGCAAAGTATTATCAAGCACACAATAAGCTAGCTGACCGTCGCACAGCGTTCAATAGAATGATAAATGAAACTAATTCTTTGCTACTTCATTATTGGTGATATTTCGGTAGGAATTAGTTATAGACCTATAAACTTAGAGTACTCACAAGGCTGCTGTTCCTCATGGTAGGTCGATAGTTTGTTCTCTCTATAGGCTGCCATCGCTTTAAAGACGGATTTTCAGACAGCATTCGACGTGCATCGTATACAACTTGCTCGGGCTGCTATGATGACTGAAACGTGTATCACGCGTTCCTAGACTTACTGGAACACATATATGACGAACGTATTGGCTCGAAGAGAATCTCCATTATCTGCACTGATAGCGAGTCCTTATTAGTCACCAATATATTAAGCCGATGACCATCTTGAGCCGTCAAAACACAATGAACACTCATCCATGCATCTTTGAAGAGACAGTGGCACTGATAATCAATATTTACTGCCCTATATCGCTTGTGTGAGAACCTAATGCAAGTGAAATTGTTTTGTTCTTTGGTGTTATTTTTTGTAAGCTAATAACGTGGAAAACGTAAGATAATAACGTAAGCTAAATGTAAGCTAATAACCTGGATGAAGCTATCGGCAATGAACACTTAGAGACCATTCCGTTATTTCGGTTTGAATAAGATGTATTCCAGCTGGAATGAGCTGTGAGGTTCTTAAGAGCACGACAAAGCCAGTCATCTACTTACTTAATACACCATTACCGCTTTGTTAAACGAGACGATCAGTATTTTCAGCGTTTACCTTTCGATCAATCGTTGTGAAATTCTACGACACTGGGATTCATTGAAACGTGGCGGTAAACTAAGGTAGAAACGTCGCAGATACTTTTGAATTGAAGTGAGTACGAAGGAAAGATTGCTTGGAATGTGCATTGTGTGTGGAATTGTCTAAATTTTTATATAAGGAATTGTTACTGCAGGTGAATTGATTATGTAAGTACTAGGTGGCAATTCGCATTTCTCTACACACACTTCTTCTTCTTCCCTTCTGAACAACTAAAATAACACAGCTTTGCTAATTCTGTACATCTGGCGTCTGCATAAGTATGATAGTTCGGAGTACCACAGTTAAATACCTTCACCCAAACCTACCAAAAGGTACCCAAAGTCTTAGTGTTTTATGACTATGTGTCGTATATTAAGCTTTATTAATGTACATTCGTTGTACTGAGACAATTTCCGTGTAGCATTTCTTCTAGTATATCAAAATTAAATTATTCCACACTTAAAACATTTAGGCTTTTCAGTCGGCTGAGGCCGCCTACATAACTAGTTTTCTTGCCTAATATGTGATTTACCTATGGTATACATATTAGAAGCATTCTCTAGGCGACCACAATAACATCATGTTTTACATGTCACGTGTACACATACTTCAGCTGTGTAGCTTCAATCAAGATTCAATAAAGTCACACTCACCGCCTACTAATAATGCGCAAGCCACCAGAGCAATCAGTACGGCATGGCATTCATTATTGCGTCGGGAGGATTTCTGTAATCTAAACGTGTAGTTATGCAGCTATAAAAACATTTCTATATAGACACATTATTGTTTTAGATTATAACTACAAATGTGTGCTCTTCAAAGTGCTCTGGCTGGGCAAAGAAAGTGATTCTGAACATCACTAACTATTGGGATTTTCCTTCGACAAGTTCAAATCACAGCACTTCAAAGAGATGCATGTAGTCTAGAATCGCTAGTTGTCGGCCTAATGAGTGCAGTTGATTTCATAGAAGAATCTTAGCCTTGTTTGCAATGTCCCTAACTTATAAATAATGCACCTAAAAGAGCCGGCAAACCTCGCATATAGGTAAAACCAATGAGGTCGTACTTACTACCGCTCGTCTTCAAATGTTGAAAAGAAACTTGTAGTGTAGCCGTTAGTGTGAGCATATTTAAACAGTTTTGCACTTGAAAACGACAAAAAATTTCGTGCGTCACTCTGTGACGTCATAGTTTTCCACCATTCTAATCGCGGGAACAGTGAGATAAAATGCAGAAAGTGAAAAACTACTATTGCTGTGTCACGTGTCATGCAAAGGCAGGTGTTTGTTCGAATGATGTACGGTTGCACTCCGAGCGCCTGTATTTCTAGATACGGGGGCCTAAAGTAGAGGTCAATGAAAATATTTGTCACGCTGTAGAGACCGATGTGCCAAGGCCGTTGTATCCATGTTTCCTGCGTCTGGTGCGTCTAAATGTTTGACTTTTTGTGATTTGTTGGTGACAATAGTTATGACCTGTTTAGTCATTCATACGCCATGAAGGTTGTAGAACAAAGCGTCAAATAAATAATAGTGAGTAGCTTTCAACTTCATGTGAACTTTAGAATTTTGTTTACTAACCTAAACCCACAACGCTAACTCAGCTCTTTTGATATTGTGACGCTATGCCAAATAAAGTGGGTTAAGTTTCTCCGAACTCAAGTGCATGCTTGCGTTTTAGAACTTGTTAAAGAAACCCTGGTAATCAAAATTATCTGTACTTCCCTAATACGATGTTCTTCGAAATAATGTGGAGGGGGGGAGGGAGGGTAGTGTACACTTTTCGTAATGACCATTTGGGTAATTTTATCTTGTGAGAAGCGCATATAAAATGAACCCATTAAATAGCAAGGCATTCTACAAAGCAAAATTTCCATCCGCCCAAATGTGCTTACATAGCTTTTTGGGTGCCTAAGCTACAGATAGTCATTGCTCCCCGTTAGCATTGGCATGCGAAAAGTCCTTACATATGAAATCAATGGGCAAGTTGAGGATGCAAAATACGCAAAAAATGTTGCGCAGACTTCATAGTAAATAAGAAGTTATGACAGAGTGCTGAGCTATAGTAAGCTGGAGGGGGGGGGGGGCTTTACTACTCTCAATCTCTTAAAAACAAAAATTCAAAACGAAAAAAATACAGCCGTCTTTGCTATGTTTTCTGTTTCTGAAGCTGCTTTTCTTCTAACACAGAGGAATAGAAATTGCAGATCATAATCTTTCTGCCACAAAGCGACTACAGTTATACTTTGCTGCAAACATCAGTGCCATGCACCTTGTCACGTGTGCTTGTTACTAAATAAATTCTTCAGTACAGAACGTAGCAAACAAGTGCGCCAAGGTGGCGGCATCGTAATAATGATAGTTTTACATGGCATTTTAGTAGCTCTAATCTTGATATGAATTTGAAGTGCACCGTAGCAGAGAGCATCAATTGTTTTGCACAGATGCAGCTTCTTTTCTTGCACCTATACCTTCGTATACACGTTTCTGAAGCATTCCGCCGTCAATGAAATGTACCACCGCAGATGGGATCGAGACAACGTCTTTCGGGTCAGCAGCAGAGGACTGAAAAGCCCTGTGCCATTTTCTTCTCAATTATAATGATCGTGACGGAAATTCAGTGTTTATTGTTGAGTGTATAGTACGCTAAGGAAGCTGCAGTGATGAGCAACATATTCGGGACGCTGCAGGAAACATTCAAGAATCGGCAAACTGTAGAATAATAATTTGGCAGCATTTACGGAGTACCTGCTTTAGCCACGGCCACAGCACTTACCCATTTACCCTCTCCTACGAAGGGAAAGTTTCATGAGCATATTGCGACTTTCATGCATACTGACCCTCTCGGAGGCTAAGAGCATGTGTGCCTGATGAAGAGGGTGAAGTGCTGTGCCGGTTCACTCCTCATCAATCGGTCAAGGCATAACTGCCGGTTACAATATACTTCAATTACACCTTGGTCTATCTGGCATCTCTTCTCAGACGTAATGTCCGGCGGATGTGCTGAGATGAAACGGCGGCAAACTTCCCGCCTCAAACTCCCGTCGAATGATGCGTTTTACGTTCTTCTGTAAAGATGGTGCGGCATCGATATCGGTTTAGGTTGATGTGACAGCCGCGTTTGGTAGCCGCGAAAATTGAGGCAGAACGCGGCGGCTTTTCGCAATTTCGAAGCGGCCTGCCCTCCTTAATGATGAGATGGACGGTCATGACGTTGGTGTAGAGAGGCAAGATGAAATCGTCGTTTGCGATATCCTTTAGTATGTGCCCCACTTTGTCACTCGATTTTTTTCGTTCACTTTCCGGCACACTGACGCGAGCACTTGCTGTATGTAGAAGACATACGACTTGGTTGAGTATTGCACACTGGTGGCGAGCATTTTGCACAGCCATTTGGTGACCGAACGGGTACCCAAACATTTCGCGTAGTCTATCCTAGAAGATGTCCCAATATCTTGGTTGAGAAAATTTCCAGGTCATTTTTTTCAATATTACAGACATGTTGCAAGAATGATTTAGTCGCACAATGTCCTCCTGTAAGAACTTGTCATAAAGATATTTCAAGTAAGCATAAAGTTGCTTTCAGTTCTTCGATAACGAATTCACATAGCAAAACGCATACGGCTACTTCAAGCAGTGTTTCTCATGTACACGTTGATGTTGAATTTTTGTCTGGAATACAAGGTGTTTCACCCGAGGTATGCAACGTTAAACACACGAAAAAGTTTGTAAACTTAAACTTGGCGTTGCTATGACATATACGGAGACTTTGTTGAACGAATTAGTGCACGTAACCACAAAAATTCGCTATGAGTTCTGTTTTTTCTTCATTTCAAACCAAAATAAATGCAAGGAACTGTGTTATCGCATGGTAAACGCCATTTGTCACACATACGGGTAATCACTTCTTCTGATATTCAGATTTGGTTGATTCCGCTTTACAAGCGCCACGAACTAAAATGGACGGAATGCATCAATCGGTAGGTTGGTACATTTGCCATGACCAAAAATTTGATGAACAATACCATGTCTCTACTTTTTTGCCACGCGGGTCATGAACTACCCAACGGATGCGCACATCCTGTCTTCTCGCTCTCATATTATCATTATGGCCGGTATTACTTCAATGAACCAACTTATTGGCAGATAGCATATTTATTATCATACTTTGGTCCTCACAAGTTTAAGGCCCCGTCTCCGGTTGGGAGGTGGGGGGGGGGGAGATCAGTGAGGCGGAATTCACAGGATAAGAGCCAGGAATGCTTGGAACAAGAGCCGCTTTGAATTCACTACTCAAAAAAATTGCCCGCAGCTTCCCTCGGGGGAACACTGAGGAGGATGCGGAGCATATAATTGGTTAACGGGGTGTTAATGTGCGACTTACTTGGGTCGATGGCTAAATTGGTTAACGTGGTTGTAGGAGGGGGTGTTAAATGAGTGAACACGTACACACGTATGCGAAAGGGCGGCGCTGGTCGAAGGGACGTCGATCATTGTGTTTGTGGATTCGTTGGAATTCATTTCACCGCAACCTTGGACGTCGACGCGCCGTACAAACCAACCGACGAGCGCCGACCTTGAGTATATATACAGCGCGACGGCGCATGCACTGTCAGCTGTTGAAAGTTCTCGAAGCGCGACGGCGCATGCGCGTCCACTGGAGAATCAGGAGAATTGTAGAATGTTCTCGAAGGGGAGAAGCGCGTGCGGCACAGATGGTGGGTGACGGTGCATGCGCGTGTCAGCTGTCAAATGTTCGAGAAGGGGGAGAAGCGCAACGGCGCATGCGCGCGCGTCAGCTGCCGATGTTCTCGAAGCGCGATGGCGCATGCGCGCGCGTCAGCTGCCGATGTTCTCGAAGCGTGACGGCGCATGCGCGCTACATTATACAGCTAGCGAATGTTCGTGAAGAGGAGAAGCGCACGCGGTGTGTAGAGGAGGAAGGATGCACAGATGGTGGAGGAGTGAAGCGCGCGCGGTGTGTAGAGGAGGAAGGGATGCACAGATGGTGGAAGAAGGAGGAGGAAGCTTGCGGACGGCGCCGCACTACAAGCTTCGAGTATTAGATGCTCCGCATCTAAAAGTCACAAACAGCCTGCCTGGCCGGCCTAATATGGCACTAACACACACAGGATGACCAAAAGCCTTGAACGAACAATCCCCGCAGACTTACTCTCAATGGAGCTTACGGCGCAAAACATAACGACAGAAAATAACTCAGACACATCTCACAGTAGAATACGAGCCATCCACTCGACTTGGCAGACGCCCCTAACCGGCGTGGCCTCGGCTCTGCAGCGCTCATGGAGAAATAAAAGACCATCGCGCCTTCCGCGGCCGTCCTCGCATCCCATAGCCATACCACCGAAAAGCATCCGGGTCCGTCTCACCTCCCTTCTTATCGGGTCGCCAGTTTTGTCCCCCTGTGACTTTTGCGACGCTGACGCTCATCATGCGCATGGGCAATGCTCGTACGTTCTCCTCACCCTGCTTCCAACGGGCATGCTACAGATAAGGAACCATCGGCCCGGAAAAGTTGTCTCACTGGCTGCAATGAACCACTATTCAAAAATAACGCATGTCATGTAGTCATGTCTATTGATCTTTATTGAGTGATGAAGCGTTGCTTTTTTCGCTCAATATGATATAAATTATGAATGTCCTGTTGTGTTTCCTCCGCTTGTCAAGCCAGCGCTATGATCGCAATTCCTGCGACGCAGAAAATTGCCCAAAAACAGCTTACGCCCTGTCGTTTTTCTCGTCCCTGACAATTCATCGATATGATTTGAATGACTGCGGCGAACAAAATAGGCCATATATGGCACACGTGCTCTCGTCTCTCTTGACTCTGTCGATTAGGTTCTTTACCTTCAGATAGAGGAACAACACAATTAGCCCATAAAGTTCATATTTCTTGTAACTTTGGATATCTGAATTCAATTACTGCATCTACCCGCCAGCCAAACATTAGCATATATCTTGTTCTCAGTCTTGATCCTGTAAACTCAGAGCTGTCGTCGTGATTGCTGCAACAAAGCACCTAAATATGCTTGTTCGGTGTTCTTTTTTCGTCATAGCTGATGATATGCTGCAAACCTAATAGCCAAAAGAACTCTTTTATACCGGATATCACTTACCTAAACGTGTTACTCAAAGAAGAACTTTTCCCGAAATTTGAATTTAAAGAAAAAGCTGGACCAGTGTTGAAAATTTGAGGAATAGCCTGAATACAAAACATATGACGTTTCTTTTTTTCTACGCAGCTTATGATCGGTACTCCAACAAAAAAGTAAGCGAAAAAGCTTAAAAGATACGCTTTGTTTTGACGACTGCAACGCGATAACACCATCAAGCGCCAGACGTCTCACCTTCTCATCAACATGACATGTATGGCTCCTGAGTCGACACTTCTACTTTGCTCTGAGAGACCACAGCAAGCCCTTCTCTCAAAACCTCTTGTATGAGGAGCGTGCAATGATTGATGAGACCTCCATGGGTGTTTGTTGATAAAAATTCTCTTTGCATTTTTTTGCTCCTCCCCTTCGCCTTCTCTTGTTTTTTATCTTGTCCTTTATGTTGCCTTCTTCTGGAAATTGAGCTTGAGTTGGTATTCTGCACCTATACACACATATATATATATATATATGTGTGTGTGTGTGTGTGTGTGTGTGTGTGTGTGTGTGTGTGTGTGTGTGTCAAAGAGAGAAAGCACGTTGGCAGAGACAAAAGGCGAAGGCAAAACTGAGCCGAAACCGCATAATAGCTATCATACTAAAACAATGTTTGGAGAACTAGTAGTTCAACAAGGGATGTTCTATTGCACAACTGATTTGTTCAAAAAGAAACAAAACAACGGAAAGAAGTAATGTGTTCAGAAATAAATTCACCTATTCATGGTTTGAATGATGATGAGTGGGGCGAAGCCTCCGTTCGTCCGTCCGTGCTTTCGTCGGTCCGTTCATCCCTGCTTCAGTCCATCCGTGCTTCCATCCGTCTGTCTGTCCACGCATCCGCCCATCCGTTTTTCATCCTTCTGTTTGTCTGTGTCTATTTGTATGCACCTCTGTCTGTATGTCTGCCCATCCGTCCGTCCGTTCGCCCATCCGCTGTCCATCTATTGAACACTCCAAGCACCACCATCTAGCTGCCATTCAAAGACCTAAAACGAGAGGTGGCTACTTATTCACAAGATGCACGACTCATGCTTTGAGGAGCTTCACCCCTAAATGCCTTTAACGATTTTGAGTACTTCGTACTCAACAAATTTGGTAGAGCTGTGAGCCATCCTGGTGTCTTACGAAAAAGTTGTTAACGTTTCAAAGTACTTATACTGTACTATGGGAGAACATAAAGCCATCGAGTGGGCTAACATGGAGTTAAGATAACATGCTTGCACGGATGCTGCGTCAGCGAGTGTGTAGAAAGAGTGGGTAACGATTTAGAGTAATAGGTACTCTACCTTGGGAGAGCCTATAGCCGTGCCATGAGCCTCAAACTTGATGAGGCTCTGTTGAAGAAAAAATTGGACACACAGGCAACGTTCAAGATTGGGAGAGATAACTACGCACCGGCACACTAACAGTGCGGTAAATGTTTCCACACAGAGGTACATTTACATAAGCGGTTTCAGCTGGGAAAACTCGAAAGTCCTGACAAACTTTTCACAGCTTCCGAAATCACCTTCTAGCGAGAGGCAATAAATTAGTCAGAAAAGTAAAACTGCGATTTTTCAGACTGGTTAATATTTACATTAGATGATTAGAGAAGAGAAACTACGTGTGCTTTGAACAAAAAAATCAGAGCATATCAACGGAGTGCACGAAGATGAGAGGGGCGAAGCGTCCGTCAGTTCGTCCGTGCTTCCGTCCGCACGTTCATTTTTGCTTCCGTCCATCCGTGCGTCCGTCAGAGCGACTGTTCATGCGTTGATCTGTTCGTCTGTCCGTGCGTTTGTTCATGCGTCCGTCCATCCACGCATCTGTTAGTGCGTCCACCGTGCGTCCATGCATCAATCTGTCTGTCCATTCATGCATCTGTCCATCCGTCTGTAGATCTAGTGAGTACCACCATCTCACATTTTTTATTATATACTCATCATACAGAAGTACCGCCATCTAGCGGACATTTCAAGAACTATACAAGAGGTGGACTAGAAGAGCGACACGCGCACACGTCCTTTTGTCCGGTGCATTGTGCCACGTTCTCACCTTTCACCATCACTTGTTCATGGCACTGCAGCCCTACTCTCGCTAAATCTTGCTAAAACCAAGGAGGTTGTGGCCAGCGAGTTTACCATGACAACATTTTCTGGTCGGATAGTGCCCAAAGTGCATCCTTCTATTACTAGTATTTAGTAAGCAACAACTTTAAGGCAAGTTTTAATCGAGATTAAGTCACCAATACTTGTCTCTACAGGAATTATTTCATACCGAGCAACTATCTTTTTACGTATGATGAACGTGTGCGGGTTTCATCCCCAGTTATATAAAGGAGCGGGCGTGCCACTTCTCTAGTCCGGCCGCGCATGTGGCTACCTACTACTACGACGACTACTACTATTACTACTACTACATACATCGCGGACGCACGACCCACAGCTTAAGGACCTTCGCCTCTAAAAGTGTTTTAACGATTTACTCGAAGATTACTTCCAACGCATGTTTTTTTTTTAAGTTAGCATGTCCTCGCCATCGATCATTGATGGACCGTTCAGCCTGTCCCACATGAACTTATCTGCACGAACGTCGAATATCATAAACAAAGCCTGTCGCATAACTGGAGAAGGGCATTTTAAGTTGCTAGGACCACGTGTAACGTGATTTTTTTTCTATCACGAGGTGACGCATGCGACCCATCTTGGTGAGCTCTGCGAACACTGCATGCAGTGTTTTAGGGGCAAAGCTGATAAACTGTGGGTCGTGCGTCCACGATATATGTAGTAGCAGTAGTAGTGATCGTCGTAGTAGCAGTAGGTAGCCACCTGATGCACTGATGCACAGACCGACGCACAGACGGACGCACGAACGGATGGACGGATGGATGCAGGGACATTCATACAAACAGACGCATGGACGGACGGACGAAACCGCGATCTGACTGACGGACGTTTTGCCACACTCATCATCATGCACTCCGTGCATATGCTGTAATTTCTTTCACCTGTTTTTTTTTCTTTTTTTCCTTGGACCTGACCATCCTTGTTGACAATATTTGCCTCATTCAAAAAAGAGCCTGTTGCATTTTGAGTCAGCTCATTCAAAGATGCTAATACAGGCATTGTCCGATCCACCACGCTAAGTTAATTATTCAGTTCGTAAACACACTAGGTTTATCCCAGCTTTTCAGGCCGAATAGAGACACTGACAGCCACCGGTAACCCAAGACTCCTACTAGGCTAAATCGCGGAAAATGGTACTGGCGGAGGGAATGGACGAGTGGCTCGAAAGATAGGGCAATAATCCACAATGACACAAACACTCCTCACGTCCACGGCGCATTGGATCGCGTTAATATAGTCGCACGGCGTGCACGGTTCAGAAAGTATTCACAGCGCCCATTACCTGGGTTGCATGTGTCACGCCGGGAAGGCAAAGGAAAAAAGTAATTTCCACGTGTCCCAACCTACACAGTAAGCCCTCCACCAAGTCAGCGACTTGCATCGCTTGTGCACTTAGATGTTCATGCAGAAAGGTGAATGTGGGAAATATGTCGCAATAGATCGGTGGTCGGTTGCGAGAACAGGCTAGTTCTTTAGAAACTGCTGTGCAAGGCAAAATCGCGTTACACTGCGGCAAATGCGTATGCATCCCCCGTATGTTTGACGTCACCCAACTTGAATACTATTGTGAGAGGCACCATACAGCGATAATTGACGTGTTTGCAATAAGCAATAAAGAGGTAGGTGTATGTAAATCACTTAAAGCTTATACCTTGTTATTACGCAACATTTAGTCAAGAGTGTCCAGTGCTGCTCTCGGGGCATCGTGATCGTGAATCAAGCCCTTTTATCTGAATGCATCTTGCTGGTAACGGCCCATATTCTACACCGGATAGTAAACACGTGAAATAGAATCGAACTGCTTAGAAAACTGGCTTGAAATTTAAGCGCCATAAATATTTGGCTCTACGGTGGTGATACATATCTCACGCAATTAAACAGGACAAAAAAAGAAGCATGTTGATGTGGGTGACACATCATGGGAGAATAGAATATAGGCAAGATTGAACACCTTTATTAGGTCTGACAATATTTCCACGCGCTCATGATCAAGATCGCTCTTGCTCCAACAAAAATTTCTGAAGCAAACGGCCATGAAGGCACGTTGATAAGGTTTTTTATGGCAAAACTAGCCATCGCAACGACCAGAACTTCCACCGCAGCGGCCAGCCTCGCTTTCCTGGCGTGCCTCGGGTGCTGCCTGCTCGCTGCGCCCTTCGCTGCCACCGCAGCGACCGGATTCGGAGCCGCCTTCGCCACCGCACGCCTCGGTGCCTGGATTTGAAAAAAAAACACGCATAAGAAAATAATTCATGTGATAATGAAATGATTTCCGCAGAGTAATAGTGTCTGCGTGTGTACCAATGTACAGCAAAGTATTATCAATGGCACAATCGGCTAGCCGAAGGTTGCGAAGCTTTCAATAAATATGATCGGTGAAAACTAATTAGTGAAGTTCTGGTACTAATTAGTCAAGTCTGAGTGTTTCTGTGACTAATAGCCGTATATAAATATTTATTATTGTGCATTTGGTATACTGAGATAAATTTCATGTAGCATTTTTTCCCTTTATTCCAGAATAAAATGATTCCATACTTGAAACATTTAGGCTTTTCAGTTGGCTGAGACCACCTATATAACTAGTTTACTTCACCAAATCTTGTGCCTATGGTATGCACAATAAGGAGGCATTGTTTAGGCGACCACACTAACATCATGTTTGACGTGTCACATGTACATATACTTCAGCTGTGTAGCTTGAATCAAGATTGCAAAAAGTCACACTCACCGGCTACTAATAAGGCGCAAGCCACGAGAGCAATCAGCACGGCTTTGGCATTCACCCTTGGGCCCAGAGGAGATCTGTAAACACGAAGATGGAGATATGCAGCTATGCTAACATTTACAAATTGACAAAACAATGCTTTCGGACACAACTACTACCATGCGCTCTTCCGAATGTTCATGCTGTACGCATCAAGTCTTATTGAACATCATTTGCTTCACTGGGGTTTTCCTCGGACAAGACTAAATTTCAGCACTTCAAATAGGTGCGTCTCGTCGAGAATAGCAAGTAGCTTACTCCTCTAGTACAGAAGATTTCATAGGAGAAGCTTAGCTTCGTGTACAATGTCCGTAACTCCTGAATAATGCACCTAACAGAGCTGAAGGACCTCGCCTATAAGTAAAACAGATTCGGTAGTACTCACTATCACTCGTCTTCAAGTGATGAAGAGAATGTGGTGTAGCCGTTAGTGTTAGCGCATTTAAACTGTTTTGCACAGGAAAACTGCAGAAAATGTGCGTCACTCTGCGACGTCATAGTACCTTTGCACCATGATAATCGCAAGGGTAATAAGATGAAAGGCAGAAAGCGAAATATTGCTGTTGTTGCGATTTTATTGGCTAGTTTCTGTGCAAGTGTATCATGCAGAGACAGGTTTTTGTTCGAATGATGTGCGGTTTCGCTCCAAGCGCACATATACGTCTCTGTTCCAGATAGGGGGGTTAAAACTAGAGGTCAATAAAATATCTGTCACGCTGTAAAGTTTTGACTTTTTGTGATTTCTTAGGCACAATAGTTATGGCCTCAATTTAGTCATCATACGCCATGCAGGGTGTAAAATAAAACTTAAACTAAATATTACTCACCAGGTTGAAACTACATGCAAAAGTTGTGATTTTTATGAATTTCAAGTAAACGCACAATGGTAACGCATCTATCTATCTATCTATCTATCTATCTATCTATCTATCTATCTATTATCTATCTATCTATCTATCTATCTATCTATCTATCTCTCTATCCTCTTTCTATCTATCTATTCATCTATTTCTCTCTCTCTCTCTCTCTCTCTAGCCATCTATGACTTTTAGCTTTCCTGATGAGAGAAATGCTTGGGCTAGTTGGTGATTGGGAATAAACATACTTGCACAGTGCAAGTCTATGAGTAGTTACGATGTAACTACATGGTCGTTTCGCTAGCTTCACATACACCTTATTTTGTGTAACGTGAAGTGAATGAATCACGATGGTATATGAGTGGTGCAAACATGATAATCTTGACATGCATGTCAGGTAAGAACATGACTACTTGCCACGCTCACGATGCACTCGCGGTCGTTTAGCTGGCTTCACATACACCATCTTTGGTATAACGTGATGTAAATGTATCACAAAAGTATATATTTTTAGCGCTTTCGGTAATAACAATTCAGCTGAAATCAGCGCTCGTTCTGTCCTTGTCTCTTCTTTTGTTGTTACGTCGTAAGTACTCGTAGTCTTGCGCTGTGCAAAAATGTTGATTAGCTCTCCTGGCCATTTGGATAATGTGATTTATTCCAAATTTGGTATGACAAAACATGAATGCATGACGAGCATAACTGACTTTTCGTTTACAAGACATATTGCAAAACAGGTATGGTACGATATTACTGCATGGTGAACACACGTGACAGGCCCTCCCGTGAAAATCAAGACATGCGTGTCATGTAAGACCATGACTACATGCCATGCTCATGATGCGCTCGTGGTCGTTTCGCTAGCTTCACATACACCATAATCAATATAACGTGAAGTGACTGAATCACGAAGATATATGAGTGGTGCAAACATGATAATCTTGACATGCGTGCCACGTAAGAACATGACTACATGTCAAACTCACGATGCACTTGCGGTCGTTTCGCTGGCTTCACATGCATCATATTTGGTACAACGTCACGTGAATGTATCACAAAAGTATATGAGGGGTACACACATAATAATCATGACATGCGTGCCAGTTAAGAACATGACCACATGCCTACATGCCACGCTCATGAAGCGCTTGTGGTCGTTTTACTGGCGTCGCATACACTAATTTTGTTATAACGGGATGGGAATGAATAACGAAAGTATAAGAGTGGTGCAAACATGATAATCACGACATGTGTGCCATGTAAGGACATGACTACATGGCACGCTAGACATACGCTCGTGGTCATTTCGCTGGCTTCACATACACCATATTTTGTAATACGTGATGTGAATGGGCAAAGAAGTGAATGACACGTCCAAACATGATAATCATGATGAACAATGGCACCTATGTATATCCAGATGACGTTGTCCAGGAAGTGCGACCATATTTTTTGCACTATTGAGAAAAAAATGTTGGACTTTTAGTAAAGCATTTTTATTGTCTTTATAATATTATAAAAGCCGCCATGATCATACTGCAAGTCCTGGTGCTTATAGTAACAATTGGCAGTCGTTTGGGAATTGATGTATTGTTTAAAGCCTATTCCGAAAAATGTGTCTCTTGTGCGAAAATTACGGGCCGCTGCTAAATCCTATTTTATAGAAATATTAAAAAATAATAATAAGCAATGCATTATTTACACATTACATTAGAGAAGAGACATTTCAGCGTAGTTTGTAAAGGCTTGTCTTAAACCTAAAATCCTAGATATCAAGCTATAAAAAAACCTACACAACTAATTGATAGCCATGTGTTACGTTTGTACTTCAAAGAAAGTGAGTGTTTCCGGTGTGTGAGAATAACGTATTGAAGCAGGCTGTTTTGGTGCTCGAGAAGGTGTCAGAACGTGCGTAGCGTGTTCGCAGGTGTGATCGCGCAAATAAATAAATCACTTCGGGCAGTAAATGATCACTTCGTGCAGTTAAAACGCAGTAAGTGATATTTTTTTACCGGAAATTTCAACGCAGGATGCAATAACTCAACGCTCTGTCGAGAACCCTTGATGCCTGCGCAAATGCTCTGGCTCCGTAGAAATCAACTTATGCCGAGGTTGCACAGCTTGTAAACTACCTATGCTTGGTTCATTATCTATTTATTGCCGTCAAACCAGAACTCGCTGGTGGTGCATGCTCAGGATTGGGGTGAAACCTAACAAAATCGGATTACCACAGCAACACATAGGTAATTTAAAGATAAAATAATCATTAGAGCACCATCGTGGCTGTAAGTGACGAAGTGTAAAATTGTTTGTGAATTGCTATGCTGGCGCTCGTCCTGAACTTTTTGATGTTCGGTGTTAATCAACCAAGTTCATCAGGTGCATCCACGCTTTTTTCGGGCAATCGAATATTACATTCGGGAATATTGAGCAAGGCTAACCCACCGTGGATAACCATTATTTGCTCAATTGCATAAATGGCCAAATGTATACGCTGTCGTTTTCAAAACCATGCAACCAGAAAGCTAGAAGCTGTGGAACAAACCTCCCCAAGGCACTGAAGCTGCTTGCAAGAAGAGAGCAATACAGTCGGGATTACCAGGAGAGAGAGTTTAAGGCCTGTTTTAACACCTCGGAGAAACGTTCTACTGAAGCAATATGAAATACAGTAACGACTAGTCCAAAAAATGCATTTCTGTTTCCCAGCACTTGGTCAAGGGGTTCGACGTTGTCACAAACCCAATTAACGAAATGAACTTGGCTCCTAACGTCACTTCACGGACTTCTTTAGGAAATGAATTCATAAACATGCGTTTTTTCTTCGCTCAGAAAAAATATTTTTCTGCTCACGCTATAACGCTGTCACGTTACGAAGTATAGCTCCCTAGTCATCGCTTTTTTATTTTCACAAATCTGCACGCCATGCTCATGCATCAGACCATTAACTGACAGTTGGTAGCCACTTAACAGATGGTGTTGGGGATGGTATTTACAACTGTCCCTGTAAATGCTTCCACAAAAAAAAAGTTGGCAGATCCCACGTATCATTAGAATCGATGATATGCGAAGCATGAATAAGGAAGCCTGAATTGTGACTTTAAAATGAGGAGGTGGAGAAGGAGGAGGAATAAATGACTTTAAAATGAAAACAACGTTATGCAGTGGACGTAAATTATGCTGTACATCACTTGCTGGCCATGATTATCATGTTTGGACGTGTGATTTACCTTCGTTCTCTACTCACGTCAAATATACCAAATTTTGTATATGTGAAGCTAGCGAAACAGCCACGAGCACGCTATGACCGTAGCACGTATTCATGTTTTCTGACACGCACATCAAGATTATCACGTTTGGGGCGTGTCATTTTACCTTCGTCGTCTATTCACGTCATCTGATACCAAATTTCGTAATTGTGGATCTAGCAAAATGGCCAAGAGCACGCTATGAGCGTAGCATGTAATCATGTTTCACATTAAATGTATATCATGATTATTATGTCTAGACGTACCATTTAGGTTTTTCATTTATTCCCGGGACATGATACCAAATGTCATATACGTAGAGCTACCGAAATGGCCGCGCGCACACTATAAGCACAGCATGTAATCATGTTTCACATGGCACGCATATCTTGAGTATCATGTCTAGACGTGTCAATTACCTTCGTCGTCTATTCGCATTACCTGATACCGAATTTGGTATATGTGGAGGTAGCTAAACACCTGCGAGCATGCTATGAGCGTAGCATGTGATCATGTTTCACATGACACGCATATCGAGATTATATTGTTTGAACGTGTAATTTACCTTCGTAGTCTATTTACGTCACCTGGTACAAAATTTCGTATGTGTGGATTTAGTGAAACGGCCACGAGCATATCATAAGCATGCAATGTAGTCATGTTCTTGCATGACAAGCATCTCATGATTATTATGTTTGCACCAGTCATGTACCCTCATCATCCATTCACGTCCCGTAATACCAAATTTGGTATATGTGAAGCTAGCGAATTTACCGCGGGCGAACCATGAGCGTGGCGTGTAGTCATGACTAGTGATACCATGAAAATCAGGACATGCTTAACATAATGTCCATGTCAGGATTTGTCAGTTATGTTTGCTATACAGTCATGTCATGCCATACCAGTTTTGCGCAATTTCATGTCAACTATACCACCGCAATAGCAGCAAGACCATGAAATGTAAATCATGACAATTGTGACATACTTTCGTGATTTTAGTGTTATGACTAGCTAGGTATGCTCGTCATACCGTCATGTTATGTCATAATAATTCAGTATCAATCCCATTATCGAGACGGCCAGGAGAGCTAAAAGTCGTGGACGGTTAGATAGATAGATCGATAAATTAATACGCTCAAAGTCGCCGAAGTTCATATATAAATGCTTCGCATTTAAAAGGCTGGGATGGTCGCTTTCGTTATTTCGTGGCTCATTCGACATGGCTTCCTTCGTGGCACTTTCTACCCTTGCTATTCGACCATACTTTGCTGCCTCGGTCTTTCACTGCATTCGTTCGCCCCGTCTATGATTGCAGGTAGCCGATAATAGCTTGAAGTCACAGCCTTTCGGATTGGATTCCTTCAGACCTCAGAGGTTCCATGTCAAAGCTACCCTCCAAGACTTCTCACGCGCACAGGCTTTGGTTAGTGGCAACCACAAGTCGCTGTAATTTTCGTGTGTCGCTATGCTATGATTTTACAGCTAAAGCTGTTATGAGACCACAACACCAGTCGCGTGGGTGTAGTACTTGTCCACCGCCATCACCGCCAGTGTGCGGAATCGCTATTCCACGAAATAACAAAAAAATTTGTTAATAAAAACACCAAGGACACAATTTGATTCGAATGCAGGTCCTCTGAGTGCCGGACCAGTATTAAACCACTAAGCCACGTCGGTGCTTGGAGACGCTTCGGAAACTGGCCTTAGGTAGACTTTATGTCGGAAAAAAATCGTGGTCACATGAGTAATAAAGTGTTTCAGCCCAACAAAGAAATAACCAGCTGTCACAAATTGCGAACCGCGCCACTAGCGGCCCTGGAATGCTCCAACCCTTTAAAAAAGCCAGAAGATAACTCTGTACAAAAGCTGCATCTTAGTCACCTATAACTTTGGCGCATACCCACTGTTGCGGATTGTGGGAAATACAAAAGCTTCCGGCATAGCGCTTCATCGTCGTCAGCCACAGCTATAAATATATTGCACTATTAATTTCGCAAGTGTGCAGTGGGTACCTCGCTTCTTCGAATAATGGTAAAGTATGGCATAGTGAATGCCTTCTACTACACATTATTTATAGTGTAGTGGGTACCCTGCAAGTTTGCTTGCAGCAGCTATCCAAAGAGCGTTAAAAAGGCTCTTAAAGATCGCTATTCCAGCTTTCGCTGTGATAGTGCCCTGCGTTCCGTGCACGCCTGCTATTTTTTCTAATTTCTGGGGACGTACAAATGGCTTTCTCAATTGATGTACTGGTGATATATCACTCCGCGCTTACAACTCCTTGTGGTTTCAGTCGCACCTTGTAGGCCACACATAAACGAAAAATCAATGTTGTTCGCGAAATGATGATATCAATAAACACACCCAAGTGTACACATAATGCTGACATTTCGCTCAAAGTCACATTTGGTCAAGGCCGAATCAGTCACATTTCAAAATGTACCGGTTTACTTCCATTTTATGGAATGTTCCAGCCTTATGTAGGTTAATCGAGTAGACTGATTGCAGTGTTTTTTAAGGTCCCCTGAGCCACCTGCATTCAAAAAGGAGAGAGTGGTTGCTATATCATCTTCGCTGCGCTTCCACGCGGCATCTCGTGGTCGCCATTTAATTCCTAAAGACAGGCGTAGAGTGTCAGCACTAAGTTTGGAACCAAACAGGATTTCGCACTTGTCGGCAAATTCCGTCATCTTCGTTTGCACAGTCGGTATCACACATAACGAAGTAAAATTGTTTGGTCACGTACTAGTATAATAGTCACGCGGTTCAATGAAGAACAGGCAGGCGGTGGCCTGCTGAATAGTGTGAAACGTTTCACAACTGATATTTCACGTATATGTATACACTCCTTTTCAAAACTTAGCAGGTGCCTCTTCCACAGAAATACAGAAGATAGTAGCATGAAAACTTTTGATACCCCTCCCCTCGCTGTACCAATCGATGGTATGTACCTTAACCACGTCACGTAAATGACTGTTCGTGCGTCAAGAGTGCCACGAAGGACAAGATACACCAGGAAAAATAACACCCCCTTTTCTTTTTCGTACTTTTTTGAGAAACGTTAAGACACCCTTGAAATGGGTCTTGTAGAATGCCGGACTAAAATAAACTTCTACTATTTTCTGCTAGAGAGAAAATTACAGATGCGAAGCAGCCGGCGCTAACATTTACACTGGCGGCAGCGTTTACGCTGCCACTCATCAAGCTAAAGCTAAGTAAACACGCCATTAACTGAATTCGAAGCACACGATCCAGTGTTTACACACACGGAGTAGACAATGAACGGTTGTGCAGCGCGACCAGTTGGTCTTTTACTAGCGGAAGCTGCGTGCGTGGGCTTTGTGAGGTGAGAGAGAGGGGCGGGAGCGACAGTTTTGCCGATGTCTTACTGGGCCGGCCCCAAACGCGAGCATGCGTAGTGAGGGTGTATGAAAGGATAAAGTTACACAGACTAGTATAAGAGCTGATTCGCATCTAAAACATGGCTGATCCCTCTGCCATAGAAATCGGTACGGCATGCAAGGGAAATGTACCTTCATAGAAGTAGTTGAGCGTGCCCTGTGCATTGTTTTGTCACAAGGGCGAAGTAATGAGTGCTACGGGAAATATTTGTATTGTCACGTGAAGAACGCTAAGCATCTATAAACTTGCAGCGCGCCTCTTCAGGTGATATGACGCAAAAAATGACCATACAGAGAAAGAGCGCCGGCTAACAGCTGTCGCACCAACGCAACGAACAAAGCCCGAAACAACCATACAGCTATATACAGTACGAGTGTGAACTGCCGGAATTGTTACTTCTTTGTGCGTGACCAGTACCACGGCCGCTGAATGAACAATTTCATCCATCAGTAATGGCGGTACGTTTCTATCGCCAACGCAAACATAGCGGCGAGCGAACTGACCTTCGTGAATTCTATAACTGCAGCGCCAACTTAGGCGGAAATACAAGACGTACGTACATACCACTCCTAAGCGCACACGCACGAGTTACCACGCCCAGAAGAGGCACGCGAGCCTCACAACACGCGGGGCATGATATCTAAAGAGTTTATTTCACAACCGTCACACCATATTGCCAATAATGACAAAAACCCGCTGAAATCGATGAGCTCTGAGGACTGCCAACAGCATATTTAAATAAATAGCTTGTAGTCAGTAAGCTGCAGAACGTACGCTCGTTGACGTAGCGAATTCTTGCTGCGCACTGATGATCGAGATTTATTTGTAGTTTTCAAATACGGTGGTCCTTCTTGGGATAATTCAACCGTTTATGGTGTGCCTTTCAGTATCTCTGTTTGTTTGTCTGTTTTTCAAGCGAAACGGCTTAGGTATTACCCTATTCATAGCGCTCACCAACATTGCCCAGGTTTCTGCATTGAAACGCGCGCGATTGTGAAAGTAACACCGAATGTTGCGCATATCTGCGGCAAAATGCAACATAACAAGATTCCACGAAGTGTTTTTTTAGACTAGAAAACCCAAACAAAAGTAATGCTAAGAACTCTAGCGTTTAATACGCTGCGCTGACAATGCCTGCATGTGGAAAAGGTGAGTTTCCTACATTTTGCTAAGACGATACGGTCCTGCCACCTGCTTTAATATCTACGAAATTGGGCCTCCGAGTTTGCTTTTCTGACATCAACGAGAGATGCTGGTCATGCCTCACGCAGCGTCTGTTGAATATCATTAACTCATTCCCTCGCGCAAAACATCGAAATAAGTGATTTATTCTATTTACTCTCTACAGACGAACGACTTGTTATGGCGTTTGTTAGCCGGCACAGAGCGAGTATACCCAATGGCGACAGTAACGGCCAAGCACCAACTCTCCGCGCGAGCGGCGTTCTTTTTGAGTAGACCCACTAGAAAGCACTTGATAGTTCGACCCATTTCAGTGTTCGGCGGCTTCTCTACAATTACCCCGGGGTCGAAGAGGGAGCCGCCTGGCGACCTAACAGCTTGTCACTACGAGCGAGTCATAGTAAGCCTTCAGGCGCTCCACGTTCACTTTGTCGCGCCCGCGGCGGCCCGTGTCCGAAGATTGTTCAATTGGCCCGATAAGATAGTTGACTGGAGATGTGCGCTCGATCGCACGGTAGGGACCTTCATATTTCGGGAGTAAATTGGAAGAAAGGCCAGCTACAGAGGCCGGGATTGAGAGCCATACAAGGGAAGCAGGAAGAAACGTGGGCTCAGAAGTGGCGGAGCCATCACGAATACTCTCCTGCCGCTCTTGCTCATGCGACGTAAAAGTCTTTGCAAGCTCGCGACAGTCTTCAGCAAGCCTGGCGGTCTCGGAATTAGGTGTACACTCAGATGGATCCGGCGTGTACGAGAGTATCGTGTCGATGATGTGTGATGGGTGCCTTTCGTACTGCAAGAAGAAAGGTGAACAACCGGTCGTGCTCTGAAGGGCGGTGTTGTAAGCGTAGGTGACGAAGGGCAGTATAGTATCCCAATTTGTGTGGTTGGCGGCGAGGTACATCGACAGCATGTCGCCGAGGGTGCGGTTAAAGCGTTCGGTCAGACCATTCGTCTGCGGGTGGTAAGCAGTAGCTTTGCGGTGGACAGAATGGCTCACAGTGAGAATGGCGTCGAGGACTTCTGACAAGAAGACACGGCCCCGATCGCTGAGAAGCTGCTGGGGTGGACCGTGGCGCAGTATGAATCGCTGCAGAAGGAAGGACACAACATCACGCGCAGTAGCCGCAGGAGGAGCGGCGGTTTCGGCGTATCGCGTTAAATGATCTACGGCGACGATGGCCCAGCAGTTGCCAGTGGACGTCAGAAGGAGTGGTCCATACAAATCGATACCTATGCGCCAAAACGGACGGTCAGGGCAAGGTAACGGTTGCAGACCGGCTGGTGACATGTGTGCGGACGGTTTGCGGCGTTGGCAAGCGACACAGAAGCGAACGAACTGCTGGACGTAGCGGTATATCCCGTGCCAGAAGTAGCGTTGTTTAATGCGATGGTAGGTTTTGAATACGCCAGAGTGCGCGCACTGTGGATCAGAATGAAAGGATTCACATATCGCCGACCACAGACTGTGGGGTATCACGAGTAGCCACTGCCGGCCATCGGCGTCGTAATTGCGTCGGTGTAGGAGACCATCACGAATGGCGAAATGGTGAGCTCGACGACTCAAGGCACGCGTGGATGGCGTTGCGGACAGATCAGAGAGCAAGTCGATCAGTTGGGCGATCTAATTATTCTTTCGCTGTTCGGTAGCGATGATGTCAACATCATTGGCAGGAACAGCAACCGAGGATACTGAGCAGAACACGTTAGCTTCAGGCAGACGGGAGCGCGAGAAGGCGTCGGCGTCAGCATGCTGGCGTCCATTGCGGTAGAGCACGCGGATGTCATAGTCTTGTAAGCGAAGAGCCCAACGGGTGAGGCGGCCTGCAGGGATCCTTCAATGATGACAGCCAGCATAGTGCATGAAGGTCGGTGACGACATCAAATGGGCGACCATACAAATAAGGTCGAAATTTTGTAAGGGTCCAGACAATTGCCAGGCACTCTTTTTCCGTGACGGTGTAGTTTGTCTCGGCTCTCGTGAGCATACGGCTTGCATATGCCATGACATAATCAGGGAACCCGGCTTTGCGCTGCACCAGGACAGCGCCGAGGCCTACACCACTGGCGTCCGTGTGCACCTCCGTTGGGGCCGTAGGGTCGTAGTGGCGGGGAATGGCAGGAAACGTCAACAAATGGCGGAGCTTAGAGAACGCGTTGTCGCACTCTGACGACCACGAAATGAGGGGCCCGTTACTTCCAAGAAGCTTCGTGAGCGGTGATATAAGCGTGGCAATGTTTCGTATGAAGCGTCGGAAGTATGAGCACAGGCCCACGAAACTACGCAGTTCTTTGATAGACACAGGTTTTGGAAATTCGGCCACGGCCTGAAGCTTGGCTGGATCAGGAAGAATGCCATCCTTGGACACGACGTACTCTAGGATGGTGAGTTGGCGTGCTGCAAAGCGGCACTTCTTTAGATCTAGTTGCAAGCCGGCATTGCTCACACATGCGAAAACTTCTTTTAGACGTTGGAGATGCGTACAGAAATCTGGAGCGAAGACAACAACGTCATCGAGGTAACACAAGCACGTGTGTCATTTCAAGTTGTGCAGAACGGTGTCCATCATGCGCTCAAATGTCGCAGGTGCATTACACAGACCAAACGGCATGACGTTGAATTCGTACAAGCCGTCGGGTGTGATGAAGGCAGTCTTCGGTCGAGCGACATCAGCCAGGGGTACTTGCCAAAACCCCGAGCGCAGATCGAGAGAAGAAACAAATTGGGCTCCGTGAAGGCTGTCAATTGCGTCATCGATGCGCGGCAGTGGGAAGACATCCTTGCGAGTGATCTTATTGAGCCGTCTGTAGTCCACACAGAACCGCACAGAACCATCTTTCTTCGCAGCAAGAACAACAGGAGACGCCCATGGACTGTCCGAGGGCTGAATGACGTCACGTCGAAGCATATCGTCTACCTGCTCGTAATTTCCCGGAGTTCAGCAGGCGACACTCGGCATGGACGTTGCCGTAATGGTGGATGGGCACCAGTGTCGATACGATGCGTAACAGTGGACGCGGGACCGAGAGAACTTCGCCCGACATCGAAAGAAGAACGGTATTCTTGCAACAGGTCTAGAAGCTGGGAACGCTGTACTGACGTAAGCTTGTCATCATTGTACGGGCCAAATACATCAGGAGATGATGGGTCAGAAGTGGAAACAGCACTGATGATACGCGAATCGGGACAACGCGAGTCTTCGAGTACGTTCAGGACTTGTGCGTCATCGACTGGTTCCACTCTGCCGAGACATTCCCCTCGAACCAAGGTAACAGTGTACGGGGATGGGTTGGTCACGAAAATATCGGCGTTGCCCTGGGTGATTTGCACGGTCGCGAAAGGTACTAGCAACCCTTTCCTTCTGGAAGCACGCTCGGATGGCGAAACGAGTGCGATTGTGTCGGAGAGACCGGTGCAGTAGACAGATACACCCATTCCCCGCAGGGGCGCCTGCGCAAGTAGGCGTTTGGTGTGTAGCGACACCACGGACCCGAGCTAACGGGGGAGTTTCTACTCCCTCCCACGCCTAGCCGTGCGGGGCTTTGCCGTGTCCGGGGAAAAGGGAATCCGGGGGGTTGAGCCGACGCTGGGTGATTGGACATTTAAGGCCACCCCGGCAGAGGCAACACACCCCTTTGGCCCCGGCTTCACGTAGACGGCACCCCTGGGCTGACCCACCCAGGGAAATCGGCAGTCGCCTTTTCCTATCTCTCTTTCCCTACATCTTCGTCTTTATCTCTTACTATTTATCTGTCCTGTCTTCTACTCTCTTCCGTTTACTTCCGATATTCATGGCGGCAAGGGTTAACCTTGTGTAGGTATCCCACCTTGGATTACATTGGTTATATATATCCAACCTTGAATTACATTGGGTTATAGTGACAGCGTACGGCTGGCGTCGGGAGGGCTTGTTTCAACAAGTCCAACCGCGTCCCCTTGTTGGGCTCCGTGGTGGGTGGTCGCCGCTGTTACCGAACACATTCATACTTGTATGGCTTTACAAGCATCCGCCGACCTTGATCGGTCTCGCAAGAGAGGCCGCGCCGAAGCAAGTTATCACGTCTCGAAAGAAACTAAATTTACTTTCGCGAAGTACCACATTATCCACAGTGACAGCACACCTCTAAGAAAATTATCCCCATTTTTGGTGGTCAAGTGCCTAAAAGAAAAAATAGGACCCACATACAAAGCATCCAAAATGTCAAGCGGTGACCTCCTTTTGGAGCTAACCGAAAAAGACCAAGTGCCTAAGCTACCCCAACTAACCAGCATTGGAGAAACAGCTGTCACCGTTTCGGTCCGTCGCTCTCTAAACACCAGCAGGGGAGTAATCTCTGAGGAAGACTTCTTAGGCCTTAGTGACGAAGAGCTCCTCGAAGGATTCCAAGACCAAAATGTCATAAAAGTCCAAAGAATAGTAATCCATCGCAATAATGAGGAAGTGCCCACCAAACACGTAATACTAACCTTTGGAACATGTGAAATGCCCACCTCTCTTAAGGCTGGGTACTTAAAAACAAATGTCAGACCCTACATTCCCAACCCCAGACGTTGTTTCAAATGTCAGAGATTCGGACACGCCTCGCACTCTTGCAGAGGCAAAGAAACATGCGCAAAATGCAGCGCAAAGGACCACAAATCAGAAAACTGCTCATCCTCACCCCACTGTGTTAACTGTGACGGGGAACACCCAGCGTATTCCCGGTCATGCCCATGTTGGAAAAAAGAAAAAGAAGTAATTGCTCCGACTGTCAAAGAAAAAATATCATTCAGCGAAGCGCGAACACGGCTATCATACCTTTTCCACAGAAGTTCCGCCGATGTGACGCAGTCGGGGGCAGCGTCACAAAGGCCTCAGGAGTCGACCGCTACCACACCCAGTGGTTCTATGGTGATTCAAACCGCCCCCGTAAAAGAAGCAGCACCAGCTGCTCCATGCACATCAAAGGGCCCGCAGACTCCGGTCTCCCTGGGCCCTAAACTCAGTAGAGTGCCAAGGCCTGAGATCCGTTTCTCAGTGCCTCACTCTCGATCTTCCGGCGCCTCAGACAAGGCAATGGAGATCGACCACAAAACTCCGGTGTCATCGACACCGAAGGACAAGCGCTCTCTCGAGCGTACCAAACAGGACAAGGACAAAGTCCCAGTAACCACAATGAGTAAGCGATAAGCGTAATGGTTATCGTATTTCTTTCTATTTCTATTTCTTAATACTGTCACCTATGATCTTTTATACCGATCAATCCCCAGAAGTATATTTACTTAACTTTATTTTGCCATGGCTTTTATCGTACATTGGAACTGTAGAGGCTTAATTCATAACTTAGGTGACATAAAGGACATCATTAACAAAATCTCACCAGTAGCCTTTTGCCTCCAAGAGACAAATCTTGGTGCAAAACACAGCCATTTCCTAAAAGGCTTCAAAGTTGCCCGAAAGGACCGCGAACAAAGCAACCGTCTTTCAGGAGGAGTAGCCATAGTGGTGCAGGGCAGCACTCCTACGCGAGATGTCCAAATAAACACATCTTTCGAGGCCGTAGCCGTCACCATCCTATCATACAAAACCATCACCATCTGCTCACTGTATATCCCACCTCACACCCTTTTCACCACCAAAAACCTAGAAAATCTAGTGGAACAGTTGCCAAAACCATTTATCTTAGTTGGGGATTTCAATGCTCATTCAACCCTTTGGGGTAGCGACAAAACTGACGCAAGAGGGCAAGCCGTGGAAGATTTCATTTTATCAAATGACATCTTCCTTCTTAATTCCGGTGCTTTTACCTACTTTTCACCAACCTCGCGCACATTTAGTTGCTTAGATCTCGCCATGTATTCATCGTGTATTTTTAATGATTCTAAATGGGACGTCGTCAATACGTCTTATGGTAGTGATCATCAACCCGGCATCATAAAACCCATACCATCTTACCCAACTCTAACAAGCAGGCCACGCCGGTGGAAACTTCATCTCGCGAACTGGCCAGTTTTCACAGAAAACGCTAAGCTCGATGAAGTTTTCTCATCGGAGCTTTCTGTTGAGGAACTAAATGAAGAGTTCGTCAAAGTTTTAATCTTAGCAGCAGAAAAAGCAATACCGCAATCATCCGGCATCGTACGCAAGAAGTTCAACCCTTGGTGGACAAACGAGTGTACTGATGCCACGAAACTACAAAATAAGGCCTGGGGAATTCTACGAAGATACCCCACCTGCGCCAACCTCATCAACTTCAAACAGGCAAAAGCCAGAGCCCGATTTATTCGAAGACAGGCAGAAAAGGATTCATGGCAAAAATACATATCATCAATCAACAGTTCAGTCACATCTAAACACATCTGGGACCAGGTGAGGAAGTTCAAGGGAGAGTACTCCTCCTACACAATACCACTGCTTACAAGTCCAGACACACAATCAACACTAGAAGACCAGGCCAACCTATTAGGAGAACACTTTTATAAGGTATCATGCTCAGCAAATTACACCAATACATTCCTGAAATATAAAGAAAATGCAGAAAGACAAAGATTGCCCACTAACAGTACCTCAAATGAAAGTTATAACCTTCCGCTTACGCTGCACGAATTGAACAGGGTACTTTCTGCCGGTAAAAAAAACGGCAACAGTGTCTGACCAGACACACTACGCAATGTTGGCACACCTATCCCAAGCATCCGCGAGGGCACTTCTCAAATTCTTCAACAAAATATGGGACTCTGGCATAATGCATGAAGATTGGAAAAAAGCCATAGTCATACCATTCCTAAAACCTGGTAAACCCCCAACAACCCCAAGTAGCTACAGACCCATTGCATTAACAAGTTGCCTTGCAAAAACTTACGAAAGCATCATAAATATTAGACTTACCTTCACTCTGGAATCGGAGCACCTAATAGACGCACACTAGTGCGGATACAAAAAGGGCTGTTCCACCACTGATCACATTATTAGGCTGGAACAAGAAATACGACAAGCATTTCTACACAAACAGTTCTGTCTCTCGGTCTTCTTTGACTTAGAGAAAGCATATGACACAACTTGGAGATACGGAATTCTCAGAGATATAGCTAACTTAAGGATTCGCGGAAGAATGCTGAACTGCTTACACGATTTTTTATCGAATAGAACTTTTCAAGTACGTTTGGGTACAGTACTGTCACGAATATTTGTCCAAGAAAATGGTGTACCACAGGGCTGCGTTTTGAGCACCACCCTGTTTATAGTAAAAATGAACTCCATCAACAGGGCTATACCCCGTACAGTCATGCACTCCATCTATGTTGATGATCTGCAAATTTCACGCCGAGCCTCCAGCCTATCATCCTGCGAAAGGCAACTCCAAATTACAATAAATCGGCTTACGAAATGGGCCGACCAAAATGGTTTCCGCTTTTCAGCCCAAAAAACCACAGCTGTTCTCTTTACGCAAAAGAGAGGATTGTTTCCTGAACCCGCGCTCAAACTATACAACATCAACATGCCGGTAAAACAAGAACACAAATTTTTAGGAATCACATTCCACCGAAAACTAAACTTTCTGCCACACATAAATGCACTGAAAACTAAGGCAAACAAAGCACTCAATGTGCTCAAGTACTCTCCCATAAACACTGGAGTTCCGATCGACTCTGCCTTATACGTATTTACCGATCTCTTGTACGCAGCATTTTAGACTACGGATGCATAGTCTACGGCTCGGCGCGAAACTCATACATCCGCCTTCTTGACCCTATACACAACCTCGGTCTCCGTCTGTGAAGTGGTGCTTACAGAACATCACCTGTACAAAGTCTATACGTAGAATGCAATGAGCCCCCTCTATGTGATCGAAGAGCATTACTAACCTTGTCATATGTTTTAAGAATAAGGTCGTCACCTGAACACATCTGCTATGAAATTGCTGCAAAATGTGACTCGCGCTCACACTACCTCAACAAACCGAACCTAATCAAACCACTTGTCCTACGTTTCGAGGAATACTGCTGCTTTTATACCATTCCTGTTGGATCACTAGATGTCGCTATTAAACCACCAAGACTGCCGCCATGGTTTGACTTGTCACAGCTATGCGAATTTTCACTAAGCCGTTTCAGCAAAAAAAGCACCCCACCAGAACACATAATTCAAGAATTTTATACACTTCAGCACGAATATAGGGATTACGAAGAATTTTACACAGATGGCTCAAAAACGGAAGACCACGTGGGTATTGGGATTGTGACGACGAAAAGCGCAATTTCTGTGAAAGTACCTCGTAGTTTTTCTATTTTTTCAGCTGAAGCTTATGCCTTGAGTAAAGCAGTACAGAAAATCATCGCTGAAAAATACAAGAAAGCAATCATATACACCGACTCACTAAGCACACTAAAAGCACTACATATAAAATCCGAATACGAGCCTATAGTAGGCGACATTCTAAACATGGTATACTTAAACAGCCAGGCAACCTGCATCCGTTTCTGCTGGGTCCCAAGTCATGTTGGGATACCTGGAAACGAAAAAGCAGATAAGTATGCTTCCCAGGCAGCCCATAAAACAGTAACAAAAATTAAAATTCCCCTTAAAGATATCGATAGAACAATCCGCCTGGCCCTACTAGCAAAATGGCAAAAGCAATGGGACACCTGCACGAACAATAAGCTCCACCTGGTGAAACCCACACTCGGGGAATGGAAGACCTGCCGTCACCAGCAACGGTTTATCGAAGTTGTATTATGCCGACTTCGCATTGGACACACACACTTGACACACAACTTCTTACTCGCAAAGGAAGAACAACCAACGTGTGAAAAAAGCCAAGAAGCGTTAACACTTATGCACATCCTAATCACATGTCCTACCATTGAAACACAGAGACAAAAACATTTCAGCAAGCTATACAAACAACACGTACCTTTACACCCTGCTTTGTTCCTAGGAGATGACCCTCTAGTACCTCTGTCTGACTTGCTAAACTTTCTAAAGGAATGTAACCTGTTAAATAAGCTTTAAAATCTCATCTTTTTAGCGTCCATTCCTGAAAGTCTTGTGTCTGTCGCAGCATAGCCTAAGCTGCTTTTGCGCCATAAAAAACCAAATTAACCTCACTTAACTTAGATACCCCCCTCGTCGAGCTTGGAGGCACTATAGTATCGTCTTTCACGAGAATCTTGCTTAGTGTCGAGGGACCATCTTCTGGCGTCAGATGCGAGAAGGGCGAGAGTTCAATTTCGGCGGCGGCACAATGAATGACGGCGTCGTTGCGGGAGAGAAAATCCCATCCGAAGATGACGTCATGAGAGCATGCAGGAATGATGTTGAACTGGGCGACATACAGAACATCCTGAACGACAACGCGAGCTGTACAGCCTGCTGTAGGATGAATACGATGTGCGCTAGCGGTACGAAGGGACAACCCAAAAATCGGCGTCGTCACTTTTCGAAGAAAGCTGCAAAGGTTTTCGCTCATAACTGATACCGCAGCTCCAGTGTCAACAAGAGCAGATGCATGAACACCGTTCACAAGCACGTCAATGACATTAGATGCGCGGCTCCGAGGACTTTCACAATGCGATAGCGTCGCAGTCCTTGCCTCTGGGACTGCAACGACTAGTTTTCCCGCTCATGAGCAGCCGAACTTGGCCGCATGGTGGACAGAGACCGACGTCGTGGAGAAGGCGACCTTAGAGCAGACGGACCTAGGCGAGACGACAGTGGCACAGACGGCAGTTCGTCGTTATACGAACGGCTAAGGTGGCCAGCAACAGAGGAAATGGGAGCCGGCTGTAGTCGAGAGCAATAACGGCTACGTGACTGGCATAACCGCAAGCAAAGCAGATGGGCCGGTTGTCGGGTGTGCGCCATGGGTTTGCCGGGGTGGGTCTCGCCCGGAACGGTGGCTGGAAAGGCGGCATGGTGGGCTGAAAATGAGGCTGAGGGGTTGCGCCAACATACGCAGCCGGCGTACCCGCTGCAAAGAACGGAGGTCGTGCGGCAGCTTCGGCGTAAGTCAGTGGTGCAGGCGCATGAACGACTGGAGGCGGCCTTGTGACCACTTGGGCGTATCTTGGGGGCGCATGGTCCAGAAGTTGAGGGTAGTACGCAGGCATAACCTCCGTTATTTCCTGCTCAATCGCTCGGCGGATGGGTGGAAGAATGGTAGTTGCCGATTGTTGAACAGCCGGTGGGTGGGCAAAGGGAAGGAGAGAGAACTGGCGCGCGATTTCCTCACGTATGAAGGACTTGAGGTTTGCCTGCAGTGCCACCTGATCACATCTCGCCTCCAAGCCAGCAAGCCCTGCATCTCGTGGTGTGGCGCGACGGGTCATCGAACGCTGCCGGCGGAGCTCCTCCTAGCACTGGCACAGTGTGATGACCTCAGCTACTGTGCCTGGGTTTTTGGCAAGCAGCATCGTGAAGGCATCATCGTCAATGCCCTTCATGACGTTCCGGATCTTGTCTGATTCGGACATGCTGTCGTTGGATTTCTTGCACAGGTGCAGGACATCTTCAATGTAACTGGTGAATGATTCACCAGCCTGCTGAGCGCGTTCGCGTAAGCGCTGCTCGGCTTGCAGCTTACGCACGGCAGGACGGCCAAAAACATTGGTGATAGCGGTCTTGAAATCAGACCAGGTTGCGAACTCGGACGCGTGGTTGCTGTACCACAAACTTTCAACGCCCGCAAGGTAGAACACCAAGTTTGTCAATTTGCCGTCCTCGTCCCATTTGTTGGGGACGCTCACGCGCTCGTAAATGGCGAGCCAGTCCTCCACATCAGTGCCATCAGCGCCTGTGAAGATGGGTGGATCGCGATCCTGGGGACACCAGGACAAGGGGGTGGCATGGGAGGAGGCGTTTGCTGAGAGGCGTCATGGGACATGGTAGATTGCAGGGTACGTGAGCGTAGTTCCAAGGACATCGAAGGGGATTGAAGCACTCTTCACCAATTTGTTATGGCATTTGTTAGCCGGCACAGAGCGAGTATACCCAATGGCGACAGTAACGGCCAAGCACGGACTCTCCGCGCGAGCGGCGTTCTTTTAGGGGCGAAGCTCCTTATGGCGTGGCTTGGGCGTCCCTCGTATGTAACCACCAGTGGCACATACCCGAAATAGGTATAACCCTTGACCTCCAAGGTGGTGCCAGTGAGAGATTTCTTCTGTGCGTTGTTTAACAATAAAAAATAGTGCTCAATGTACATGCCAATGGCTGCTAATGGAGAATGAGAGACATGAGCATTCGGCTTTTAGTCAACGCGCACGCTGTGATCCCCATTAGCAGCCATTGGCATGTACATTGGGCACTATCGGACAAGAAAGGGATGCTACATTATACTCGCTGGGTGTAACCTCCTTAGCTTTAGAAAGGTTTAGCGAGCGTTGAGCCGCAGTGCCATGAATACAATGAACTTGTATATACCATGAATGAACTCAAGGTGGTTAAAAATGAGAAGTAGATACAAAGCGCAAGCCGTAAGAAAGTAAAAGCCGAATTCTCCTGTCTCTCATTTCTCATTAGCAGCCATCGGCATGTAAATTGAGCCCTATCTGACAGGGAAAGGTTGCTACGTTATACTCGCTGGGCGTAACCTCCTTGGTTTTCGAAAGGTATAGCGAGCGTTTGGTCGCAGTGCCATGAATACAGTGAACTAGAATATACCATGAACTCGAGGTGGTTAAAGGTGGGAAGTGAACCCAAAGCGCAGGCCGTAAGAAAGTGTGCGTGTGCCACCTCTCGTTTAGTTTTTGGAATGTCCGCTGGGTGGTGGTGCTTCTATATGGGGAATATATAATAAAAAGATGCGAGATGATGGGACTTGGAGTGTTGAATAGATGAACGAACGGACACACAAACAGATGCATGGATGGACGCATGAACGGACGCAGGGGCGGATGCATGAAAGAACGCAGGGACGGGCGCACAAACAGACGCATGGACGGTCACACAGACGGACGCATGGATGGACGAATCGTTCGCCCCACTCTCCATCATTCACTCCGTGGATATGCTGCCATTTTTTTGGGTAGACCCACTAGAAAGCACTTGAAAGTTCGACCCATTTCAGTGTTCGGCGGCTTCTCTACAGACTATCGACTTTCGACTTCATTTGCAGTCAAACATATAAACATACAGATACGGGGCCAGTTTTTTTTCTTGCATTCTGTTAGTTCATAATACACAACATCATATCCGCGACGGAAATACAGTATTATAGCTGTGGTGGAGCCTAGCAGAAAACACTTTCATGTTAGAAATTATGGTTGATCCCTTCATCAAATAATTTGTATAGCACGAAACTGTTCATTGGTAAATGAGACTATACAAATTGCCTAGAATTTTTTGTAAGCTACAGCACCATTCGCAATGTGTACGCCGACGTTAGAGCCTTGTAGCACATTTTTATCGCGATAACAAACGTTTGTCATAAAGACTAAACCTTTGAGGTAGCTGAAGTAAATAACATAACCCCGGCAACAGAGTAAGATGAATCCCACGCAAAATTTTCATCAGCAAGCACATAATCATTATCACTTAATTTCCACTCATAAAGAGTGACGTCATTTGAAGAGAAAAGTGGGGAAGTCTGCGCTCTCGAGATATTGGGTAACCCAGACTTTTATTCAAGCATGCACTAACATGGCGCATCAGGAATGCGGGAGGGAGATTTTGTAGCTTGAGCGGCGAATGCGCGAGGCCATCCCACTGGCAAGTCTTATAGCAACAAAGAAAGCAAGAAAGTAATTCAGAAAACAGCAGGGAGGCAAACCAGAATTCTGGCATCTGGTTCGAGACCCTGGATTAGAGAAAGGGGGACTAGATTAGAAAGATGAGAAAGGAGCACCAACTCAACCTCTAATAAAATAAAATATAGCAAAACTTTGGAAGGCAACCTTTGTGGTGCGTTGCTGAGTAGGGTGTCTAGATGTCAGTGAACGAAGAAACGTTGGCATTGACAAGCTGTTCAGCTGAGACTAACGAAGCACGTTCTGTCGATGCTTGTTAATATCACAATGCAGTTCTTCAGCTGTCCAATACGGCAGTACCACCTAACACCTAATAGGTTACTGTGAATGGGAGAAGATACGAAAGGTGTAAGGCATGTTTGTAAAAGCAACATGCACGGGCGTCGGTGACGCAGGGATACAGCAACTGGATCCGAAATTCACGATAATAGAGGCCAAGGATTCGACGAGGTCACATAAAGAAACAAAGCTTTTTCTTCTGTTATCCTTGTCATCTGTTCGTGTGAAGCTTACCGACGTCATATTTTGGGAGAAAATGTTTTCACTAAAGTATTCGTAGGCCCCACTATGAACAAATTTAGTGTTTAAGCAGAACGTAGTTGAATCGTTCATAAGAGTGGCCCTCGGTACTAAAATTCTACGGGCGAGACTACATATAATCCTTCACTCAGGCGCCTGGTAATGGCGCTGCCACGTAGGCGTTAATGTGCTATGGAGGGTCTAAGAGTTCATTCAGACGGAAGTGTGTGGTTGATATATTTACTCACCGCTTCCAACGTAATACCTGCTGCTCAAAGTCTTTCAGTGAAGTCAGTCAAACAAAAATTTATCTATCCCTGCACCCAAAATACCTTGATCTTAAATCATTTATTCAACATCATCCTTAACTTGAATTATAACAGATATCTCCTATATTTTCACAAGACTTAAAAATAGTCTGAAAAGCGGAAGCAAGTGGTAGATCAAAAGTACTTAGAGGACAACCAAAATTGTCTGTCGGCACTGCTGCCACTAATAATTGATATTTTCGCATCCAAGAATACGCAATTTTTACCTATTGCTACTGATAGTTTTTTTCGGGAGTATGTTACTCGATAACCGTTTAATAATCAATCACTCGTGAAAATCCAGCCATAACTGATTGTTTGGGAGTTGTTAGGTGGAATGATAATGTTTGTAATAACTATTTGTCACACATGATTTCGTGATGAATTCCTGTAAGCTTAAGAGACATCACACTACGTGATTATAAAGTGATATTTAAACCATCTTGCAATAATATATAATAAATTACCGATGTGTTTTGGAAGGCTGACCGAACATTTTTAAGAAACCGTCTCATTTTTGTGTCACAGCTCCACTTATAAGTCCTCTTATGTGAACTGAGACAGGAAACCTGTTTCTAAGCCTTCTGCACAAAGACATAAATCACTGATGTGCGCAGTTGCCCGTTAAGTTGAGTACCAACTGATTCCGTAACTTAGTAGAGGAAGCAATTCTGTGAAGGAATCACGAAGTCGCAGCACATTTTAAAGCGACAGCACTAAAGAGCTCGTTACGCCGAAATGCCGTTGTCTGCGTCGATGGCTCCGTCGACGGCGTTGGTCGAGAGTGAAAAATCATCTTGCCCATTACGGAAAAATTCAAGAAAGATGGAAGTCAAGTAAATGGTAAAAATGACAAATCTACTATGTCACGCAATGTCTGAAACGGTGAAATTGGGCGATCTTGAAAACTAATCTAGTTGCTTCTAGCTTGTTTCTAGGCCTTAACCAGGTGATGCAGGTTCCTTCTAGATTGCTTGTCGTTGCTAGGCAGTAGCTACTTGATTGCTTCGTTGTACTCGCCTTAATTCTCTGCCTAGAGAGGTTCGAGTTGAATCGAATGTAGTGGCAGACAAAGCATGGATGTTGAATTTCTTGGAATAGATACGCACGTCATCGTCACCGTTGGTCTTCCGTCACTTCAGGGTTTATCGCAACCAACGTTGCCTTTGCTGTTACCTAGAATTGTTTTGTTGTACGTACTGAGGGTCTTAGGCTCACCGCAATTGCTTCGTAACACCTGACCAATTATTCCTGAAGGCATCAAGTGTGCCACCACAAGAATAGTTAAAATCTGAGTGAACCTTACACACTATCGTAGAGGGACACTAAAGTCAAATAACAATTCACGCCATAGTGAGAGCTCAATGTATGACAAGATCTAAAACACAATATTGTCGACAGCAGTACCCTACTTGCCGTGAAATGAAGATAAATGCACAAAAATACATCGCTGCAGTATGATATTTTCTAAATGATGCCAATGTGGTCAGATGAACCGCCTACAAATAATCATTATTATTCGATCTAGCTGCACTAAACAAATGGCTTTCCGAGCATCAAGAGACACAAAAGATGCTGCAGGTTCGATTCTGCTTCATTAACATAAAAAATAACCGCTGGACGTTATTATGTAAAATGGCGCGAGGGGTTCAAAAATTCGGTTTTCGCGTGGTTACAGTTGACATATTATGCCATCTAGTGGGGCCCAGTTGAGCCAAAACACGTATGAAAACTCGGAGCCGCATGGCAAGAAACTGATCAATGAACCCTACAGTGGCTCTCGCTGCTTTCCTTTTGTATACTAGTGTCGGCGACCACGCAGTAAAAGCGGGCAACGTTGTGTAGTGACATCAGTTGGACCGTTTCTTGGGGCGGGTAACTTGAAGTTTTTTAAACTTATGCGGGCAACAAAAACATAATTTTATTTGAAATTAAGCCCTTTCTTTGCACAGAAGTAACACTATATTGTTTCTGGACCGCTATTTTGGCAATTCACGTTAACCTTTAGTATATTTTTAAGACTGCATGCCTTCAGTAGTAGGTGAATGAAAGGGAGCTTAACCACCTCCAATTTCGTAGCATTAAGCTAGTAAGAGAATAATGCCAGCATCTGGGAAAGAAAAACTTTTTAGCAGGCAAAGAGTTCGTTTTAGTACAGAGATAAAACACGGTATACCTAATAGTATAAAAAAAGGGGTGAGCTGGATTGAGGACACTGTTGGTCACATTTCGGTGCACCCACAGTGGACGGGAAAACAGAAGGCGAGAAGACAAAAGAAGCGCGAACTGACAAATCAGTTAGCTGAAAAAAATTCACAAAATGTATACTCCAGGGTAGCTCAAGAGTGCATGTGCATAAAAAACAAAACTAAAGAAAAAAAAGAACGATAGCACACCGTGACAGCAATTTTTACATAAGTGGTATATATAACGTGCAGCAAAATGTGGAACTCAAGCACGGCTTAAAATGTGAACTCCTTGTCAGTTAGTGCAATGAATTGGCTGCTGGCATGTTTATCAGAAGACCTTTAAATATGATAAGCTCCTACTAATTTCCGAGTTAGCTTGTCTTTGTGATAAAACAAAATGATTGTGTGACACCAAAAAGGACAACATTGGCAGCTGCTGCGATGCTTCGTTAGATGGGAGTAAATGCTATTTAATTGTGGAAGGTTCGTGAGGTGCAGGAAACGCGGAGTTTATTTGTGGCCCCTAACATGTGGTGGTGTATACATAGGTCAGACTGGCGGCTGCATAAACACTCGCCCTAATGAAGAATTAGATGGTCACAATAACAAGAGAGCTAGGCAGGATGTTAGCAACCACCAGCACGAAGGGAAATTATTTGACAACTTGAAGCCCGTGGACATTGGATACTGTAAATCAGCTCTCCGTTGTTCCTCAAGGTTGTGGAAGTGCGTTTTGTTTTTCTTTTTGGAACCCCTCTGACAGCCGGTGGGAAAATGGCTTGCAGGGACACCGCAATGACTCATTTTCAGAAACTCACCTTTATGTAGTTTATGTACTCATGCCTGCAGAAGTTAGTTTCTGAGACTGATGAAGAAAAGGAGAGCCGCTAACTTTTCTTACTCTCAGGCTCTATATGCCCCCCTTGTTGCACTGTAGCTTGGTCCGCTGTACAAGCGTGGGATTTCACATACCTATAGTGCTAATTTTTGTTTTTCGCTTATTATAATGAAAACACACACGTTTCATGTCATGACAAAAAAATGACGCTGCAACTTTTTACCTGGTTCTCGTATGCAGCCCAGTTCTTTTTGCAAATGTTTCGAATTTCAATTGTGTTTCCTTGAACCCATTGATGCAAGGTCGATCCTGAACATTATGCGTGCTGTGTCTACCTGTGACTTTTCATAATGACGTTCAACGCAGTTATGGTGCATTATTTCTGATATTTTGCATGCATTTGCTGAAGTTCAACTGCCAACAGGTGACGGTTGTTTGCTAAAATATGACTGTGATACTCTTTATACATTTGGTCAATGTTTGTAATAACGGTGTGAAGCTTCTCCCAAGCAAATGCAAAATAAGAAAAAAGGAAGTTGAGTATCTTGGGCACCACATATGCACTGACGCATTTCTGCCAAAAACTGAGAACATCGAAGCAGTATCAGGAACGCCGAGGCCGACATGTTTGTCGGATTTAAGGGCGTAAAACGAACTTGTGACCTACTATCATGTATTCCTTGGCAACTTGTTCGCTGTTCTCGAACCAACTGCTGAACTGTTAAAGAAAAACGCCCGTTGGCAGCGGGGAACAAGACAAGAAGCTGATTTAGAGGTGACGAAATGCCTTGTCAAAGGCGCTAAGTTCCTCACGCACTACGATACGTAAAAGGCCCTCGTGTTGGAAACAGACGCGTTGTCCTAAGGCATCGGCGCCGTTATATTCCACCGGGTCAACGGAGAGGTGAAGCCAGTGTGATTTTAGTCGCGCACTCTGACTGCTGCAGAACGGAATTACGCACAAATAGAGCATGAAGCGCTGTTGTCTTTGGGGTGACTAAGTTTCGTGAGTACCTGTTGGGTAAGACTTTCACGCTAATTCTATACCACAAGCCATTACTCCTACTGCTCCGCCCAGACAAGCCGGTACCGGCTTTGACAGCGGCACGGATCTTACATTGGTATTTATTACTGAGCGGCTACACCTACAAGGTAGAATACAAGGCAAGAAATACCCTACCGGTAGCTAATGCCCTGAGCCGACTTCTGGCAAGCTACCAGCATGATGTCAGTAACATGGAGTTGATCTGTAACGACGACCGTAAGTACGTACTTTCGCGGATCAACTTGACATTACCCTGATGTCGTCTAGTGACTTGGCCCGGGCTACAAAAGCAGATAGCACTCTCAAGCAAGTCACTGTCTACATTCGTGATAACCGGCCGAGGAAACTGCCGAGGTTAGATCCACACTTACGTTCTTTCTTTTTCAAAAGACACGAGCTTGTGTGCACTATTAAAATTTTCTACTGCGGTCACAGAGCGATCATTCCGGTCCCCGGCCGGAGTGCTGCACTACGCATGCTGTGTGAGACTCATCAGAGCATAACGGCGATCAAGAAAATGGCGCGCTCAATATTTTGGTATCCTGGACTGGATTGAGACATTGAACATGTTGTCAACAGTTGCCCTGTATGTACGCAGTGTAGCAGCATGCCACCTTCAACGGAGCATGTGCCATGGCCGTAAACTAAGGAAAAGTGGGTAAGGGTACACGTATACACTATTCCGGCCAGGTGGACGGACAAAATGTGCTCATTGCGGTGGACTCGCACACGAAGTGAATAGAGGTGAGCCCTGTGAAAATAGCCAGCGCGGGACGAACTGCCGGAGCCTCACAATCAATGTTTAGTAGGTTTGGCCTGCCCTGAACCACGGTTTTCGATAATAGACCACAGTTCACTAGCGTGCAATTTTAGTCGTTCATAAATGAAAACAAAATTTCTCATTTTCGCACCGCGCCTTACCATCCGCAGTCCATCGGTTTAGCAGAGAAGGCAGTGGGAACGGTTGAACTTGGCCTGTGCAAGAACGCGAGGGCCATTGCAGTAGGCGATTTAGACTGAATTCTCTTGCAGTATTGCCACACCGCCCAACCCAGCGGAAAACACCAGAGTTCATGCTGCTTGGTTTCAAGCCTCGATGCAAGTTGGATAACATCGTGTCATGTCGCGCATTTCTTCATGCAGATACTGAGCACTCCGGAACCACTCGACAAGTGGGAGACCGTTTGGTACCGGAACCACGGGACAAGAAACAGGTGGAAGGCTGGCGTCGTACAGGCCCCCAAAACCCACCGCATCGTAACTATCAAGGCCACAGATGGTGAACATCATCGCCAGCATTACGACCAGCTGAGAGCCAAGAAAACCGACAGTGCGGAAGGCACCACCGTTGAAGCAGAAGTCAAGCAAAAGGCACCTGGGACCTCAAGAGATGGACCCCAGAGCCCAGGTGTGCCAGACCCAGATAGCTGTCCGATATAGATGACAACAAAGTTGTAAATGACGTAAGCGGTGCAAACAAGTAGCAATAAAGAGTCTGATCCTGGCGAAAATGTGTTACGTCGATCCATCACAAGCCGACGTCACCCGGATCACTATAAAGATTCAGGGGAAAGAAGGCTGATGCATTGTAATTGGTGCATATATTGCCACAGTACACGTTGTATGCGCATACCCTCCAGAAGCAATAAAAAGCCTCTCTCCAAGTAAACCTTGTTCACTATTGTACGCTCATGTGTGTAGTCTTCAGTACCAGATGCAGTTGTTGTCAATGGCGAGCAATGAACCACACATATGAAAATAGGCATCTTTATTTTGCGTGTATTCATTACAAGCTGCGTCGAGCTCCTGCATTACCGGCAAACCTACCACCACAAAGTTAGAATTTAGTGCTGAAGATGTTTTTGGTGTGTAATTAGCCATTGCAGCGCCCCGAACCTCCACCGCAGTGGGCAGAAGTATCTTTTTCCTGGCGCGCTTCCACTGCTCCATGATCGCTGCGCCCGTCGCTTCCACCGCAACGGCCCGACTCCGAGCGGCCTTCACCACCACACGCAGCGGCACCTGCATTCAGTGAACAAAGAGTTTCAGAAAAACGTATTAATCGGCAGAATGAAGATACACGTGAATATCTGAAAATACACCACCTTGTTCGAGTTCATGTGAGAGGATTTGTACATCATGGGAATTAGCACCTTCGCTACACCCATGAATGAACAATGCGAGTAGAAATAGTCATCGTGACAGTACTGCAGCACAGATGCTGTTGTGGTTTACTGTATTAAGGGCCGCCAGTTGCACAGAAGCCGTTTGGGGGTTCAAGAAGGAGTGCTCTGTCTAGAAATGTCTCGCAGTGACAACCTTTACAATGTGTAATCAGTATTCTACGAGTGTAGATTGATGATCTGTTTTTTTACCGCAATAAGCAGAAAATTCGAGAGACGAAGTTGATAGCTGTGGTTGACTATACTTTTTTTGTTTCTGCAGCCGCTGTTTCTCTTATGCTACTCATCAATAAAACTTAGGCTATGGCATGCTGTAACGATCAAATACTTAAGCGAAACACTGCAGTATGTGTCATCGTATAATTTTGACGAGCGCGAAAATGTTATCGTAGCCAAGTACTGAGTACGCCGATGCTAATACATTTCGCCCAAAAGCAAGTGCGACCGTCGAAGTCCTGTTTTGAGAGTTCATCCTAGCGCTTAGTAGAGCTATGTCTTACCCACTAAGCAATCAACGCGACATGGTACTACGTTATACGTTAAGTCAGACGAAATGAAGGTACACAGCGTTGCTAGTGTCATAGTCTCATTTGCATGATAATCTGCCAGTGTGGAGAATCTCGGTACGCTGTACGATGCTGTGCTAAGCCTGCCGCTTCATTACAAAGCACAGCTTAAATCGCAAACGGATTTTGCCACCTATATCGTTCAATCGCCTGTGTATATTGAATCATACGAGATCTTTAGTACTACATTAAGCAACAAACCAACTGGTATGACTGTAATAGCTGTATTACAATAAAGTTATGTTCATTATACTTGCAAGCATTTCCAATTTCCTTGTATTCATCTTTTTAAACACGAATACTGTATTCCTTTTATTACGTATCATGGCCTTTAGATGGCCATAGGTAGAACAAACCTAACTGATACCTTCACAACTTCTGGAAATAACTTGTACCTAGCTACGCTGATTCGTTATCTGACAGATTAAATAATGAAAATTAAACCTTTGGGGACCTGACGTTAATTTAATTTAGCAATGAAAATCAGCATACATGCTCAAATAGACAGCAATGCATAGTGCTCGAAGAGAAATTTTGGCGCGGTAAGCAATGATAGTTGCATCGGAGTGAAAATTCGTTCGCTATCGAGTTATTTATACAGCTTTAAGTAAACATTTATAAGCAAGTTCATAGAAGATCATTATTACTGTAGCTTTCTGCCTTTTACGTGTCCATAGGACGAATCGTGACCAAAAATGCTTTGCTTAGTTTTAGTGACTATATTGATATTTTTTATTTATTCCTGCCATTTGTACAAAGATCATAGCAAAAAAATTATGTGATGCATTGAGGTCGCCATACCAACCTGCCACTAAGATGACACAGACCATGAAGGCAATCAGAAAGCTTTTGGCGTTCATTTTCGCCTTGGAGAGTTACTGTACGAAAAAGTATTCAATCATCAAATTCTGCAGGGTTACAAATTTTTACGTGTCGGTGTTTTTTCGCGACCCCTTAGTCTCAAAATTTAAAATATATGATGCCAAAATTTTAGATTATGCCTACTGCGTTATATGAATTTATTAGTGTCAGCTGTGAAGTTTATTAGAGAAACATAAATGAGTGAACTAAATCAGGGCAGCTTGTTTAAGTGAAAATAGTTTAAAAAGCATGGTGTACAAAATATAAAAAACATAGTAATCTTTCAAATCAATTCTTCGAAATTTACAGCACTTTTGAATGAAAACTCTGTGGTATTGGAATTAGCATACACGTACTTTCGTTCCTGCTATATGAGGTGTTGTTCTACGGCTTAGTTTTGTAACGCAGACCTACATGCAAATCAACATTAGTTTTCAACAACAAAGATTCTTTGCGTGTAGCGCTGTTACAACAGCCTTTTGCGAATACGATTCGTTGTACTAAACGTACAGATGTTGTGTATCGCTGCGTGGGCACTGTGCTTGAAAAAGACTGGCGGATCTAACAATAACACTCGAGAATTTTCAAGGAAACTAGAGCACTTACTATTGGTCGCTTTCAAATCAGCAACAAAGTCTTGTGGTCTCCCCGCTAACAGGATCGGCTTTTATACAACGTTGTGGAGCTAAATATCAAAAAGTTTAGTTTTTATTCCCCATGACGTCGCAATAAATTTCCACCAGCGAAAGTGCCAGGAAGGTATCTGAAAGTGCAACATATTAACTGAGCACCCGTATCTGAGGCATTATTAAGTGCTTCTTCCGGAATTGCGTCTGACGTAGTGAGGTGTTTGCAAGAATGATCTACTACTGTGGTGTGTACACTTATCTGCGTTTCTGTGAGAGATACAGAAGTTGAAGGTAGAGGTCGGAGGATGTATTTTTCATTCTATACAGGGATATGAGCGTAATGACTAATCTCATGAAGCTCGTAAGTTTACTCCTTTTTTCCAGTGGCATAATTTATTGATGACTCAGGTTTCTGTACAGATAAGCGATTTCTGTACAATCCCACTGTGCTGTAGGTGTGTCAAGAAAGCATAAATTGTTATCATCTGCTAAAAGCTGTGTTCATTAAAGTATATTCTGAAGCAAAATGACTTAATAGAAAACTTTTGTTTGTTCTTGCGTTAGGTTCCCGTGCTGCTTTAATACACGCAACACAAAAATTTGGAAGCAAGATTCCTTCACGAAGTTCAGGTGTGACCCATGACTGTGGCCATATCTCTCGGCATCGTAATACAAATGAGCATGCTCAAATATTTTTATTTTTATTTTATTATTAACGTTACCTTACAGGTTTCCATAGGGACATTGAGTAAGGGGGGTGAGAAAAGAAAACACAAAATATACCAGAAGCAACAGAGTACAAAACATTACAATGTGGTAATATAACATAACTTACAGAGGAAGGGCATGCAAAAACAATGTAGTTACAATTGTGGTGTCTATTACAAAGTTGAATAAATGGCAGGTACTCAAAATAATACCACAGTAGCCAATGTTCGAAGTGCCATTCTTACACTGGAAGCAACAATAAATGAGTGGTACTCATGGTTGTTAACTATTTATCATTTATATATATATGTAGTGTAAAACAAACATTATAACCACGAGAATATTGCTTCATGTGCACTGTAGCCTTCTGCATTTAGCATGATGAAGCCATGATTAGGACCGCTTGTATGTCCGTTGCTGGAACTTTAGCAACCTGGGGTGGTGAAGGTTCACAAGCCAAGGAGCGTAGACAAGCCGCTTGTAGCCCGGTTAACATGAAAATCTCGTCACGCATGACGTCAAACTCTTTCCTCCACACACGTGTGGCACATACTCGTATGCTAGGGCTAAGCGCCACCGCAGATTTTTTTTTAATTGACCACGCCGCCACTGTCGATGCGACATGCGACGCACTGATATTAGTGTTTTAGCTTAATCTATACGAAGAAATAGGAAATAAAATACATCAACTCACCGGCGAATTTTTTCTGGATGTATTTCGCAGCGGACTGTTCATTTCGGCTGCCGCTGATTGGCTCAAAAGCGGCAACCAGTGCCCCCCCCCCTTTTTTTATAGTTTCTTCTTAAACAGCGTCATTGTTGTTTCACGAAGCTTTCACAAGCTTCAAAAGTAATAGACGCAACGCACTTCAACGAAACGAATTACACAAAACATCCAGAAATATGCTTAAGGCCGTACACCGGGGATGTCGAGAATAAGGTGACCAGACGTCTCGATTTAGACAGTACATCTCCCGGTTTCGCGGCTTGGATACCGCCGTCCCACCAACCTGCTCACGGGATAGTGTTTTGTCCCTACTGCTGCCGAAAGCGGGTCGCACTGGCGGTCAGCAAACCCGGCCGCCACACCTCTTTGATATACTACACCATAAATGGCCATGAGCTATTGTATTCTTCTTTCTTTCTATTTCTTTATTTGTACCTTTCTGACTCTTTTTCTTTCTGTCTTTCACACCATCCATGTAGCTTTTTCTCGTTTTTCCGTGAACTAGCGCGCCGGGTCAGCAGTGGGGTTTGGGCAATCAGGTCCCGATTTGGGAATCGGAGTTGCAAATCCGTCTCGAAATTTTATTACACTTTATTTATTTCTTCTCCTCCTTTTCGCCCTCCTCTCGACTTGGGCGAGCAGAGTCCTTACTTTAGCTTTCAAAATAAGGGCGATAATAACCAAGACACACATGCGCAAAGGAGACAGGACAAGGAGGAAGCTCTTAGGATCTAGTTTTTTTTTCGTGCTTGTGTGCCGAAAATTATGTTTTGCGTTTTTTTTACATATACAAACTTGCACCAATTCGCCTATCTCCTTCTACTAGTTCTTTGTCGCGGCACTCCTCGCTTTACCAGGCTTTGCTCTTCGCCACTACCACCTCTAACGTCCCCGTAACCTTGCTCGCTACACTCTCTCTAATGTACTCGCCTTCCCTCGCACTGGCAGTACTCGGCTGCAGGGCTTGTCCAATTCGTGGCAACACATGCCTAATTTCTTACGTATACCTTGTGGGCTTACTACTATAGACGCTTTCACTGTTTGCGAACAGAGTCCTCTAAAGACATCTGGTTCTGCCCCCAAAATTTTCCTGATTCGGTGGACACCGAGAAGTTTAGAAAATAGCCTGCTGGTTTTATACAATTTTCTTTGCTTATTTCACAAAATATATTCAAATAAAAGTTATTTTGAGCTACATAAAAATTTTGAAAGATTTCCTTGTACTTTATGCACGTTCCTTTTATGTGAAAAATGAAAGAGAGACCTTCCTTACCTTTGAAATGTGTAATAACGGTGTAAAAAAGATATATATATAATAACAAAGTTCATGTTAACTTACGTAAAAAAGAAAACAAGTGAAAAGGTGAATTTTCAACGGAAAAGGAACGCGCGACCTTTTTTTTTTAGGGTGAGGGCCACTTCAGCTCCGACCCAATACGTGTTGGGGGCCATATCATTGCTATCACAATGGTCTGGTGATTTGTGGCGTAGTGAGTACTCTGCAAGTGTCCTTGTAGTAGTTGCCCAAAGAGTTGCTGCTATAATTATCTTCGTTTCGGTTCCTGACGAGATGTTTTCCTCCATAGATCGATTTTTCACCCAAAGAGTGTTTATGAAATGTTTCAGAAAACCCGCTCTTACAGCATTCTTTGTAACTAGCCCGTGCTTTCCACACAAACCTGGGGGTCTTTTTCACCATCTGCTTCACTCTGAAAACACGTGTGCCTATTTTGCCGGCGTGAACTACAATAACTATGTTAGAGGACTCTGTCACGTGACTAAAGTCTCGAAACACCACGTAACAAATAATCACGTGACTTAAGTCATGCAACACGTGGTCACCTGATGTATTCAAGCCAAGAACATGTATCAGCGTATTATGGCACTAAACACGCTACAAAGAGTGAGTTGAGAAGTTTCCACCAAAACCACGTCAAACTTGTGTAGTGTGGGGAATAGACTGAAAGTGGAAAACAATAGTCAAGTCTAGTCATACTTAGTACCCCTATCAAACACTTATCTTTAGTGAAAGCTTGGCATCATCAGCACACACCTACATATAGGTCGAACACTACAGTACCGCTGTTGGCCCCAGCCTTCCGCCTCCAGAGCAAGCTACGCACATTTTTCTGTAACTTTTTCTTAAACACGGTCATTAACACGTTTATTGGATTTTCACTACTACAACAGTATTATCTGGATAGCGACAACCAGTTTTGTAAGTTATGGTATGTGCATTAGAGTATTTTTTTTAGCCGTGGCTATAGATGTCTCCATTCCCGTTGTCTTTCTCAAGTCATGTTTATGGCCACACCATTAATGACGCCTGCCCTTACGTTACTGGAAACCGCATCATCATCATAAATTGCCCTTCACGCGCTGCTTGTCTTCCATGAAAAGCTCGCTCCATTTAGAGGAAGAAGAAGATCGCTCGTTGGTCTGCAGGAGACTTACAGTGTTGTTTCAGCGGCAAGCTCAATTTGTGAGTTCTATCGGTTTACTCTTCAATGTCCTATTTCAATTTTCAAAATACAGCCTATATAATTACCACCCTAGAAAAAGTTTTCGTGAGGGCTTCACTGATTGAGTATGAGCGTAGCAGAAATGCAGCTGGTGTCAGGGTAGTCTCCGTAGGCCTTGCACAAAGATGAAGAAACATTGTTTACTATGCAGGACCATACATTGTTGTCGGATTACTACAGCTTAGGCAGTATTATCATGAAGCCAAACAGCCGCAGCATCTCGAATTAAGCCATTCGACGATTCATACCCAAAAGCAAAGAAACACGAAAAACAAGCCAGTACTGCAGTCACTTTAATCATCTTTGGTCAAAGGCTTTTTTTTCTTGCCACGTTGGGGGTTGAATGGCCTAAATTTTTCATTTATGAACACCCCGCCCAGTATTCGTGTAATCATTCTGATAATCATCATCCTCATTTGAAAAACCAGTGACTAGTTTTGACCCATTTACAGCTTGAGTGGAATGGTTACATGCCAAGCAAGCATGTGCAGCTTTTCGAAGTTTACGTGGAGTAGGTCTGTCTTAATATCAGTTTCACAAGCGAGTAGTGCGGAAATTGCAGTAGTATAAGTAAGATAGGGAAATGTTTTGAATGACGGATCAGGTTAAGAAATCATTAATCAAACCTATTTAGTAATTATTCAAACAATGAGAAGACATCAGCGTTGCCGTAAGTTTAGACCAGTTCATAGAAGGCGGTCATCTTTCAAATAACCCCATGGACCCCATGGATTCGTGGTTACAAATGTAATACATTTTCCGCTAAACACTAGAACGTGAGACCATTATCGAAAAGATTCATCTCAAAGAAATTATACTTTTATTATATCTTCGTTTTTTTCTGGTAACTGCATAAGGACTTCTCGACTTTTGTTCCACATCACCATGAGTAATACCCACTTATTTGGAGCTCATTGCACAGAAATGGTCCAGACATTCCCACCACATCACCTGAGTAATACCCACTTATTTGGAGCTCATTGCACAGAAATGGTCCAGACATTCCCACATAGTTATCACCGCGAATGATTGTTGTTCAGAAAAATCATTCAGCTGATATATTAACTTGACATACTTAATTGGGATGCAGGGAATATGAATTATCAAGTACACTTACCGCTATTGTTCAAAATTTATGAAAGCATGAAAACAAAACCTATGACTTACTCAAAGCTCGCCATAGGGACAGGAAGAGACTGCAGGTCACAAATATTTCTTTCTCTCTAACAAATACGAACATTGAGCCACACTTGTTTAAGAAAAGATTGGAAACAGACGATGTCGCTTGACATTCTTTTTGCATTGTTCAAATAGTGAGAGAACCTGTGAGTACGGCTTGTTTTGATGAACATTGCTACGAATAAACAACATGAGATCTCCTGCCATGCCGCGGCTACTTACCACAACCCTAATATACCTATATTGGTCCTTAATACAATAATGTTTTTTCTGTTGTGCATATGCAGTTTATTATAGTGACAGAGCCATCGTTGCAAAATATATTCTGAAGATAATCAGATGTCATGGCTAGAACTTAAAATCGTTGGTTACACGTGTAATTTTTTGCCAAAACAATGCTTCCCAGAAAGCACATACTTATGCTAGCGTACAGTGATTACGAGAGTTTACGGGGGGGTGATTATCTAAGACCCGAATCTGGCACTTCCTCGCAAACAAAGCGCTGTAACGCGAGAGGTTTGGGACATTCGGGCGAATACCTCACCAGGTTCACGAAGGCAGTCAACTCACACTTGATAGGCACTAGCGTGCTATAGTCTAAACACGCGAGCCTCACAAGTCACGTGCAGTGTGGTTTGCTTGGCACACCGCAGCGCATAATCACGTACGATGTTCGATTATTTATTTGTACGAGAGTTCGAGGAAAAGGTAAAGAAAATCGGGCAGAAGTGCATGAAATCTGTCTCTCAGCGATGACATCGCAAAAAGAGTGCAAAGGCCTTGATGATTCGACGAAGCGTTCGAAAAAGAAAACACTTGCCTTGTTCGCTCACACTGTGCTTTAGTGGCTGCTATAAAAGGGTATGGCGCGCGTGTCTCGCTTCCACAAACATGACAACCATGATTTCACTGCACGTGAACGTTTAAACTACATCAAGTGTGACGGTACACTACCATCTTGGCGTGCAGGCAGCCTACTTCCGTGGCTATGGATGTCACTGAAGCGTGCGAGAGCGACAAACGTGGCGCGACTCGTGCGCCTCAAGTTCACTCATTGAGGCTCCACTCTGATCGACCGATGACTGGTGACGGATTTCATTCAACGAGGCTGGGACACTGCAGAGGCAGCCGTATCTGCAGCACCACTGATGGATCCGAATCACCGGCCTCACAGAAAGCACAAGCCCACGCCGATGACGCACAGAAGCCCCTGTAAGCTTGAACGTCATGTGGAACGGAAAATTACGTACTTGATTAGACTTATTGCCAGAAGAAATTCTCGTTCATCCTTTAGATGATAAAAGAGATGACATTAAATAATGACAGCTGTTTCTCGTGTTCGGAAAAGCACATAACTTCATAGCATATTGTGTAAGCTAGCAGGGCAGATAAATACGTTATTCCTCATACACATTAAGATACGAAAGTATGACGTTTGTTTAAGAAAAAGGCAATGACACACACGGCACAGAGTACTTAGTAATCTAGGGATGGGATATTCAGTTATTTTAAAACTTAAGCAGGATTTCATAGTACACTACCCAGAGCGCAAATTTGCCTCGTCACAAAAATTTCTATTTTTTCCAGCATAATGTAGTTCCCGCAAGCGTTGTGGTTTTCGTTGCATTGAGAAACAGCGCACATTATTTAGAGTACAAGGGGAAGAAGATGTACTCAGAAGAATTTATTGCAAACCAGAGTACTAGGGACTGTACTATATAGAAAAATTGAATTCATCAAGGAATATGCTCACGGAATATTCCTTGATGACATCAAGCAATATTTGTTCACGGCTCTGTGAAAACTTAGCTGCATACAGCCGTCCTGACTTGAGATTTTGTGAAAGAGTTAATGGAAGTTATACGCTGGCTTAGTCTGACATTTAAATTACACATAAATTCAGGTGACGAACTATTCAGGTGACGGACATTCATATGTAGATTCTATCGGTATCTTTACCAACCACTTCGGCCACACGAGAATTATCGAGCAGAAGTATTTGAAAAACCTTAGAATCCTCAAGCCCATTCAATGTTCCACTCACCATGAGAAACCTCCTTCATAATGTGACCATAGACGTGACCGGTCTCAAGGCTCTTGGACAATCGGAGCTTTCAGACGCAGCGATACTTCTCGAGATTTTGACCAAGATGATCCCCAATTGCGTTGTAGTAGAACACTACAAAAGGCAGAGATCATCAGAAAGACCCAACGAGACAATCACCAGAGAATGAGCTACAGCAGCCGTTGGACCATGTGCGACTTGAGGTAGAAGACCGCGAGAAAGGTGCGCAACTTGAGTCCAGTGTTCGCGACACACCTGAAGGAAGGCGCGCCAGGAGGCCCATGTGATGTCTATTACTTCCTTCTTGCAGTATGAGAATGTTGCTGCTGCTTGGGTGAACGAGGCCAAGACAAGAAAAACAAGTACACTCTTCTAAAGGGGCTGCAGGAGAACTTCGCAGAAATGTCGGTTTAATGGATCTTTGTGCCAACGGAAACCGATCATTGAAAACACAAGTTCGCCGAATATTACGCATTCAGATACACGAGCGTGGTACAAGCATCAGAAGCATCGATAGAAGAGCAGGCGCAGGAGGAAAACCGGATTGTCACAGAGTGACCTGGAATTGGTACAAGTACTTGTGAATGACAAACATGTGCTTAGGACGTGGGTGCATTACAGTTATTCACTGTCAGACATCACCAATTAAAAATGATATAGTTTGGTCATGTCAACTAAGAATACCGATCACTTTCAGGTGTTCAGGCCTGTGCAAAAACTGTACCCTTTAAAGATCGCCACCTCAGGCCCTGGAGGGTGTTGAATATTACAAGAAAAGAAGGACGATGATAGGAATAACACGCTGGGCGTGCGGTGCGAGACTGGACTGAAGTGGATCGGCCGAGAAAAGACGCGTTTATGCAAAGGTGCTCTTGGCAATAAAGTCGTCCTGTTTTCCATTCTTCCAACGAAGAGGCTTCCTTTATTCTACAGTACGTTCCTGTAAACCCCGACTTGCAAGTTACTGGTGTATTTAGAGCGCTATATAATGAGTGTTTTGATAGTTTGTATGGAATATTTCAGTTTGTTACACAACTGTCATGATGTATTTCATTGATGAGGTACAGAGCCATACACTTTGTAGTTCCATCCTTTTTACTTTTTTAGCTGAAGATTCTAGTGGGATCCTGCACAAAATTCAACATTATTTCATTTAGAGCACATTTCATAAAAAAGCACATACATATGATGCTAAATAAAAGGATTCTGCACTTCAGGTGTATATAAGCTGGCAATCTCAAATTTCTTCTGAAATCTATAGTAGTACATCTCATTGTGCAGAAATATCGTTGCCCCTGGCATAGTACAACTGTGCTTCATTCATGTGTCTGCGAGCCATGATGATGAGGTGCCCGGTTCCTTTTCTTCTTTGCAGTACACCCAAGCCCGATGATCAACCTCCTGTCATCGCCAGCGAGTAAGTGTGCTCAACCATAAGTGGTCAGGTTGAAAACATGCTGCGGACACACAATGAACTCACCATACTTACACTCAACCTAGGTTAAAGTGCTTTGCAGAAAGAAGGCATCTTTTAATAATCTCTCAATAGCCATGACTCTTTCGGGCGAATTCACTTCCCCTCCCACACACACACACAATTATTTTCCTTTACCGGCCGCCTTCCTTACTGGCCGCCTTACTCACTTTTTTCTTTTTACTGGCCATGTTATTGAATATATGTTAACGCCCTCGACGGAATTGCACTGAGGATGCTGGCAACAGCGGCGTAAAGAAAAAAAAACTATCGCTTATTTCACATCAAAGCTTGTTGCACGCTCATGTAGTGCAGAACACTGGTGTTAAAATGATGCATACAAACTCGTATTTTGTCCTTAGTGCAAAAATTTACGTCATATTCACAATACACTGCTGGGAATGCTGTGGGCGTAGATATTGCTCAAACCACAAAAAACACGGGCACCACTATTTTCAATAATTTCGCTCACATCATTACAACCATCAAAACAGGCATATCAATTCACAGCTTCTTCGTAATTCTCAAAATCTTAGAGGTTTTCCAAAATTCTATTCCACTGTATTAGGTAGAATGGGGGCGTGCTGGAGTATGCTAGTGTTTTCACGTTTTCTGTGGGCACTATTATGTGATGTTGGGTGAACTGTTGATATAATGCAATTACGTACACGGTTCTCTATTTTAGTTATTATGTCCTTCAACACTCTAAAAGTGATGTCACATAAACACGAGCCCTTTTCTATGGCCAAACCACTCCCTCGAAATCGTAGCCACTGGTGACTGTAGGGCTGAGAAACGCATCATATTTTCTTCAACAAATTCAAATAGGACGTGGTGCTTCGCAATCCCATCTGAATCGCTAGCAGCAACTTGGGCTATATTGAAGGCAGCGCCATTGCTTTGCTTAGAAATAAACGTGCCTAAATGTTACTTGTTTAGTCCCAAAGACAAACGGTTAACTATTTTTTTTCTTGCAGTACACCAAAGCCACCTGAGCCGTCACCCATTCCTTCCAGCGAGTTAGTATGAGTCCACATATGTGGCTTGTCAGTGAAAATGGTGTTTCTGTAGCAGCTAACCACGTATAATTGGACACTCTTGCAGGAATCACACAAAGAAAATCGGTGCCAGCAGCGAAGAACATGAAAGGTAATTTCTGTGACGTCTATGCCCCTCTGCTGCCAGTGCGTGCAGCATATCAGGCTAAACATAATGCATGTACAACCGTAGCTTGTCTTCGATATAAACATTCGCACCGTCACAGTCCAATTTGCACTGCGTGAGAGGAAGTATGTTGAAGGTATTGCATGATTATTCAAGTAGAAGAATAATTAGCTTATAAGAATCCTATCAATGAAAGTATGCGTAAAGGACTCAGTTACGCATTGGAAGGAAACCGATAAAAGCTATCTGTGAAGTTGTATTATGACTCGAGGTAATCAATATACAACTAAGCGTAGCAGTAAAAAAATGACAAAAAATTCAAAAAAAACATTATGAAATTGATGAGTCCAAACTACAAAACAAACTCTCAGTTTTTTAGCATATACTCTAAGCATTAGTCAACAAATGAATTCATTTGTGATTTTGCTGAATTGATATTAAGACGTTTTTGGGAAGTATGCGGCTATGTTTTAGTAATATGAGAGAGTGTTGTACAGCATGCTAAATTACTAGATTTCTTTCAATAACCTAACATGGCATACTAGCGAAGATGTGATGCAATATTTAATACTGACGTACAGGTATTGCAACTGGAATGTGTACTTCCTTTTCATTTGCAAAGTAACAATTGATTTTCTTACCGAAACTTCAAGAGCACTCTTTTTAATTTGCCCTCTAACCAGCATATATCAAACTCATAAATATACAGTTATGAGTTTGATGTATTATATAATTCGAAATAGGACTTTGAAAGAACATGCGTCATTCGCGATGGCCAATTGGGCGTGCAAGTTGGCTTCATAGCAATACTTGACAATAATAAAACGAAGCTTACTTACAGCAATACGTGGGCATTTTTCAGTACTTTTGCCGTTGGGGAAGCGGGGTGCATGCAGCCGTGAGTAGTAGGTTACGAAGAATAAAAAAGCGCTGCAGACTTGAGCAGATGATAAGAAGAAACTTCACAACGATGTCAGCAGCCGCTCGACGGCTCGTCGCTCGCGGGAATCCTGTGTTCTGCCTTGGCATGTGCACTGGCATGATTTTTCAATATCGTACTCGGCGACTTTCTTGGCATGCTGTAGGTCGCGGCTATGCCAGGCTTCTTTTCTCCAAGTTAAACAGCGTTTAATAACGCCAGCATTGTAAAAAACAGCCGTGTTCTTCTGTTCTACGGCAGCCGCTTTGTTAATAAAGGTCGTTGAGAAGTGAACGCCTACTTCGCACGAATGTCATGAGAGGTAATCATGAGATGAGACTTGTGTTCTTTGAAGGTAAATCTAAAAAAAGCATCAAGTCTGACGCATTACCCCAGATGACAAAGTGGGAAGAAAGAGAGCGGGGGGAGGGAGAGGTGCCCCTTTATTATTTTAACCGGGCCCTTTGCATGCATGCACTGTTAGCCCGGCCCTGCCTAGAGCACTCGAGTAGCTGGCTTTTCTCTGTGGGGCGGCACCTTATGGCACTTGCGGGCTCTGACGTGTGACGCCCAGGAGCATGCATGGCCTAATATGCGTGAATCTGCGCATATTGCTTGAAACGAAAATGATGTTGGTAAGCACCTTTGTTTTGTCGGCGGTGCAGATAGCATGAGGTAATCACTTTTTATCTAACTGCGTGTATCCAAACAGCCAGAAAGCGTGCGTGGTCTCTTGTTAAACAACCAGGCGCGTTTCCAACACTTCATTTCATAGACGCCACAAGCGCCCGATTCTGAGTGTATCTGTGGTTAAACAAGGGTGCTCGACGTTGCCACACACACGAAGCAGGTGTGCCTGTGTTCGGGGTCCTGCATGCTCCTGAGCAAACCATCTCCGTACGCGTAACTACCACAAAGTGTCCCCCCATGAAGCAAGACCACCTGCTCTTCATGCTCTACACAGATTTGGTCGCGGTTGCGCAAGCTATGGATCGCAAGAAGGTCAGAACTGTTGCTGCTCACGAAACAAATACATGGGGTGCTACGCAGGATGCCGTCAGCTTACCCGGAAGACGAGTTCGCTCCGAGCTCGCTCGTGGTGGCCATGACATGAGGACAGTGCGGAGCGCGGGATAGCAGCGTTGGTAAAAATGACTACAGGAACACGCGTGGCGCACTGGGCGTTGGAAAGATGCGGGTTTTCTACGGCAGTTATTAAAGAAATACCGCGTTCTATCACGTCAGCGGCACCACTCAATCAACATTTTAACAGTGCAGCGACGTCAGCGTGATTGTCGCGCTATCTTTTTGCCAACTGAACACGCACTTCCCCCAGGCATGATCGTGGGCGTTTGTCCTTTTTCAGATAGGTTCTTTCCTTGCACTTGCAGCATAAGTATTTCCACTCTCGAAGGCAGCAAGCATGAATACACAGCACCCTCGTTGTGCTCGTTCCGCTTCTAGTCAATATTTCAGATCAATTTAAGGACAGGTAGTCACCAGGGCGCACACATAGTGGTGGCAACGCGGCTGTGATTAGATACGTCGTGAGTTCGGTGAAATTGAATGCGAAACATCACGGCCGCATGGTGATATCTCTTTCACTTCTGCGTGTGTTTGTGCATAGTCTACGCGATAGAGCTGATAGATTAATTGTGCCGCTTGACGGGAGCACTGCTGCTCGGCAAGAACAAACGTGGTGGGCGTACCCGATCTTCACCGTGGGCGTCTGTCAATCAAACTGATTAACGCGTGAACTCGGATACAAACTCGTTGATTCTGAGAAGGCCCGAGTTCAACTTGTGATTGTGATGGTGCCGGTGTGACTGTCAAGCGTATGATGCGGTGAAGGCTACGCGACAGCTTTGCATATTACCACCTGGTGTTCTGTGCCAGTGAAAAGTGGGTCAGTCCTGTGCCGGTGAACGAGAAAGACGAAGACGAGCAACCCGTGCCAGCGGAGACGTCCTTCTTTGTCTCTGAGATTTAGACAGTCGCGTCCCTTTGTACGTTCCTTCGAGCTCTAAGTGCGTGACAACTGTTGGAGGTGCTGGTACCCTATGCACCGAATCCTTTCCAGTACAAGAAGCTCCAGCCCCATACCAGTGGTTACGCCTGTTCACCGTGCTAGCCACAGGATCCGTGGACTGGACCCTGAGTTCGGACTTCTCTCAGAGGAGGTGACGGCCCACACTATTCCAGGCAGCGCCATCACAAGCGGCTGCAACCCAGCCGGCATGGAAGGCGCAACGCCATTGCAATATACGCTGTTCAAACCACGAACACCGAATCACTTTCATGGTGCTGTTCATGAGGATGTTGAAAATCGGCTAGTCCACTATGACTTCGTTGCCGCTAATAACATGTGGGATGACGCAGACAAGCTGCGACATGTCTTCTTCAGTTTCAATGACGGGGCACGTGTTTGGTACGAAAACCGGGCAGGTGCGTTCACGTCATGGGTGGACTTCAAACGCCAGCTTCTCGAAACGTATGCAAGTCCCGATCGCCGAGAGCGAGCTGAATGTGAACTCCAGTGCCGTATGAAAAATGCCAAATGAAGGCGTAGCAATGTATGTTGAGGACATGACGCGTCTTTTTCGACAAGCCGACCCTCACATGCCGAAGAGAAGAAGGTGCGATACCTGATGCGTTGAGTGAAGGAGCAGTTGTTCGGTGGTCTTGTACGCAGCCCCCCCCCCCACCCAAGACTACGTCAGAGGTTTTTGCTGAAGCCGTCCTGATTGACAGCACGCTTCGGCAACAGACTCAGGCGTACGAGCGACAAGTGAACTCTGCCTCTGCTACGAACTACATGGGTGGTCTTGGGGGCCACGTCGACTTCTTTCTAGAGCTCACACGCTCTGTAATTCGTGAAGAACTGCAGAGGTTATCTGTACCCTCGGCGCCCACTGTCAGTTTTTTGTCCGGCATCGTCCAGGATGAGGCTCAGCATGCACTATGAGAACCGTCCTGTCAGACAGAGCCACGGCCCCTAATTGACTTCCCTCGCATGTAGAATGCGCAAACTCTGCTCCAGCCAGCCCCACTTAGAGCTCCACTTCCCACCGCGGCCCCTGCCATGCTTCCGGCAGACCAAACTCTGCGCCAACCTGCTTCACATTTCACTCCGCCTTATACCACAGTCCCAGCCATGCTTCAGGCAGTCCAAGCGGGCCCGTACCTCAGCGACCGCCGACTGATTCCGTGAAAATCAGAAGTGTGGCGAGCTCCCGATCGACGTCCCCTTTGCTATCGCTGTGGTGAACATGGGCACATCTACCGACAGTGCACTTATCAAGAGCTGGGACTTCGTGGTTTTTCAGCCAACTCCCCACCTCCTAGGTTCGGCCAGTGCCTCCGGAAATCGCTGAATACGTTGCTCAGCAGCACGGATCGACATCTCGGCAACACTCACGCTCTCCAACACCGCGGCCATTCTCGCCGAATCATCGCACCTACGCGGGCGTGGCGCAGGGTCTCTCACCTAGCCCGCATCGGGAAAACTAGCCTCAGCGACCTTCAGGGGCAAGGCCACTCAGACTGGTCATGCTCAAGGCCCCCTATCGAAGTGGACTGAAGATACAGACGATACATCGACAACGACACCACCGGCTGATTGCAGAAGAGTTTCCTTAGATATTCCTGTTCTGCTAGATGGTCGCGAAGTCAGCGCCTTAGTGGACACTGGTGCGGACTACTCCATAATTAGCGAAAAGCTGGCCGCCCTTCTCAAGAAAGTAACGACGCCTTGGAACCGAACGCCAATTCGTACAGCTGGCGGGCATATCGTCACGCCACTCGGTATGTGCACGGCAAGATTGCAAGTCCGCGGTCGTACATTTGTTGCCAGTTTGAGCGTTCTCCAGCAGTGTTCTCGAGACCTGATCGTTGGCATAGATTTTCTCAGCGATCATGGTTTTATAATTGACATTCGACGACGTCTAGTCACTTTCGCGGCCACAAATGCCACAACAGCTTACGCCGACCCCAGCCACTCCCGAGTGTCTCTTCGCGTCATCGACGATGCTGTCACGTTACCACCCCGTGCAACTGTTGTGGTTCAGGTGGCGTGGGACGAAGTGATGCACGGTGAAACAGTCGTGAGAAACAATCACTCGCTTCTGCTGCCTCAAGGTGTCTGCGTAGCGAGAAGCCTTGTTGACCTTCGTGATGATCACTGCGACGTGTGCGACAAACTTCAGCTACGAGTACCAGCACCTTTTTCCTGAGACTGTCATCGTCTACCCCGACCCAGTCACCAATGTCACCGAGTGTTTTGCTTCCGAGGCCGTCGGCACTGCTGAAGCGCCTTTCCGCAGCGTCGACATTAATCCAACGCTTTCTGAAGTGAACAAGCAGCGTTTGATCAAGCTGTTGCTGGAGTTCCACACATGCTTTGCACGCTCGTTGAAGATACGTCAAACACCAATAACGAAACACCGTATTATCACCTACGACGACGCACATCCCATACGGCAGCAGCCACATCATGTTTCGCCAACCAAACGGCACGTGATTCAAACGCAGGTTAAGGATATGCTCCAGGATGGCGTGATACAACCTTCCAGTCGTTCTTGTGAAAAAGAAAGATGGCACGCTTCACTTTTGTGTCGACTACAGGAAGTCGAACAATGTCACAAAGAAGGACGCGTACCCGTTGCCCAGAGTCGATGATTCTCTGGACAAGCTGCGACGCGCGAAGTATTTTTCGTCCGTCGACTTGAGCGGTTATTGGCGAACAGAGGTGACCGGGAAAAGACCGCTTTTTAAACGTGATCGGGAAAAGACCGCTTTTCCCGATCCTAAAACGTGACCGGCAAAAGACCGCTTTTTAAACGCTGGATGGTCCTTATGAATTCAAAGTGCTCCCTTTCGGCCTCTGTTCCGCTCCAGCTACATTTCAGCGATTGATGGCCACCGTCCTAGCAGACGTCAAGAGGAAAAGCTGTCTCGTCTACCTCGATGATGTAGTTGTGTTTTCAAAAACGTTTGACGAGCATCTTCGTCGCCTTCGGAATGTGCTCGAAGCCATTAGAGCAGCCGATCTCACACTCAAGCCTGAAAAATGTCATTTCGGCTACGAAGAATTCAACTTTCTTGATCACGTCGTGAGCGCCGTGAGTGTTCGGCCTGATCCTGACAAAACTGCTGTCGTCACCGCTATTCCACCTCCAACTGACAAGAAAAGTCTTCGACGATTTCTGGGTCTGTGCGCGTATTACTGGCGCTTTATTGAAAATTTCTCTAACATTGCGGAGCCACTATTACGCCTCACGCGTAATAACACACCATTTGTCTGGGCTGACGAACAGTAGACTGTATTTGCAAAACTACAGCCCCGGCTCTCTTCCCCTCCCGTGCTCGGCCACTTCGATGAAGATGCTGACACTGAAGTACGCACTGATGCCAGCAATATTGGTCTTGGAGCTATTTTGGTACAAAGACAAGATGACATTGAACGGGGGATAGCCTACGCAAGTCGCACACTGTCTCGCGCGGAATCTAACTATTCCACATCACAGAAAGAATGTCTCGCGGTCATTTGGGCAATTACAAAATTTAGGCCATATCTCTATGGAAGACCATTTAAAGTGGGGACAGACCATCTTGGTTAGTGCTGGTTGACCGATCTACGAGGCCCTTCAGGATGATTATCACGATGGAGTCTGCGCCTACAGGAATTTGATGTCACCATCGTGTACAAGTCAGGCGAAAGCATGAAGACGCCGACACGCTATCACGAGCACATCTTCAATCCGCCAGTACTAGCGCAGAAGAGGACGGCGCCTTCGTGGCAACTCTCAGCAGACCGGATCTGGTGACTCATCAACGAAATGACGCCGATCTAAGAATGAATATAGATCACTTAGAAGGTGGCACCGCGCCCATTCCTCGTCCGATGTCGCGAATGTTGCCATCATTTTGCCTACGAAATGGCGTCTTATACCATAGGAACGCCGGTGCTGGTGACAGATCTCATCTTATCGTCGTGCCTGAAGCCCTGCGCGATGACGTCTTATTGGCTTGCCACGACGAGCCCACATCTGGCCATCTGGGCTACTCGAGAACTTTGGATCGGGTGCGACAACTCTACTACTGGCCTAAATTGTCTGTCTGTGTCAAACGCTACGTGAAGGGATGCTGTGAGTGCCAGGGTCACAAGACACCACATTTAAAGCCTGCAAGCTGTCTACAACCGAGCGATCCTCCACGTACACCGTTTAAACAAGTGGGGATGAACTTTCTAGGCCCGTTTCCTTTGCCTTTTTCTGGCAACAAATGGCTTATTGTCGCAACCGACTACTTGACCCGTTACGCTGAGACGAAGGCGTTGCCACGAGGGACCACATCTGAAGTTGCCAATTTTTTTTTACATCGAATTCTGCTACGGCATGGCGCCCCGTCATATGTCATCACTGATCGAGGGACATCATCCACAGCGAAACTTTTGGATGATATCTTCAAGTTGAGTTACACAACCCATCGAAAGACCACAGCGGATCACCCTAAGAGTAATGGTTTAACAGAAAGGCTAAACAAAACGCTAGCCGACATGATCTCTCTGTACGTGGATGTGCAGCACAAAACGTGGGACGACATCCTGCCGTACGTAACATTTGCGTCTAACACTGCAACGCAGGAAACTGCACGCTTCACGCTATTCCGGCTCGTTTGTGGTCGAGATGATAGAATTATGCTAGACGCCATGATTCTGTATGAGGACATCGACAAGCTCGACCAATTAGCAACCAACATCAATGAGTACATTCAGCACGCTGAGGAAGCACGTCAACTGGCCCGTGTGCACATAAGAACTCAACAGTGCGCGGTACAGCGGTACAACATCCGCCATCGAGAAGTTAATTATGAACCTGGTGACCAAGTTTGGGTTTGGACACCCATTAGGCGGTGAGGTCTCAGAGAGAAACTCTTGAGGAAGTACTTTGGACCTTGCAAAGTACTCAGACGTGTGAGCGACGTAAACTACGAATTGGTTCCACACGGAGGCTCACAATCAACCCAGCGCAGGTTACCACGCCCAGAGACTGTACACGTAGGCCGCCTATAACCATACTTCACGCGGTGATGTGAATTTTCTTCTTGTGCCAAGGAACTGTTCATATGAAAAGTGAATGCCGTTTATTTCCGATTGCCGGGCCCAGGTCGCATTTTCTCTCGTGCCCTAGTTTGTTAAACGTTTCTTTATGTTGCCTACTTCGACCCACTGCTGTGCACACTTTTGTTTGAGCATCAAGTACATGATCTCTTGAAGGAGGAGTAATGCCACCTGGTGTTCTGTGCCAGTGAACAGTGGGTCATTTCTGTGCCGGTGAACGAGGGAGATGAAGACGAGCAACCCGTGTCAGCGGAGACGTCCTACTTTCTCTCTGAGATTTAGACAGTCGCGTCCCTTTGTACGTTCCTTCGAGCTCTTAGCGCGTGACAATATAAAAGAATTTCGGGTTCTTACACTACTTCTGCAAGGCTGGAGCGATTGAGGACCTTTTGATAGCCTAGACACTTGCAGTTTTTTAAGTTGGTCGTCTGCTAATATGCGTGATCGGCTTCTAAGTGAAGACCTTATCAGCACTGTCTTAATTTTAATGCACTGACTGGCTGAGGCTTAACGTATATTAGACCAATCTGTCTTGTCTTAATGAATAGGGCTTCAATAAAACCCAATTAAATCGGCCGCAATTAACAAGGTCATGATCAGTATGGGTCTAATAAACGTAATCCTGATTAGCAGGATAACAATTGCCATTATATTAGTGAGAGCAAATGAGCATTGTTTTAGTTTGTGTACTCATGTCGCAATAATTGTCATAGTTTAGTTAGCTCATCAACTAGCATACTTTTGCTAGCCCGGTTATAGCTTTACATGGCTTCATAAGCACTTCAATCATAAGATGTGACTTAATTAAATCGACCTTACCATGAGTTGATGTAGTCGGCTTGGCCATAGCATGTTCTCTTATAACTAGCGAAGCATACCTTCCATCTAAAAAAATCAGAGCATATCCACGGAGTGAATGATGATGCGTCGGGCGAAGCTTCGGAGGGTTTTATTGGTAAACCATGAATCATTCATTCAACATCTGTCTGTCTGTCTGTCTGTCTGTCTGTCTGTCTGTCTGTCCGTCCGTCCGTCCGTCCGTCCGTCCGTCCGTCCGTCCGTCCGTCCGTCCTTCCTTCCATCTGTCTGTCTGTCCGTCTGTCTGTCCGTCTGTCTGTCCGTCTGTCCGTCCGTCTGTCCATCTGTCTGTCCGTCTGTCTGCCCGTCCGTGCATCTGTCTGTCCGTCTGTCTGTTTGTCTGTCAGTCCGTCCATCCGTCCGTCCGTTCATCTTTACCTGCCGAGTCGGTCATCGATCTAGGTGGTCACGTACCATGAGCTAGGAGGGACACTCCTACGGCTTTATCGGCTTCGCTTCTACTGACCCATTCCATGTTTGTAAACACAGGTAGGCCGATGTCAACATCATGGTTAAAATTATAGCGACATCCGCACGTAACTTCCGCCATAATCGCTGAGGGCTGCGATGTGTGTCAATAAACAAAACCAAGTTAAAGACGCAACTCACATCCAACCACGACGCAGCTCGTCGACATACCGTTTTTTTTTTCTCGTTGCTCGACTGAGAACACCACATGCACCATTGAAAAGCCAGCAGAAACTGCTGTAGGTAGAGCGTCTTTTGCCTACCAAGACAGCGCCACCACATTTTGGTGACGTAAGTCCGCTGAAATTTGTCTATAACTATATAGCCGGCCACACGTGCTCGGGTGCTAGCGGGCTATGACGACAAAGACGACGCGCATCGGCCGAGCAGCGCGCTAGAATGTACTGGCTGACCATGATCACGTGGCCTCGGATTTAGCGATGGCGATGTCGTAAGACGCTCGGATGGTGCTGATCTCACAGGCAACCATGCTTATTATTCTAAAACACACTTAGTGCAGGCAATAAAAACTTCAAAATAAATTTTAACACTCTGTGCCTCTAAAAAACGCCATCACAAGACGTTTCTGACATTTGTATAGCATGGGTGCAATTCTGCACTCTGTGGAGCAACAAATAAATGAAAGAGGATTCCTTTGGTTTGAAAACACCACCAAACTTAGTCGACCGTCTTTGACGCGATGAATGGTTGCATCGTAACCAATAAAACGCAGCGTCTGAGGGGTGGATTTGGCTTTTTCGTACCGGTGGCTCATTCATAAAGGGGTGTCGCTAGAGATTGGAAAGATCTCGAGTTTCGCGAATTCGAGTAAAGCTCGGTGGATTCTTCATAGAGCGCATGATTTTAAGTATTTGCAAATAGTTGGTAGTTGTCATGTGTACCCTGAGTTTTTTACACGGAAAGCCAGCATGCCGCTCCTGAATGATGCTCTTACGTAACAACAATGCAGCGATCTCCGTGGAAGTGATTGTAGCAAACCGTTCCTGTTGCTTTTCAGTGCACTGAAGCCCCGTGAAGAAGTTAGCGTCACCTCCGGCGAGTAAGTAGGTCTCCACACGCGCGGCATGGACCTATAGCACATTGTTCGTAACTTCTAAGAATATATGTGTTAACAGTAAAGAAACCAACGCAGTAGAGGTGCTGGTGCCAGCGATTTGAAGCTACAAACGCGATTTTCACGATGACTACACTCGCTACGACGTTAGGGCGTTGGAACAGATCAAGATTAAATTGGTGGACTTGCTTGACTTTTTAGGGAGAATTTATTCTTGGGCAATACAACTTGCTTTGTGTGGCTTGTACGACTTTTGCTTATCAGCAATTTTTTTGCATCTTGGTGAAAGATTGCTGTCTCCCACCATCACTCTTACCACACGTAAATTCAAGAAAGAAGCAGTAAGTTCCACATAAACTTTCATTGAAATGAATACCTGACGTTTTCAATTTGGTCAGCAGCCATTCAACTTGGCATTTAGGTGATGTGTGTTGCCATAATTAATGTCTTTCGGGAAGAAAGTTATATCGTAAAAAGGCAAGTGGTTGATGGATAGATTCATTCAACAGGTCAGGTTTTCTCTAAAAAGCCTCGAAATATGCAGCTAAATAAAACAAGCTAAACAGAAACTGTTTGAAAAACACAACACCTCTAACCCATTTTATTGATGGCACTGCTATCGTCTTTTGCCCTCACATGTAGCTTATACCATCGCAGGGGCTGCTCTTGTTGCTGAGAAAAGAAATCACTCTTTTTGGATGCATCTAGATTGAAGCTGATCATTTGAAGTTTTATGTGAGGTACACAGAACTGCACCAATTGTACACGTAGCAGTGCCTTCACATAACAGTAACGTTCTGCGTAAGCCAAAGTGACATATATATTTGCAGAACACAAAAGACCCGTGAACAACCTCGTGTCATTTCCGCAGTATGAGTATGCTCGGCTTTGTATACAGAGTCACGTTCAAATTAATGTGCCCTCGTTCAAACATGGTCATCTTGAATGTTTTGCAGGAATCTCATGAAGCATGCTGCTACCATGGCCGATAAGCAAGAAAGGTAATTGCCGTAAAATCCACATTTGTGTCGTTAGAGTGGGAAGACTAACGAGGTACGAATGACCAATTCACAGCTGTTTAGCTTGAAATCGGTGTACAGAAGCTAAATCAGTGGCAAACGTACCTGTAATATGCAACTTGCAACGCATTCGAAGTGCTGCAAGATTCAATAATGTAAAGTTATGTGTATTCATTGCATTAGTTATGGTAGAAGTACAGATCACACGCATAAACGACAGGTTCAATTTTAGAACAGATTCCAGTTGCATCGCAAAGAAAAAAAAAGGGTGGGGGGTATTGGGGCATTCTTGGCTGCACCTTTAGGAGCAGAACGCAATAGTGAGATTCTGTCCGAGAGCGTGCTTCGAGAACTTAGTGCATAGTTTCTGCTGTGTAGTGTTATTCGAGAAGTTTCAATTGGATATTTCTACAATGTATTCGATGAAGTTGCGAGTGGCCTATGTCAATAAATCTTTCGCATATCACTGCATTACGTTTAGCCGGTAGCATCTTCTAAACCACCAGCGAATATGCGCGTGAAAGTTTGAGCTTCATATGGCCCCACTACGTGGTAATGAGCGAATACGCTCAGTAACGTATGGGCCTTTTGCAATGGGTTTCACGTTTACTTGAGCAGTCGAAAATGCACCATACGAAGGTATTTCAATTCATCGCACACTCTAGTCAAGCGAAACAATGAAAGATGCGCTTGTAACTGCAGGATAAAGCAGGGCTGGAAACGATGTACACCTAGTATATGAGCTAACTGAGAGCGTGTGTCCATGTGACGTCGCGTGAAAAAACGCTATGAGGAAGCTTGTACATTTAGCGGGCCTCTAAAAATGAATCATTCAAGATTAAAGTACTCGTGTCAAGTCCGGACCTACAGAATTTATGCCACCACCGTATTTCGTCACAATACTTTTGCACGTCAGAGCCCATCCCAGACTTACACGCATCTCTGGCGCTAAAAAGACCGCATACTTACGTTTTTTTAATGTGCGTATTGTGCAAGGAGACGACAAGAGCAATCAAGCATTGCCTATTTTATGGGACAAGTTTGTCTTTTATTTGGTTTACCTAGGTCTATTCCTGTGAAAATTTAACTGAGAGAGAGATATAACCATTGTGTCGCTAATCTCTTTCTCATCGCGCAGTGAGTCGTCGAGTTTGATGGATGTGCCTAACAGGTCACCCCCAAGGTCTCCTTCCCCAAGACACAAATCCCGCAACAGCTCTAGCCTGTTTCGCCGCAAGACCACAGAGAGCACTTCGCTAACAGGAATACGCGGCTGGTGGAGGTGGTAAGACAAGGTCGTTTTTAAATGCGGAGCAATCCTTAGCGAACTTCGGCGACTTATAGCGTATCTATTGAAGCGGTATGAGCCTTTGGACAGAAGATGAAGAAGCACGAGAGCCAGGGCAGGAAAGAAAAGGAGGGTGAAGTGAAGAATAAAGCAGATTAAGATGGACGCCAGTTCCATACTGAAGCTTTAATGCTGTTCCGTTATTTTAAGTAGGAACACTACATTATTTTGGCGCAGTCGACAGGATCGAAGCCATCATGTGGGTGACGTTCTTCATAGACGAGACCTCCGAGGAGATCATCTTTTCGAAGTACCAAGTTCAAGACGAAGCAGCGGTAGACCTACCTCGTGAGCTCAGCTCGGAAGAACTCGTGAACCTGGTTGTGGAAAAGGCAGCCGTAGACACTACTGAACTACGACGGAAAGGTGCTGTGAAAGTGAACTTGCGTGTGGCAACCTTCAACGACCTAGTTCTTGAACCAGTGCGTCGACAACACTCAGGATCACGATCTTCGACGGAAGAGGTGAGCCTCGTTTTAAAAGCCTTTCAGCTGCAACAGGAACAGATGGTTCAACAAACCCAAATAATGACATCTCTTATAAGCTCTCTGAATGCTGAGAGACCGACACCTAAATTCGTAGAACCTGATGCTTTCGACGGTGTGTCTTCAAATCCAGAAAGTTGGCTTGATTTCTACGAATATGCCGCTGGAAAAAACAAGTGGCTCTCTGATGAGGCTAAAATCACCAACATGCGCGTTTACTTGAGAGGTGTTGCGCGAAAGTGGTATGAAACATGCATTCTGGAAGACAGTGACGACTCTTGGAGCCAGTGGAGGAAAAAGTTTTTGACTGCATTCCGAAGCAATCCAGTAGAAAGATGGAACACGGCGCTTAATTTCAAGTCTGAGCAAAGTTGCCTTGTCGAGTACTTCTTTGAGAAACGCCGTCTTTTAAAGCTGGCGGAGCCTTTGCTTCCATCTACGGCCGTAGTTGCCTTAATAATGCATGGATTGCACACTAACGTGTTGAAGCAAGTGCAAATACTGTCACCAAAGACTCTAGATGACCTCCTCGCGTGTCTTCAGAACATACCATCAGCTTCGGAAACAAGCATAACCGCCGAGTCAAGCAGCTGTTTCAGTCGGAGTAAAGCGGACTGGTCAAGCCGCGCTCAGCGAGAACCGAGCCACCTCGCTACTCGCACAGATAACTTGCCCTGGCGTGTTCCAAGATGTCGAGTGAATAATCTTGACACTGAAGCTCAGGAGTATTCGACAGAAAAAAACTAATAAACGAGGGTGATCAGTCCCACCCGATGACTCCAAATGAGACTGTTTATTTAAGTTGCTCTAGCCTACTTCACATTCCCGTCAAAGTAGGAAACAAACATATGATGGCTCTGGTAGACAGCGGTGCTTCTGTGTCCATTATAAATGCCAAGCTGGTGGATGCAAATCGCTTGCATAGTGGAAGAATCCTACGAGTACAAGGCTATGATGGAAAAGTAACGTTGCATGATCAGTGGGCCTTTGTAAACATCGAGTTCCAGGGTCAGCAAATAGAGAGCGAAGTGTTGGTGATAGAGGGGGTAACGTACGACTTTTTGCTATCAAGACCAGATATAAAGAAACTAAAGATCAACGTGTACTGGGACGATGTGGTTCTAGTCGAAGGAGTAGCAAGGAACGAGACAAATCAGGGTAGACAAGATAATCTACGAGTTGTCAAGTGCGCGGAGGATATCGCAACGACCTACCCTGAACTTGTATGCATAGGAAGCTATCCTCAGGCGATGAAGTCCCACAAGGTTCCTTTCGAACTCGCTGATAAGACCGTCATCCGAAAAGCACCTTACAATATGTCAAGAGAGCGAAAGATGTGGCTCAAGAAAGAGTTGCAGGAGATGCTAGATGCTGATATCATACGACCTTCGGTATCACCCTTCGCTTCTCCCATAACGATCGCACCGAAAGAAGACGGAACCTTCAGATTATGCACCGACTACAGGGTTCTCAATCGTCAGACAGAACTCATACCATTTCCTATGCCGAAGATCGACACAATTATAGATGAGACCGGGGGTTGCCGACATTTTTCCCGCATCGATTTATGCAAAGGTTTCTGGCAGATCCCACTAACCGAAGAAACAAAAATGTACACCGCTTTTATCACGCCATTCGATCTCTACGAATACAACCGGCTTCCTTTCGGTTGGAAAAAACTCGCCAGCGTGGTTCCAGAAGATCATGAACGAAGTCCTAAAGCCATTCCTTGGTGTTTTTTGTAATGTGTACATAGACGACATTATAGTCTTCTCCAAAACAGAGGCTGAGCATCAGGACCATCTGTCTCAGGTGTTAAACGCCTTGAGCTTGGCACATCTCAAGGTTAATTTTAAGAAGAGTGCATTCTTTCAACAAAAAGTTGTGTTTCTTGGAAGAGTCTTTGATGGGAACACCAAAAGCACAAGACAAGAGTCCGTCGAGAAGATCTCCCAGTTGAAGAAACCATATGACGTCCATTCACTGCGTGTGTTTTTGGGATTGGCAGGACATTTCCGATCTTTCATAAAGGACTTTGCTGTCAAAACTAGATGCCTCACGCGCTTAACGCAGAAAGAAGTTCCCTTTGAATGGAGTGACGAATGTGAGAGAGTCTACCGTGACTTGGTGCACAGAATTTCTTCTGACCCAGTTCTGCGTATACCAGACTTCACTTTACCCTTTGAATTGAACACTGACGCCTCACATTATGGGACTGGTGCAGTGTTGTATCAAAAATGTATTGAAGCATCTGGCCGAGAAAAGCGACACGTAGTAGGTTACTACAGTTACACTTTCAAGCCGTCTGAAACAAACTACACTACTACAGAAAAGGAAGCACTGGCGGTTCTGAAGGCCGTTGACTACTTCCGCACGTACCTGGAAGGTACGAAGTTCACTTTGTTCACCGATCACCAGGCACTCACTCATCTCTTGAATATGACCCAAACTAAAGGGCGTATCGCCAGATGGGTGAATTACTTGCAGCAATTTGACTTCACCATCTCGCACCGACCAGGACCGCTTTTAACCGATGCAGATGCTCTATCAAGATTGATGGTACAAAACAACACAGAAAAATCTGAAGAAATCAATGAAGTGAAGCTGTGGGAAGGCTCAGAACAACTGGTTTTTACTGAAGGTCGGTATCAAGTCCCACCAACTCTTGTTTCCAAAGTGCTTTACTTGTACCACGATAGCCCAGAATCTGGAGGACACGACGGCTTTTGGCGTACCTACAACAAGTTGGTCAAGAGGTTTACGTGGCCTCACATGAAGAAAGACGTCAGTCAGTACGTTCGTTCATGCCATGTGTGTCAAGTACACAAAGTCAAGTATAAACAGCCTACGGACACCATGATACTACCTTGCCACTCGAACGTGCCTTTTGAAGTAGTTCACCTGGATTTCGCCGAACTTAACAAGAAACGGGAAGGAGTCAGAAAAACGCAAGCCTTTCTGCTGGCCATAGATGAATGCACCAGGATGGTCGCGGCACGAGCAGGAAAAGAAGATGCAAATAGCGTCATAACCCTTCTCGAAAGAGACATGTTTAGAACTACGCGGACAATCGTATGCGATAACGGCCCCGCGTTCAAGAGTGAAAAGCTAGTAAGATGGGCTCGAGATCACAATGTATCGATCAAGTTCTGTGCGCCATACCATCCTGCGGCGAATGGGCTTGCAGAACGTGCCATACGGGACGTGAAACAATACATCAAGATGTACGATAATTTTCCTGGGGGATGGAAATGTTCTTTAGAAGCAGCCGTAAAACATCATAACCGATCCTACACAAGTGGCTTGGGGTGCAGTCCACAGTACGCTTCTACAGGAGAGACCCCTATTCTGCAGGCAGATCGTGAGTTGGGACTCTTGGAAAACCTCAAGATTGTCGAGGAGAGGCAACAAAAATCACAGGAGGAGATGTACCGAAAACGAATGAAAAAGAATTTCGACAAGAGGCATCGAGCAGACATGCCAAACATTCAAGTCACCGACCTCGTACTAGTGAGAAAAGGAATAAGAGATTCCAGTGCAAAATTTTATGGGCCTTACTCTGTGACCAAGACAGCCACCCAGAACGGAATTTTGAAGACTGTCTGGTACACTGGTGAACGTGGATCTGTTGAATGTGCTTCAATTGGGAATGTCTTCAAGTATTACCCCAGGAGGGGTAATTAAAAGAAAGCGGGAAGGGTGAAGCGGTATGAGCCTTTGGACAGAAGATGAAGAAGCACGAGAGCCAGGGCAGGAAAGAAAAGGAGGGTGAAGTGAAGAATAAAGCAGATTAAGATGGACGCCAGTTCCATACTGAAGCTTTAATGCTGTTCCGTTATTTTAAGTAGGAACACTACATCTATATCTATCTATCTAGCGGCCTACGACATTTAGCTGGACTGGCTGTTTCAATAATGGTTTAGATACCAATTTTGGTATGGCGTAACAGGACTGCACGAAGAAAATATTTGACAAGACATAACATGAAAATCGTGATATATATGTCATGAATGCCATGATTTACATTTCAGGGTTCTGCAGCTCTTGCGGTGGTTTCGTTCACATAGCATGTTTTGAAACTGGCATGGCATGGCGTGATTGCATGGCGAACACAAGTGAGAGACCCTAACATGAAAATCATGACATGCGTGTCATGTAACAACATGACTACGTACCACGCTCTTGATGCGCTCGCGACTGTTTCGCCAGCTTCACTTATACTAAAACTGTTATTACGTGACGTGAATGGACAACAAAAGTATAATACTTGTGCAAACATGCGAAACCTGTGATGCATGTCATGTAACAACATGACTACATGCTAGGCCCATGATGCGCTCGCAGTCGTTTCGCTAGCTTCTCGTGTACCAAACTCGGTATTACGCGACGCGAACGAACGACATAGGTAAATAACATCCAATCATGATAATCCCGACAGGCGTGTCATGTTGCAACATAAATACATGAAACACTGATGATGTGCTTGCGGCCGTTTCACTAGCTTCACATATGCCAAATTTGGTGTTACGTGACGTCGATGGATGACGAAAATATACGACTGGGGCAAACATGATAATGCTGACACGCGTGTCATGTAAGAACATGACAACATACCATGCTTATAGCGTGCTCGTGGCCGTTTCGCTAGCTCCACATATACTAAATTTGATATCATGTGGGTGAATAGATGACGAAGGTAAACGACACATCCAAACATTATATTCATGACACGGAAGTCATCTACGGCATCATTTACCTCCCCCTCGTAACGTTGTGCTGATTTTAAAGTGACATTTCATCAACATTTCTCACTCCTGCTTCGCATATCATTTATTTCTACTTTATGTGGGATCTTCCGATTTTTTCCCAACATAACTATTGAAGTATGCCCGGCAGAAGTATCGTCATGAAACACTTGGAAACTATTGGTGACCTTGACGTATTACTTGATCCATAATGAGCATTTTTGGGGCATTTGCTCTTGCAAATCAGATGAACCGAACTTTGGGCGAGTTGTTTATTTATTGTCGATGGCATTTTACGATAAAAAAAACTCGGCCAACAAGAAAGAGACAACAGACAGGCGCAAACTAACAACTGAAGTCTATTTTCAGAAAATCCCACATACGAAGCAAATGCAAAGACACGTGGTCATGATTAAAAGTTGGCGGTTAGATCTAACCGCACAAAAACGGGACATATTCAGAACAAGTTTCAGCCTTCATATGCCAAAAACGGTCCTAGAATGGAACGTTTCATGACATTCGTATGAAAATGTCCAGTATTTGTGCGCTTGGATGTTACCGTGATCAACCCACACTAAATGCTTCTGCGGGACTTCGAACGCGAAATAGTGGAGAGAAGCGAGACTATAGGAAGATAGGCTTCCAGAACTCTGCGGTTACAAAGCTGGATCCTGGAGGACATGCCTGTACTGAGCACGGTTTGAGACTATATTCCGCATCTCTGAGTTTCTCTGAAAATCTATCTGGCCTACGCTTCCCTAAAGGAGAGGGTTGAAGCACCACTTGGGAAAATAGTTTTCGCAAAGACTGTCGCTTGAGTGGGTTGGTTCATAATTTTTTAGCCTGATTTATGAGCGCAGAAAAGACGGGGTATTTAGAAAGACACACACACACAGCGCTGTAATGCAGAACTTCTGCGGGAAGCTGCTTCATGCAAATGTGAAAGGCTAGACTACGTGCTCGACACAGAATTAGAACATCGCTGTGTGTGTATGTGTCTTTCTAAATGTCCCGTCTTTTTCGCTCTGTTAAATCAGTTTAAATAAAAAAAATTGCTTGGTGAGTCCTCATTCCGAAAAACACATTTAAAGAACCTAAAGTTAGGTCCCAAGTCTTGCGTCGAGCCGACTCCAACTTCTGCAGATATCTCGGCCTGAATGTGAAAGCTCAAGTAGCATTACTGAGGCAGCAGAGGTCGGCACCAAGTTCAAAAGAAATCCCGGCATGAAGTCTAAGCTGAATCGTTTAGCTGTTTTAACGGCCACTAGTGGAATCATGCGTTTGGTCTCATATAAAGGTGTGATGCAAGAAGGCACCTTGCCGGAAAAGCGGATGCAAGTCGTTAACAAGAACATAAGGTGAGTCATGAACAAGCCAACCGACTTGAAGAAACGGGTTCTTGGTTTGTGGCGCTCGAAGAAGCTTGAACAGTTACGCTCTGGTGCCAAGAGTGAGGAAGGGGAAGTTTTGAAGCTCTTCTTCCCAGTTAAAACACCCGAGAAAACTGACCCCTTTCGAGTGATTCTTTCAAAACACAGCACATGGCAGTACTTAATGTCCGGTTTTTCGTAGAAGCATCTTTCTTCCCTAAACATCGAACACCCCTTCAATGTGAAGAACTCTGGAGAAGTGACTCTGTTCCTATCGGCCACAACTTTCTCACACTCGTCTGTGTTTAGTGTAGATGTAGACGACTTATTTTATTATATGCAACATGACGAACAAATGTTCCAAAATGAGTGTGCCATTTCTGTGGGGGCCTTTCTATAAATATTAGCCATGCATTTGGACTCGACTACGGTTGCCTGAAAGGGTGATGGTTACAAGCAGAGATTGGGCGTGTGCATAGGTTATGGGTTGCGCACGTATCAAACTTATTCTGGGCAAGCTAGGCGGCCACCTTGCATTAAGTCAGGATGGCTTTGTGTTGAAGGGAATGCGGTATGTGGGTGAATATCTTGTCTTCGTTGAGGACAGTGGTAGCGCCATTACTATAGGGACAAAGTCCTCAATGTCTTCAAAAAGAAATGTGGTTCAAGCTTCACTTTCGATGTTCCTAGGGACCGATGGATCTAGTTCCTCGACTTAAGGATCACGATTGCACATACCTGCTGGATTTACTTTCCGACGCCCGAAAAGCATCTTTAGGACCTGAAGTCCAATGCTGGACTTCAGGTCCCACCAATGTAAGTTGGTCGAGGAAGGGATGGCCACATCTTAACTAGTATCCGTCTTGCGTAAGTTTTCCCAACATCAAATAAAAAATACCTTTTTCTATCAAGTCAATCGACTAGAATAGTTCAGTTATCCCTGCGAAACATTGGTCGTTTTCAGTGAACGAGTATTGTGGAAGTTAGCGACTGAAGGAAGGGGTTACGCTATGAGGAAGGCTCAAGGTAAGGATAGACTGGTTGTTATTATTTTTATGTGCACGTTTTGTCTCACCACACGAAAATTGTGGAGAGTAGCTTTAGAAATTGGCGTAACATTTTCTGCCAGGAACAAGCTAAGTCCCATTAGCACAGTGGTTGAAAGAAAAGTTGAGGGTGGCAAGAAGAAAAACTGAAATGAGTGTGAAGCCAAACACCGAGACAAATTTTTTAGTGTGAAAAGGGGATAGTCTAGCGTAATTCGCAATTATGTGAGAAGAGTTAGATCGATCAAACCGGAAGCTGTAAGTAACCGAATAACCGACCACAGAAATTTTCTGAAAGGGCTGCCTTCGTATAATCTCTGCCCGCATTGTAAAGAATGTAGATGCAGTGCTTTACTAAATGAAACGGAAGAGCTGTCGAGGCTTGTTGATAAGAGCGGGCGAGACATCTTTGATGCCTTTTTATTCATATTTTCGTTGTCGCATGAGTGGCGAGGCCATGGACTTGCATAAACTCGAAATACATTATTTAACCGGCAACTTGTATTCCTAACCACGCGTCTTTGCCTTTACTTCATATGTGTGTTTTTCTGATATAAACTGCACTCGTAAGTGTGCGCCAATCAGTGCTTTTTTCGTCCTTTTCCAAGTTTATATTTTAGTTTTGCCCAAATTGCCATCCACTCCTGCAGAATCGACAATGCAGCAAAAAGATGCTCTTAAGCTACTGGCATCACGCAGCCAGTGACTCGGAATCCATTCGAACATCATTTCTTTCAGCCTAAGTATGCGTCTGAGAGAACAAAAGTATATGCCCTGTGGGGTCGTACTCACAGTGTTACATATCGACGTCATCTTGTACTGGGCTTGAAAAGTGGTTCCTGACAATCGGTGACATGGTGCATGCAGTGTTCAATAGAAAAGAGTCTCTGGTATCAGCATGTTTTGTGAAATATTTTCAATATAAAGTGGTTTCATTAGTGGAAAAAGTAATAATTCAGAGAAAAGTAACGAACTATTAGCGTAAACAGTATTTTCAAAACATCGAAGGAATTGAGACGGATGGAAGTGATTGTTGCGATGAATTCAAGCCACTTAAGAGGCTTATAGTGACTTACGCCTACTTAAGAGGTGTCATCATATTACTCCCTCAATTGCCATAACATCTAAGCCGTGACTGCTCCTGGCATTCATGGGAATCATTTTCGTAGGAAACAGACAGAGCTTTTCATACGAGAAAAAAGACTTCTTGACGAAATGTTGTGTGAAATTATGTCATAACTAGTAAGTAATGTAGTACGTGTTCCTAGGCATTCTAACCAAGGGGAACTCTCAGCATTTGGGACAATGCGCATGTTCTAATGAAACAGTGACAATTCTTGTTTCGGGGGACAGAGATAAAGGGATGTTTCGTACTTTATTAATGCAGGATGTGGGGAGAATCCGAAGACAAGTCCCGCGGAGTGAGTTACCTGTTTCGAATATACGAGCGGTAAGTGTGCACGCATTAGCGTATATATGTACCACCATTAATTTCAGTAGCTAGACTTGGCAGTTAAAAAGTCGTCTGCATCGCAAACTTTCTGCTTGTGCATTTGATGAAGCCAGAGTTCTCGTAATTAAAATGAAAAACGGGAGGAAAATTCAAGGTGAATTTCGGCGGACAATTTGCTTACTGCTGTCTAAGCACGTATTGATTTGGGAAATTCCTTTTTTTCCTACAGCTGCTAATTCTTAGCAACAGAAAGTGAAAGTTGGCGCCACTGTAGCCTGCAGCGCACGGCAGTCGGTTCCGCTGAAACTGCTTCTTTCACATTGACGCAACCGTCATTGCTTATATAAAAAAATGAAAACAGTTTACAGAACACGGGATCGTGTAGCTCGAAACCTATTTGCGCCATTCGCCCTACGTCAGAAGCGATAGACAGCACCCAAGTGCCAGAGATGTATCCCTCCTTTATTCTGCGGCTTGTCTGTTTCTGATGCGGCATTGATAATTTTCATATTTAGCTTTTTAACACCACGTGCTCTTTGACAACCACCTCAGCGTGAATCTCCTCAGACAGCAGTCTGTGAGTATTACACTCATCTGTCGCAATCATTGTGATGGAGTGACACCTGGCTAACGATACTAGTGAGGCACGCCATTTTAGGTTTGATCTTGCTATTAAAGTTTTAGGGTGACAGTCAAACGGCTGATCAGCACTTCGTGTGAAAACTGCAAACGATGCGCTGCGACACAGTATACAATTGGAAGACCTGTGAATAACAAGACCTGTTTCTGGCCTTGTGCCGTGGTCAGCGGTAGATAACGCACCGTTAGGTGGCACGCAGTTTGGCATGGGCTCGGTGTTTCGCAAACTTTTTGTGGTTGATTGTACGTGCAAGAGACTTCAAAAGAAGTATGATGTTCCATTCGGAATACGCGTAAGACAATCATACTTCAACGACATATACATATATACCATTCGAATTCTACTTACTGTTAGTGTTATGAATGTATTGGTATGTCGGGAATTTCCGAAAACGAATTTCTTGCTTATATGACAACTCTAGTGATTAAGACTTGCTCTGTCTATTTTTGTAAAAGGAGCAATCTACTATTTGTGTTCGACAGTTTTGAACAGTGTTTTGTTTATTTAAACGCACATAAGAAAATTTAATGCCGTTTGTTTGATATTTACATTGCCGTGCGCCATTTAGTATTCATGCCTTACTAGAATACTAAAGGAAAACAATGACTTCGTTCAGATATATACACTGCAATTCGAAAACCCGAGTGTGATAGGTTTTACTATCGCAAGTAAATCAGCGGGGAAGTTTCATTTTCAAACTTGGTGCCTAAATCTCCGCGCATGACGTCAAAAATTTCCGAATGAACAACCGTTGCGCTGGTAACAGCGACGAGACCCGAGCCAAGGAAGCCGAGCGGAAGCGTCTTCAAACGCGTCCCGCCTCCCGTGTCTTTGCGTTTCAAACAAGCGTTCACTCAGGTAAACGCTACAGCTAGTTTCGCTTCAAGCCGTTCTTCCAGCACCAGCGTCGACGCCCGTTTCAGCCGGGTCAACGGCGTGCGCACCCCTGCTGCTTCGCATCCCATCATAGTTCCTTTCGGGGAGACGGTCCATATATTTACTTTAGTGACCCTTCACGTACTTTCGTCTGGCTTATATAGCTAGTTTATATTACCGGTTTATATTAATTTATATGTGGCATTCTATCGTGGGGTATACTGTTGAACATAGCGGCTTTAAGTCTAGCGGTTTTTAGTAGCATACAGTGTAATCAAATTATCTTAATGAAATCCACCCTTGCCTTGAGCACGTCAACGTGTCATCGCCACATATCTGCCAATCATTTCAACACTAGCCCTGCATTTTCTAATAGACGAGTACAAGGCAATGTGTAAGCGGTGCACTGCTGTTGTTGTCGGTGCACAGTTGTCGGTGCACAGCTGCATGAGCAAGACCTTAGTTTCGTTGACAGAGAAAGAAACGGCCCTTCTTGAAGGGGCCCTACATTTGGGGAAGTGATTAGTTGAGCGCTGGCACACTGCGAACTTCTGCCATTAGTGTTTTAGTTTTGTCGCACATATATACCTAGATGAATCACCATGAATCACATTGCATCCACCTGTGTCTGTTTCTTCCTTCGTTCATAAAATTTGCGCAAGAAGTATTTGATCATGGATGTCCTACAAGAACGTGTTAGAACCCTTGTTAGAGATAACTGCCTTGTTTTTAATGATATAGGTCATATTTTCGTTACCAATAAGAAGCGGTAAATTTATATTGGGAATATTCCAATAGACAGTGGTTTGATTCATTAGTCAAGCACCGACTTTGTATTGGAGGGGAAAGGGGGGGGGGGTCTGGTTCTGTTATTTGCTGGTAAACTTTTTCTAATACGTATGCATTTTGTGCCACCCCGCCTCACCACCGTAGGTGGTTGAAAAGTTGGGGGTCCTGTAGTGCCGAGTGAGAAATAAAACTCTGGTTAGTATAGATATTGTGATTATAGTTTTCTTACGCATGGGTCCAAAGTCGTTCATTTTGTTTCCATGTGCAGCGAACGTGCCGAGAAAGTGTGCCAAGTGATGTATGCCGCATTGTTCGCGCTGTTCTTGACGCTGTTCGCGTACTTCGTGGTCTACGCATTGAGCACGGGCACCATCGTTCGCGTACGCACCGAGATGGGACTCGTCAGCGGGGAACTGCGCTGGGTACTGAAAAACAACGTGTTTCACTATCTGGGCCTACCGTATGCCTCGAAGCCCGCCAGGTTTCAACGCACCGTTCCCGCCGACCGGCGGCGGCTCAACCATGTCGTCGCGCAGTTCCCAGGCGTCCGGTGTGTGTCATATATTCTTCGATATCTGGTATAGTGACTGCGGTTTGAGTTTACTCTAAACTGCACTCGCTCTAACGATTGCGAAATTAGGCAAGCCCTGAAGGAACATTGTTACACAATCGTCGATGTTGCGTCCCCCTAACAAGTGTCATCAGCTTGAAATTTTTATATACTCAAAGATAGTTATACATGCAGAGCCTTTACGGTGCTCGACCTTCGAAATAAATTTTATGAAAGCCTAAAATGAGGAGAATAACTGTTGCAATGACTTTTAAAATGGTTGACACTTCTTTCTTTAAAAAAAACTGGACAGCCTTGATTCTGAGAGAAAAAAAAAGTAGGGCATATATGTTCTACTGTCTTTATAAGCCGACATTAAAAGTTGTTCATCTCGTCATCTCGCGGTATAAAATTAACAAAAAATTATCAAAGATAATAATAACAAATGTAAGGGGGCTATTTACTTTTACAGTTGTTTCATGTATGCTATAAGTAGTCAAACTGGAACATAGTATGTGCTGCAGAGTTTAATGTTGGTCATGCCTAGCACACGCGGAAGTCACCTGTGACAAGTAAACATCATCCAACGCGAGCTCGCAGCAGCAGTATTCAGCTGCATGCCCCTAAATCAGGAGCGATTTGCGCCACTGTTAAATATAGAATCCACACTACATTAAAAATCAGAATACTGCAAAAAATCAATCTATGTTCAGATAGTTGTCCTGAACTATAGTCAAAATTATGTCCGAGAAGTGTTTCTCGAAGAAAACTCAAACAATGAGTGCAGAAAACTCTATTCATGAATAGCAAGTGAGCTACGGCGCTCCCTGTGGTAAACGTGGAAAACGGGACACTTCCCAGGTATTTTAAAGGAAAGTTTTCAAGGCGCTCATTTAGGCCAAGAGATAGAAAGCGAGTAGAAATCAAGACACGCACTCAATGAAATATGCGGTTCATGTGACTTATCGTAGCAACATTTGAACTCATATTTATAGCCTTCTTTATTACCTCGTTTGATGATACAACCTGAAAGAGTGGCCCCAGTTCGGACCGTTTTTTGTTGTGAGTGTTTAAGTGCAGTGAAAAAGTGGTGCGCATTTGCACCGGTTTCCACAAAGGGGTAACCAGAGTGCTTTCCGAATATCAAGAAACGGTAAGATGCACTCACTTTTCTTAGCAAAAGACTGACGGGGATATGTTTAGCCACTTCCTTATACGAAGAGCACCATGAAGTCTGTGTTCCTGGAGCTTCGATTGATCAATTGTTTAAAATATACCCGTCATGTAAAACACAGAGCGTGAAAACACAGACTTCGATAAAAACGTCGAGACACCACAAACACCAAAAACAGTTGGTCAGCATTTGGGAGTTCCTCAGGGCTTTTTTCGTGTCCCTTTTTTATGCCTTGTCTTTTAGAATGTACAGCTCTCGGTTAATATACACAACTTATATTTTCTTCTATCTAAGCAAATTCGATTAGTGGTCTTAATAGCGTATTTGACAGTATTATTAGAAAACGTTAGTGACTGTTGACTCCAGATATGTGCAAGTACGCATGCATAATCCTTGAGGTTCCATCCTGAATACCTTCCAATAATGAAATTGGGTATATAACCTTTGAATAATTAGCCAGAGTAATTGAACTGTCAGTATCTTTAGTTTCGCATGAACAATATTATCACAGTCTCGAACAGATGTTAAGTGCACTCTCCACTAGAGTTCGCAACCGGTAATTATTATTATTAATTGTAATTGCATTCGTGTAATACTTAGAGGTAGCGTGGTTTAACAAAGGCGTAATGTGATGTTCTGGAGTTGGTTCTGGTAATTATGTTGGCAGTTTCAATTAGACCACGGAATATATAATTACTCCTATTTACCTGGTGCCAAAAACCTACGACGGGTGGGCGGAGCATCATATTTCGCGACTAATGAACCAATTAAGCCTTTTAAAGAAACGTTCATGCGTTGCCCATCACGGGTGCACACGCACACAGGGCGTTTTATTTACCGTATTGATAGCATCTGCAAGGCACTGCTGTGAAGCGCTAAAACGACACCCAACGCTATTTTTAGGAGCCAGGGAACACGTATTTAGGTCCACTGGGCAGTGAAGCCAGATTGCTAGGGATACTTCATATTGGCCGTCCCTGGAACTTCTTATTCGCTGGCACTCTTTGTCAAACAAATAGTCCCCAGTTCGGGGCTCTGAATTATTTTATGGGCACCAGTGCATTCGTATTTGTGACAGATAAGTTTAACTTAGCACCACTTTCAGTGGCTGCATTTCATGCTTCATTTGTTTAGTGGTGTGCGTCGCTTCACTGCGTGAGTCATGCTGTTGCTCTTAGCCACGGCGCTTCAGTCAGTTTCTATAGAGCTCTGAGGGAATGAAGCTTGTTTTAATCTTATCAACTCACTCATATCACCTTTCAAGTAAATCATCAGAGAACAAATTAAGTTTATAATCGTAGTGCACAGCCTGCGCATTACGGTGATGTTTAAAATCGCCCCTACAAAAAAATTCGATTTCGTTAAATACGGAAAACCTAAAATGTTAGCAACCAAGCGATGACTGCGGTCGTCTACTGAGATCATCCCTCCTGGAATCGCAGCCACTCTCATCTTGACCCTAAGGTGTTCTTCCGAATTAATAAAATTAGGTGTAGCGAGAAGCTCGACCATGTGGCAGTGCGATCCATCAGGTCTAGACTTCAGTTCGAATCATGCTTACCCACTGGATTTAGTTCGTAGTTCTCGTGGACCAAAGTATTCGAAAGGAGACATCACTGGACACCTACAAAAACGTAAATAGTGCAAGTGAGAAACACACATAACCACGTCGCTAATCGTCACGTTTACATTTTAGAGGCGAAACAGCTCTTTGACTAGCCTGCGTAACGCTGTCCCTCCGTCCACAACACTTCATTCACCCCAGGTGTACGAGCGGCGCCCAGTACCTCGCGTCCACTTTGAAGTGTGCGGTGACGTCTCTCTCCTAGGCCTGTCGCGCTCTTGCCGCGTGTCAGCTCTCTCTCGCTTCCCCTCTCACCTCTCTCTCTGAACGCTCGAGACCATTCCTCGCGTGGGCATCCTCTCACCCGGACCAGTTCTCTCTATCAGTCTGCGAGAAGAAGCCGCGAGCGCGCGCCTCGAGAATCTCACGGCACCAACAATGTGGACAACGCACCGCTGCTTGCCGCACGTTTGCGCCGACGGGAGACGCCGTCGCAGCACGCTTACCACTAGTGTGCGCGTACTTTTCCTGGATTTCGCCGGTGCAGCGAGGGTTAGCGAAGCCGATCGCGTTCCCAAATGGCGACGTCAACACGGTGAGGTGCAAGCCAGGAAAACCAAACGCAAGCGTTGGTAGTGGAAGACCAGCAACACAAATGAGGCGCGAGTCAAGAACACCGATCGCGTTCGAGAATACAGACGGCGCGCGGGTAACACCGACGAGACGCGAGCTAAGGAAGTTGAGTGAAAGCGTCTTCAAAACGCGTCCCGCCTCTCATGTCTCTGCGTTTAAAACAAATGTTTACTCGAGTAAACGCTTCACCGAGTTTCTCTTTAAACCATTGTTCCAGCACAAGCGTCGACGCCCGTTTGAACCGGGTAAATGCCGTGCGCATCTCTGCTGCTTCGCATCCCATCAGGGTTTCTTTCGGGGAGATGGTCGATAGTTTTTGGCCGTATTCTTGTGTAATGCTCTATTTTGAGCCATAACCTTGTTTGGTGATTTGAACGCGTAATCACCTACGCAAATTGCACTGTGCACAGGTGCATGCAAGTGGTGGAAAATGGCTCAAACATCACGTGGCCGAAGCCCCAAATATTTGGAGCAGTATCGAAGTCTTGGTATAGCGAGGACTGCCTGTACCTGAACATATGGAGCCCTGTCCCACCATGTGACTACACGAACGACGTATGCCATGCTTCAGCTCCTGTCGTTCGTGCTTTTCAGCGTGGGTTTCGGGCAAGGAGGCGCTGACTGGTACGACGGTGCGATTCTCGCAAGTCTGGTGGCGTGGTTGTCGTAGCACCGAATTTCCGGCTTGGACCCCTCGCCGTGCCATTGAAAGGTAAACAAAGATCCCCTAATGCTAGCTGTTTTTTGTGAAAGGAACATTTGTGAAGAAACAGGGCGTGGGCAGGATGCACGCACCTCGTTTACCACCCCCTGGGTACGCTACCGATTGCGTTGCCCAGCAAAAGATGAACGGATCCAGCTCAATGAACTTAAGTACGTTCGCTCATCACGCTAGCGTGCCGGAGAGTGCGAGAGGGTAGGCGAGAAAATTTTTCGAGTAACTTGTTCCTACTCGCGAATGTGACTTCCGATGCACAACCACGGGGAGCCCTCTAGAGGAGAACGACAGTTAT